>VZRO01003953.1:1718996-1934099 GCA_013397915.1 Daphoenositta chrysoptera | reverse complement strand
TAGATGGTGACGGTCCTTCCTAGAGAGGTCGGGTGTTAATAAGGTCCCAATGCTCTTACGAGCAGAGCCTCACTCACAGTAAGGAAGAAGCAGGACAAGGCTGGGCTCTGGAGGTGGCAGTGAATTCTCCCTGCAGTAAACAACACCTCGACTGTTCTCCGATGCCGACGGCAAGACGAGCCAAGAGGAGCCAAGCCTAACCCCTCGCCCCCTAAGCCAAAATCTCACGGTATCTCTGCCCTTCCAAAGAGAAACCCCCCAGGTAAGAGAGGAGCCAGCTGCACCCCTCCCCCACCTTGGCCATTTCTTTCGTCTCTCTTAAGTACCGGTCGTTATTGTCTCTTAGCAACAGATGGGACAAAATTCCATGAGAGAGAGAAACAGAAGGAAAAATCCTAACCCCCAACAATTGTCTCTGCCAAATTTCCTCTCAGGATGAATTTTTATCCTGATATTAATTTATAAACACATTTAAGCAGATGTATTGATTTAAGCAGTTGTGTCATAAGGACTGTGCATAGGCTGAAAATCAATTATGTTTTTAAATCTTCTGCTATGATAAGGAGGGAAATGCTTAATGCCGAAAGTAAGTTTTTTAGTATTTTTGATAAGTAAATATCCCGATTTTCCTTACTTTCATGTTGGAGTGATCTGTTTGTCTGAGAATATAGAAGATGGGACAAAATTCCATGAGAGAGAGAAACAGAAGATTGTGATGGAGAATATAAATTGTGATGGAATTAAATCTCTGTGCACAGTGGAATAGTGCTGCAAATAGTGAAATAACTGAGGATCTGGTGCTCTCTGATTTATAGTGATTTGCCCCAAACCGGGCCAGGAGACACTTCAGAGACAGAGTCAGAGAAATGGGTATTTGCTTTAATCGGTAGCAGGTATGTGTGGGGATCTCTCCTCTGAACACACACACACCCCAGCACTTCCTACAGCACAGTATTATGGGTTGAATCATGAATATTCATCATATTCTTTGGGACAGGCGTGGTTATACAAATTATTTCTTGGAAGTCATTAATATCATTAGCAGACATGCCACGCATGTGCTGTGTGTCCTGGTGGTCGCACTGAGGAAGGCTTCTCCTCTTCCTCGGGGATCTTTCTGATGAAGGCTAGTAGTCTTCCTCACAATGCACTTTTCATCTTTCTCCCTGGGGCATGCGTGGTCCTTTGAGGAATGATTCAGCGGTTTCTGAGATGATCCTTGTCCCCTCTGTCTTGACAATATTAGGGCAAATCCGGCTTCTTGGGTTTTGTAATTAACATTTGCTGTCAGAATCAACATTTGCTGTCTCCAAATAGTTAACTGTGCTTACATGAGTTAGCTACTGATCACCCCTTTCTCAGTAGCCACATGACTGCAGCTAAAGGGAACTGTGGCTAGAGGTGTGTCCTACCTCTCAGGCTATGATTTCATGTAGTATTTGGAATGTGCTTAAATTTTTTCATATAGATGTTGAATATTAAATTGAAAACTTCAGAAAGATATTATTTGCCTTGAAAGTTCAGCACCTACTTAAGCACCAGGCTGATTTGAGGGCATAGACCCTGGAGATGAGATAGACTCCTGTTAAAAAAATTGGAGGTGGCTGTTCTGTGGAAAATAGTGGCCTATAGGAACAGGGAGAATGAAGTCTTGGGAGAGTGTTTATTCAGTAGCTTGTGACTGAGGGCAGATTTTAAATGTGAATGTTTGAGTTAGTAGTGAGCACATGAGTTGGGGAGTTTGGGTGCAGAATTTGCAGCTTCTCATCTCAGGATTTGTGGCACAGAGCTAGTGATTCTGGGGACATCTTGGGTCAACCATTGGCATACCAGAGTTTTCTGGTCCCTGCTTGCAGCCATTACTATAATAACTGGATCAGAATTCCTTTATTTAGCCAGGCTGGTGCAACTCAGCATCCAGGGATGCAGTCTGTCTGGTTTTCCTGGTCATCTCTGTGACTTCTGAAACTATTTGTGAAGAAGTCAGTACAATATTCCACAGTTTGCAATAGCTTGAGCTAAGTAGGGTGCTTACAAAAGGAAAAGGAAAAAATATCTCCTTCCCCTTTCCTGATGGATTTTGCTTATGTTGAAGGAAAGACACCTTGGTATTGCAAATGCTCTGTGCCTGTTTAGGTGATTCTGATATTCTTATTTCCATATGGAGGGTGGTATCACAACCCATTTTTGCTTTTATCATTTTGTAAATTTTCAAAGCTTACCAAATTTGGCATAAGTGAAAGAGGCAAACACAAGGCACAAAAGAAATTTGGTAGCTTTCAGCACTGTCAGACTGTCCAAAACCTCAGAGCTGCTTGAAATAAAGGAAAAAAGTCTGGAGAATAGAGCTGAAAAAGCGGGAAATGATAAGAACGGAATTTGCTTTAGCTGAGAAAAGGAAAAAACATGGGGAAATAAAATTGAAGCATNATGAGATAGACTCCTGTTAAAAAAATTGGAGGTGGCTGTTCTGTGGAAAATAGTGGCCTATAGGAACAGGGAGAATGAAGTCTTGGGAGAGTGTTTATTCAGTAGCTTGTGACTGAGGGCAGATTTTAAATGTGAATGTTTGAGTTAGTAGTGAGCACATGAGTTGGGGAGTTTGGGTGCAGAATTTGCAGCTTCTCATCTCAGGATTTGTGGCACAGAGCTAGTGATTCTGGGGACATCTTGGGTCAACCATTGGCATACCAGAGTTTTCTGGTCCCTGCTTGCAGCCATTACTATAATAACTGGATCAGAATTCCTTTATTTAGCCAGGCTGGTAGAACTCAGCATCCAGGGAAGCAGTCTGTCTGGTTTTCCTGGTCATCTCTGTGACTTCTGAAACTATTTGTGAAGAAGTCAGTACAATATTCCACAGTTTGCAATAGCTTGAGCTAAGTAGGGTGCTTACAAAAGGAAAAGGAAAAAATATCTCCTTCCCCTTTCCTGATGGATTTTGCTTATGTTGAAGGAAAGACACCTTGGTATTGCAAATGCTCTGTGCCTGTTTAGGTGATTCTGATATTCTTATTTCCATATGGAGGGTGGTAACACATTTTTGCTTTTATTATTTTGTAAATTTTATTTTGTAAATTTTCAAAGCTTACCAAATTTGGCATAAGTGAAAGAGGCAAACACAAGGCACAAAAGAAATTTGGTAGCTTTCAGCACTGTCAGACTGTCCAAAACCTCAGAGCTGCTTGAAATAAAGGAAAAAAGTCTGGAGAACAGAGCTGAAAAAGCGGGAAATGATAAGAACGGAATTTGCTTTAGCTGAGAAAAGGAAAAAACATGGGGAAATAAAATTGAAGCATACATACTTTGAGAAACTGGGATTTATTTCTAGTTTTTAGAAACAGCTTCAACATTTTGTTCTAATACTTTTCTTTGGTCTCCCTCATGTGCACTTGAATCTTAGGGAGTCAGGAAGAAAGGGACCAACCCTGACCTGACAGCAGAGCTGGGAAGTAGAGCCAGTTTTATAATATTGATAGCAGACAGTGCAAATGTAGTTTACTGGGTCTGGTAATCTGCATCTGTCTAGTCCAGCTGTCCTGATGGTCTTTCAGACAAGATTGGATGTGTTTTTCAAAGCTCTTCTGTGGCTTGGCTGTCTGGCATGGGTTTGGTGCAGGAATGGTGGGCTGAGCTCCTCTTGTTCAGGATATCACATTGACCCCTCCTAACATCAAAACCTTTTTAGCTCTACCAGCCACTGAAAAGTCCCCAGATAATGCTGTCTCTGAGTGGTACCATCTGGACTTGATTTGAATCAAAAGTCGGTATGGAAAATCCTCGGTAACTCTCAGACCCAAAGGCCGAGGCTGGAAAAACAGAACCTGCCACACTTGCAAGAGGGCAACTATTCCTGGTCTGTGAGCACTGATGTCTCTCCCTCACTGGTGAGAAACCACCCGCAGATTCACAAGTGTTTTGTGTTGGATTGTTTTTTTTTTCCAGGGTAACCAGAAAGGCATGTGTGATTTATCCTTATGAGACCAGTTGGCAGAAACAGAATTACATGTTTTTAGCAAACAATGTATTTTGAAATTAAGCTTAATGTATCTTTAAAAACTCTACTTGCCTTTTTTTTTTTTGCTAAACTTAGCAATAAGAGCATGTACTACTGTTCTTTAACTACTGACTTTCTGAACTCTTCTATTTGAGGATACAGGTAGCTAGAGCTCGTAGTTTAGCTCTGTTAGCTAAGATAAAATAAAAGGGTTTGATTAGAACCTGAACAACAGTATTGCAGAACTTTGCATTGCATGAATTAATTATTCCAAAGAGGAGATCTTTCCCTGAATAGTTGGTGTCCTCAGTGGCTAAGAAAGGAAGTGTTAACCAATGTTTGCAGCAAGTCAGGTCCTGTGTGCTCACTGCTAACATTGGCAGGTTTCTGTGCACTTTGTAGAGATTAGTGAACCTCAACAGGTTTTGAAGGTTCAGTTCTAATTATTATGAGCACCTGAAAGGCTGAATGCTTATCTGAAGCACAGCAAAACCTCAAAGCCAGCTGGGAGGCTCCAGGCAGAGCCTCCTGCATGCCCTCAGGCTTGTACCAATGTGCGGTGCTCTCCAAACCTCCTGGGAGCATTGGTATATCTTTGATAAGGCTCTGCGGAGCATGGGAGGAACAGGACATCTTTGATGTGGGTCTTCATTGTGTGGTTGGTTGACAGAGCCCGTTCAAGAGGTCTTCAGCTGCAGTGTGAGCTGGAGCAGGTGACAGATCCGAAGGGAGAGAAATGGTTCTTTCCTAACTATTTGTTGTAGGAACTGTTGCAGCTAAGGGTGGTTATTAGGGAAAGGAAAGGCCTTCTTGGACTTTCCTCCCCACCCCTAGGGATTGCCTGAATTTGGACTTTGCTGGGCTATGTTGTCATAATGTTGTGCTGCTGTAACACCAATGGCTCTGTTCAGTCTGCCCGAGCCTCTGGCTTCAGCCAGGAAGAGAAACAACACAATTCATGTTGTGGTCAGTGTTGGTAAGTGAGGGTGCTGGGGCATGGCTGGTCTCTGCAAAGCTGTCTCTGCTGAGAGGTTGGTTGTGTTTCTCCCCTTTAGCATCAGCAGATCATTTTGAAAGATACTTAATTCTGTGGGCTCTCTTCGTGATACCAACCTGACCACAGAGCACCTTGTTGCAGCTTCCAAAACAGAACATACATTCCTGGTTTTTAGAAATGAAGCTGGACTTGTGTTGTCAAATTTGGGATGCCTCTAATGTTTTCCTTTGATGCTTGTTGCTTGTGATCATTGTGACTCATTTTCCAGCAGGAGTCAGAAGCTTTGTCTGAAAATGAGGTCCTGATAGTGTACTGAGTGACATCCAGCCCCACTTCCCAAATGTGCAGTCAAAATGAATCATATAGAGAGAACAGGAGGATTAATCAGAGCTGTGGGATGGAAGCAGAACTGGGAGGACAATCCATGTTTGACACAGGGATGCTGCTGCCAAGCTGGGAAAGAAAGTTACATTTCACAAGACTATCCTTGTTGACATTCCAGGTATTATGGAAAAATATCAATGTAGTAAGCATCAGTGCTGGCATCCCTTTGTCCAGCACACAAATAATCTTGGCTGATCCCTAAGGAAAAGGCAGAAAAAGCCAAAGCCAAATATTTTTATCTTGTTTGCTTTTATCTCACAGAAGAAAAAATCTTCAGCATCTTTTGTGTGATGTAGGTTAAAATAACACCAACAGAGCCAGGAGGTTTTCTGTTAATGTGAGAGTTATTTCTTATGTTATCTAAACATAATCAAATGTACCTTATTGTTTTTATCTGAGCCCATTGTTTCTGTGCACTGCTCTGCAGAATAAATACTACCCAAGAATTTAAATAATAGTTCTTTTCCAAGAGGAAGATTTCAGAAAACCTTCCTGGTCATTTAATTTACTTTTTTTATCTAATTCTTCCCAACCTATTCTTAATCTGCCATAATTTTAGCTGTATCTGACATTCTAATGTAGTTCTAAGGTATCTAGATGACATTTGATCTCTTGTGTGGCAAAGGTTATTTCTGCTTCACTTCTAGTTGAGTTAGGGACGTCAAGGGAGAGTCTAATCCCAACCATACCCACAAAATCTGGTAACCCCGCAGACCTAATTGTTTTAGGCCAGATGCTCATTGAGATGAGCAGATTCTGGGATTCCAACAGCAGAATTTTTGGTGTGGGGTTCTTGGAAAGTCGTCTGTAATGTCTGTGGATGTGTTGGCAGAATTTAATGAATTCTGTCTCAAACACTGGGTGTTTGTTTCTTGAACAGCTTTGGTGTGGAGCAGGTTTTCCTGTGTTTTAGGATGCTGGGAAGACAAAACAGCCAGGGACTGTTGTACATTCTCGGTTGCTGGGTGTGTGGAGTCCTGTCAGACACGTGCCAGCAGAGACTGCTCGGTAAGGGAGACACTCGGGCATCTGCGTGACCCAGGGCGGTGCCATGCAGGGTGACAGTGGCACAGGAGCTGAGTCAGCGTCCTGGGGATCCATGACCCCGGCCACGGTTCGGCACCATGGGAACGGCACGCTTTGGGATGCCATCGGCAGAAGCACCTCATTAAGCAGACCACCAGAGAACGATGACAGCAGAGGCAATGTTTTCAATTCCCAGGAGGAAACACAGCTTCCACACGAAACCTCCTGGCACTCATTTATGGAAAAGCAGTATCTTGATCAAGATTTTTCCATAGTACAGGTTTTCTGGGCAGTTTTCTTGTCTTCCAAGTCTAAAATGCCCTCTTGAGTGGCATCCCAGTGACTCTTTGCCCCTGGAATAAGAGCCATCTAGGAAGATTGTGCTTCCTGCTCTGGATTTGCAGTAGCAGTGCTGTGAATGAGGATCACAAATCCAAGAGCAGCTGTTGCTTAATGCCGCAGAACAAGACAAGGCGTTGGGTTTGGTCCAGGCCTGATGTAAGCGAGGCTTGCAGGGCTTTCAGCATTGTTGAATTTGGCCTATTCTTCTTACTCAGGAACGGATTGTGCTGCCTACTTGGCTGTCCCAGTCCTTCATCCTGAGCCAAAGGAGTCTAAGACTATTTGTGGAATCTGAAAATGAAATCCTGGCCCTTTTTGACTCAATGGGCACTTTGGTGTTGACTTCCACAGGGCGGGAATTTCACCCTGAGTGTCCCAGATGTCAGGAATATTTTCTGGTTTTGTGATTCTCTGTGGAAGATGTTAGATGCTGTTCTCCTTAGCTCTGCTTGGGCATAAGGGACCGGCCTGGATTATTTTAGTTGGCAAATACATTTTTCCAGCGTCTGTGGCAGAAATAGCTCTCTGCATGAAGTGCCAGGCTAAGTAGCTCCTGTTAAGTAGCCCCTCTGCAATTCTGCAGTTAACACCAGCTGCTACTGCCAGACCCCTTCCATGGGCTGTGAAATGTCCAACTTTGTGGTGGCTGGTGCCGTTCTACTGTGTTTAAAAAAAAATAATAAATCTTGGAGATATAGCCTTTGTTTGGGGAGTAAAACAGGAATTGTGAAATCCTGGCACCAGCACAGGTCAAGGCAAAGCTTCAGTGGGTTGAAGCAGGATAATATGAATTTTATCTGAGGAGTTTAATGGAACTAAGAAGTCCATGTCCCAGTCCTGATGTGGGCTAACACTTGACATTCCCTTCGCTGATGTTGAACCAGGAAGCCTCAGAGTGTGGGGGTTTCCAGCAGGAAGCTGCAAAGGGCTCCAGGGCTTTGAAATGTTTCCATGCTGAATTCAGGGAAGGAAGGAGGGATGCAGTCTTAGCAAAAAGTAAACTGGTTTTAAGTATTATGCTGGGCTTTGGGAGAGCTGGATTCATTCCTGGTATGACTTAGGGCAATCACTGCAGACTGGAGCTTTTGTAAAGCACTTGTGACTGTGTGGACAACTCAGAAGTGATTTAGAGTCCCAGCTCTCAGGCAGATCTGAAGGATTTAGAAACCTAAACACTCCTGAAAACTCTTGAAGAAGTCTTATCTCCTTCTTACAGCACTTAAATAACTTTATGTGCTTAATTTATCTACAGACCTGCCTTTTTATCTCTTCATTCCACACCTCTGAACAGGATACAATCTTTGCTTCTCTCATCTCACGCTTGCCAGGTCCACACTAGAAAATAAAGCTGGCCAAGAACTCTCATCTGAAGGCAAGTGATCCATGAACAGCTCGTGTCTGTGTAACCTCCCTACCCAAAACTCCAAACCAGCTCTGGTCCATAATGCTTGTTGAAATGGGGTCAGTGACCCAAGGGGGTGTCCTGATTTATCAGCCTTTTGGTACTTCTGCTTGGCATCAGGATGGTCTCTTGAATCAAGAGTTCTGAGAGTCTCTGTGCTGAAGTTCTTGCATCCTATTCTACAAATCTTCACCTGCAATCAAAGAATAATTATTATTGTTTGGGTTTCTTAATTTTTAAGTCATGGTGCGTATTCCACGAGGTTTCGTGTGCCCAGTTCCCAGATGAATTAAAGGTTTCTTTTCCATTTGGTAGTGTTTTGTAGCAATTAATCTTATTTTTTTAACATCAGTACCTGTTCCATGACAGCTTCCTTGCTCTCTCCCCCATTTCTGACACAAGTAATTAATTTATTGAGGTACTATTGTATTTCATAGCTGAACTTACTTTTGAAAATTTGTTGGAGACGACCTAAATAAATCAGTAGTTCACTCAGCAACACCATTAATGTGGGTAATAAAACAAATTTTATAAATTTGTCACAGACCTTGAAAGTGGTGCCAAAACCTTTTAAATCCACACGCCACATCCACTTTTCTTCCACACACCTCTCTTGCCACGCTGGTCACATTTTTGGTGTCTGTGGCAGGGTGGCTCCAACACTGAGGCAGATTTTAATTCTTTATAATCCAATAAATATCCAAAGCCCTGGATCTGTTGCCCAGATGACAACATCCTGTAAAACCTACCAAGTTCAGTTTTTTAAAACTATTTATAGTCTTTAATTGAAGGACTGAAAGGAATTAAGTATACATAAAAAAATCCTCCCACAAAGCAACACGAACAACCCATTTTCTTGTTTTTAACAAAAAGAGTACAAAATACTAGATCTCGTTCATACACAAATACTGTACTCTTCTTTTGCTACAGATAACAGGCATCGCCTCAATCCAGGCTCATTTATTCTGCCTGAAAGTATTTTTTTCAGAAACAGCTGTTTCCTGTGAGGAGGAAGATCCCTTTGCCAAGAGAGTTGTCCACACTGCAGAATACCAACATAGTGGTGCAGCTTAAAATTAGGAAGCCATGACCCTAAATAAACCAGGTGTAGTATTATGGAAAGTATATGTTCTGTGGAGGGCCCTTGTGGAAAAGAATTGATCAGGAAGTACCTTTGCAATCAAAATTAAGACTGTAGATCAAGGATCAGGATAGGGCACGTTCAAGAAAGACAAGGACCTACTGGAGAGGGTCCATCTTAGGGTCACAAAGATGATGGGGGTCTGGAGCATCTCTCTTATGGGGAGAGAGTGGGCCTGTTTAGTCTGGAGAAAAGAGGACTGCGAGGGCATCGTTTGAATCCACATTAATATCTCATGGAGGAACCAAGGAAGGTGCCAGACTCTTTTCAGTGGTGCTCAGTGACAGGATGAGGAGTGATGGCCGTAAACTGAAGTACAAGAAGCTTCACCTCAATGTGAGGAAGAACTTCTTTACATTGAGCGTGGCTGAGCACTGGAACAGCTGCCCAGGGAGGCTGTGGAGTCTCCTTCTCTGGAGACATCCCAAACCCACCTGGATGCATTCCTATATCACCTGCCCCAGGTGCCCCGGCCTTGGAAGGGGGGTGGGACTGGATGATCTCCAGAGATCCCTTGAAACTCGACCTGTTCTGTGATCACGAAGATGACATGGAGTATTTCAGGGCAGTAATACCAGCTCTGTGTGGCTGTTCTTCCTTGCCAAGCTGAACCCTTTTCCTTTGCCTAAGCTCTCCCTGTGCTCATTTTCAGCCTCTCCTGCGGTCAGTGATGGAGGCTGTTCTGTAGCTGTCAGGACCTTCACAAAGCCCTGTTGGCTGTGAAGAGGCTGAAGCTGTACCTTCCTCCACCAGCCTTGGTGCTCACTCTGGAAGTGCTTCCATGCATATCTTTGCAGAGCTTTGTGTGCTGTTGCTGAGCACTTTAAAAGCAGAATTTTTATCAGTTTCATGGATGCATTCATGGATGGCAGGAGCACAACAATGAAATCTATGGCCAAATCTCAGGGACAGCCAGTCAAAGCCTTTAATAAGAGACAACTTGAACTGTAGCTATGGACTGGGTTGGGACAGCCCCCAGAGCTCCCCTGAAGGCTGTCTGAATGGCTCTAGTGTTATCTCTTTCCAGTGCTCCATGCCTGTTCCATTCAGAGTTTTATGTCTTTCCACTGAACAGCCAGCTGATCATAACCAACAGGATTTTATTTTAATTTCCCAATAGGGTTTTTGTTTTTCTTGAAAAAATGACTGAGACCTGAAGGATTTTCCAGCTGGAAAATAAGACCTGTCAGTTGGAAATTCTGAGTAGATCTAAGTAGACACCTGTATAATACTTTGGATGTATTATGTGGCTGGAAAGGAGTGTGAGGGTGCAAGGAAAATGGAGGGGGCAGGAGAAGAACTTAAGGAGTCTGTTATGTCCATAGCTGCTTTACATTTTTCCTTCCTAGAAGTAAGTTTTATTTTGCAAAAATGGTCAAAGGTAAGTAATATTGACAATAAATTGGAATGTTCAATGACAGTGGAATTTATGTTGGATCACAGTATGTGCTGATGCTGTGCTGAACCTGGTGCTGTCTCTGTGGTAGAGGGAGATTTCAGGAAAAGCCTCTGGGATTTGATTATTCCTTTACCTCAGTGGACATCCTGATTATAAGGCACTGCCATTAACTGACAGCCTGCATCAGCTCAGCTCTTTTGGGTGGCTGAGAAGTGAAAAAGTTGAGTTCTTCTCTTCAAGTTTGAGGGAAAAAATAACACAAGAGTTTTGTAATAAATATCACAGTGGAATCCAAACTATGTAAAACTTGTCCAAATACATGTTGATCCTGACCACTAAACTGCTTTAAGTTGCCCAGACATATTTAGGTGAACCTGGAGCTTTCCTTTAGTGGTTGTGCAGGTAAACAATGCAAAATTCAGCTTTACCAGTTTTATTTCTGTGTGATCAAGGGCTTGTTACTAGTTTCAGTATTTGGTTGAACCTGAAATGTGAAAAGAAATTGGGGATTCAAATGCACTGTGGACTGAACCTGAAGGAAATATTTGTACAGCCTGCTGTGACCTGAAATCCCTAAGCTTTGCACAGCTGTAGAAAGAAATCCATTTTGGAGTCTATTATATTCGGACATGACTATAAAACACAACCTCTCAAGTGCATGTCCCAGGAATAAAGAATTAGACATTTAGGGAATGTGTTCAAGTATTATTTATACCTTAATTCATCAAGCAAAAGAACTAAACTAAAAGTCTGGGCTGAGGTTTTTTTTCTAGGTGAGTACTAGGTTTGTACTCACCTAGTAAGTTTGTAATGTTTTATAAGTGGAGGGCACAGAGGCAATTTCCCTGCATGGTGCTGGAGGAAAGGGCTGTATCTTGCCCTGTGCCTGGTACACCCAGTCTTTTGTTGCAGCTGGGGCCTCTGACTGAAACTTGTTCTCTTCCATACCCAGGACAAAGCTAAAAATAATTGTGCTTGGATAATGGATTATGAAATAATTATAAAACATTTTAAATTATAGCAAAATCAGCATGGGTCTAGAGATTAGCTGCAATGCCAAGACCTAAACCAGCTGGAATAATCTAGAACAAAACCCTACTTTAACTTGTTATTTCCATGGTTTAAAAATACACCTTCTCACTGCTGAGTCTTTGGTGCTGGTGGTCGCATTGCATCCTGTTGTTAGCACCTGGAGCCATGCTGGGAAAATCCCGTTCTTGGCATGTAGAAGCTAATGCTTCGCATCGACCTGTCATTGCCAAATTACATGGAAAGCATTCTCTTGCCAGGTCACTAGAAATTAGATTAATTGTAGCACAGAAACCACAGGGAGGGAGGAAAAAAAGTAGTCTTGGGCCTCTGAATATCATTGTACACCTTGGTTGTACAACAGCACAGTCAGGCTGAAGCAGAATCACTGGGCAGGCTGCACAGAAATGTTTCCACTGCGTTCACAGCTCCTTGGTGGTGGGATTCAGTATGGAAATGATGAATGTGCTGGTTCCAGTAAGCACAGGGGCCATGGGGGCAGGATGGTGGAAAGGGATATGATTGACACATGTAGATGTTAATCAAATGTCTGACAGCACCCCTTTGAACTCTGTTTCCTTTTTCTTAATTTTTGCTTAGAGCAGAGGCCAGAAGGGCTTCAGCCTCGTAGAGGAGATCAAAAACATAACCAGGCCAAGGTCTTTGTGGAAGTGCAGAGCTGTGTTGTGCCAGGCCCTTGCTGGGGGCACAGCTGTGGAAATGTCCTTGTACCTTTGTTTTTCTTGGTGCCATGTTGCCCAGCTCTGCTGGACACTGGCATTTTCCAGAAGATCTGACCTTCTCTTTGTGGTCTTTCCAAACACCCTGAGTCTCAGCTGCTCAGCAGAGCCAGGGTATTCAGCCTGGCTGCCTCAGCAGACTTTCACCACTGGGGCACAGAAACAATGGCATAGAACAGTCAGGTTTTTTTTCTCCTCTCTGTTTTATGTTAAAATCTAAAATCTCCTTCTGGGCTACAGCCTCCAGGCAGTTCTTAACAGAGGTAGTTCATGAGATTGAACAGACATATTTCTCTGTTGTGGAATATTTTCTCAAGCAGAGGAGAATCCACACTTTTATTTTTCACCAACATTGACCATTTCTTGTGTGTTGAATGGGAAGATTTTCAGGTGTGTTCAGCTTCACTGCACTGAGCTTTCCCCCTGATTTCCCCCGAGTCAGTTAGGTCTGTGTCTGTCAGGGCTCTTCACCAAGACAGGCTGGAGAGGTGACAGGCATATCCCTTACTGAGTTTGCAGAGCTGGGAGGCAGAGGCTGTTCTCCACCATGGCATTCACATGCCTGAAGACATGGAAAAGTCTTGAAGACACAGGGCAGTTCCTGTGACTTCGTTTGCTGACTCTGAAATGCAGCAAAGCAGTACTTTACTGCTGGATGGTGTTTTGGGATAGAAAATGCACATGGCAGGTGTACCCATTTTATAGCATGGAGAATTCCCAGCCATTCGTGGACAAATTTAAGTATCTGACATAGAAGGAATGATGACCAAGGAATGGCAAATAACCAATAGCTTTTTTATGGACACAGACCTTAGCTCATTCACATTGGGCATGGAAACAGGTGCTTCGTGTGTATTCCCACAAATAAAACATCCTAAGGAGCAGTGCTGGTTCACAGCATACAAAACAAGGGTATTAAGACTACTGAGGGAAAGAAGTGCTGAGAATACAAATGAATATTCATAAAGGCTTGCATCCCTCCTGTGTGATGTCCAGCCATATTCCCATATGTTGTCCTTCCCCGCATTAGGACATTAGTTTGTGTAACAACTTGAACATTCAGCTTATTCAATTCTTACCTCAAATAGGGAAATAAAAGCTGTCTTTAGTCAAACTTAGCAAAGAGCAATTTTGGAGTAGTCTCTTGTCATGGCAGGTGAGTGGGACTGTTTTGAGGGCACAAAGGAGCAAAGCTTTGGATGAAAGTTTTGGTCCCAGGCCCATGAGAGCAGGCCAGCCACTACCTGTGTTATATAGGAGGAAGGTAATGAAACAAAGTAGTTCAAATAGGATTTATTTATTTACTAGACATGTTTACAGTGTGCTTGAAAACACAGGCTTTATTTCACCTATGTCTATCTTGAAAGAAATCAAGCTCCTTTCTGTTGACTTAGGCCACAAGCAGTGTCTGTGGAGCAATCTCTCTAAATAATTCCTCATGCAGCTATGGAAAATCCTTCAAGGTTAGCAGCTTTCAGATGCAGAGTTACTTAAATGCTGTAGGATACCTTTGAAAAAATGAATGGTTGTCCAAAAGCAGCCAGTATATGGGTATGGGTGCGATGGGAAGAGAGGAGGATCTTTCGAAAAGGACAATTACATCCTTCCATATTTTCTGAAGAAAATATTTCCCATTCCATAAAAAGACAGACTGACTTGTGTGTAACATAGACATGTTACAGAAAAAATATTTCGATGACACCTTGGGTCTGCTGGTAAATTCATGCTTCCTCTGTCCACAATGTAGTGGAGAATGTTGTTCAGCAGTTTGTATCAGCACACACTTGTCCTCTTGTGCCATCAGCCTGTGGTTCAGGAAGCTATTGAAGCACGTGCCTGATTTCCAGTACCTGAAAAATCCCATTGATTTCAGCCTGCAGAATAAAACTAGCACCTATCATAATTACTAGGATGCATTCCTGAGTCCTAGACATCCACTGATTGCACATCCAGTGTGCCCAACTTTACTTTATCACATCAGCAGCTTCCAGAGAAGCAAAGAAAGCTTGCAAAGAAAGCACACAGCTGATCTGTTGCCAGTAATTATAACTCTAGTGTGTTATTCAAACCTTTGCTTGGGTCTAGTCATTTAAAGGTCTACCTGATCACTTCTTGCATCCTGTTAAAAACAGTCTACAAAATGCCAGCTGTGTGGATAAAATCACAGTCCTTTTCCACTTCCTGTAGTTTTTCCTTTGAGTCTTCAGTCTGAGCAAGGCACTAAGACAGGCTTAATTTGGTCTTTGGGTTTTTTTAGGGTTTTTTTTTGAGGATAGAAGCTGAAGCCTCCTGCATAACAGATGATGCTTCTGTATTGTTGGAGGATGTGAATAATTAAAGAATGCATCGCGTCATAACTGCTGCAGCTGTAGAAAAGGGGTATATTTGTGGCTGAATCCTTTTAGCTGCCACGCAGCAAATGCACGTGCGGTAGACTTTGGAAAATAAGTTGAAAACTTCATAATTAACTGGCTGTCAAAAATTTGGAAGCAAAACACAGGAGGTGGTTAGGAAATCAAAGTATGATGTGTTTTTAATCACAAAACACAAGGAAATTTTAAAAATTTATGAGTAATAAATCTATATTGTTTGGTACCAAATGGCTCCCTTTGCAGTCCTTTAATGTAACACCTGCGCTTCCTCTCCGTGAGTAACGACCCATTTTTGGACTGCCCCAGGAGCAGTGCAAGAGGAGGTTTGCAGGCTCAGGAGAACAAAGCCAGGTTCCCAGACTGAGCTGTGACTGCACTTTAGGATTCCATTTACAGTCTGTTTGGTTTGTAATTCAAATCGCTCCAGACCAGAGTTAATGTTTAGACCACAGCCACCTGAAATTTGCTTCAGGGCTGAAGCCCAGCCAGATTGCAAATGGAGGAAACACTTGAGGTTTGCTAAATACAGTTAATAGGGGATTAGAGGCTGTGTTTTTTATGGGAGCACAGGGAGGTCTGTAATAGGAAAAATATTAAAATGCAAATATACAACTTCAGCCATGCTGAGCAGGATGCAGCTAATTGCACTCCAGCCATCAAGTAGCTGTGCTTCCTTTCATTAAGCAAAGGGCAAATGAGAGGAAGAAGGTATCAGGGCTAATACAGGTTTTGATGAGGGATGGTCTTTTACACCCAGCTGATGGGAAATGACCCAATGACCGGTTGACTGCACTGGGAGTTCTAAGATTCCAGAGATGATACCTGTCTTTCTGCTGCTGATTTGTTATATGTACAAAGACTTCCAATACTTGAGCAATTTTGTTTTCCATTTCCTTTTTTAATGTTTATCTCCTTGGAGCTCCTCCACATGGTGTGTGTGTTCAATGTCTCGTGCAGTGAGGTGTGGGTGGACCCATCGTATGAGAATTTACCCTGCCTGTAAATCATGGAGTCACTGGAAGGAACCTTGGAGGTTGTTGAGCTGGATGAAACAGGATCAAGTGTAGCTAAGCCATGCCTACCAGACATTTGTCTTAACATTTTCTTTATAACTCCAGCAAAGGAAATTCCATATTCTGGGTTCTCTGTAAAGTGGTATTTATCTAAATTTTGTCTGCATAATTTCAGTGAAGGAGATTCCACACTCCTAAGTTGCTTGTTCCAGTATTTCACCACCACAGCTGAAATGTTTTTCTAATATCTGACCTAAGTTGTCTTTGCTAGAACTTATGCTGATTCCTCCTCTTTCCGCTGGCTGTGAAGAACAATTAATCATTCCTCTCTTCTTAGAAGTCCCTACACATTGGAAGACTCTTTGTCACATGCATTCCTCAGTTTCCTCTCCTCCAGACTAAACAACACCCAAGTTTTTATCCTCCCTCACATTGCAGGTTCAGAACTGCAGCTGGCCATTAGAGAGACTTCTGTGTTGCCAAAAATGTGTATAGCCCTGAGATGTTTTTCCAGAGCCAAGAGGATTTACCCTTGTGAAACTCTTAGTCCTGAGATTAAGAGGGTCAAAAGCTGTTGTGAACATAGGAGACATGTCTCAGTTTATACGGTTAAAAAAGGAATATCAGAGGACTCTGGGCAATTTAGGACTTGAATGTGAGGGAGAAACCATTTGTGTGCTTGTGCAAACAGTTCTTAATGTGAAAAATTAGATTTTAAAGTATGAGGTTTAACTCAATAAATAAATGAAAGTCCTTTCTTAAAAGGAAAAACATGGACAGGGAAGAACTGGCCAGCTGGGTTGGGGAGGGAAGCCAAGGGCTGGCAAAGATTGGAGGGGACACGGGAGGGATGGAGCTGTGGGATCCACCTTGGAAACGTGCACTTGCTCTGAAAAGCCCTTGTCTGTCACAATTCCCAGCAACCAGGACTGGAGAAGTTTGAAAGGCTTTATTGGCTGTTTTTACTCCGCTCCTCTCTCCTCCTTGCCTTGCCACTCCATTTGTTATTTTCTGGTCCTGTGTGCAGTTTGAGAAAAACAGACAGAAAAACTCTGAAAAAAATCAGAACTTCCAAAATTCTATACTCCAAGGACATTCTTTCTACATTTTCGTTTGTAGGGAAAAGAAGGACTGTCAATCTTAGATATTCTCATGTCTGGTGTTGGTTAGAAAAAGGAAGGCTTTTAATAGAAAAAAAAAAAAGCTGAACAAAAACTCCTCAAATTTAAAAGACTCATGCAAAATCTAGAGCAGCCTGCCAGAGACGGAGTGTGGGTTATCCTGCAGGGACAGCCTGTTACCATGATGTGTCCATCCCTGTTTCTGCCAGAAGCAGGAAGCAGGGAAGCCTTTTCTGCACCCGCAGCTGACTTGGAGCATCTCCTGCTATGTACAGCAGCTCCTGTGGCCAAGAAATTTTATGGGGCAATGGCTTGGCTGGGTTTTTATCCTTTCTGTAAACCCAAGACAGGAAGTATGCAAAGCAAGATGCACATGTGCATCTTCTTTGATAATCCACAGGGAACACTCTTGCCTTCTGCCTGGTGCAAGAGGTGTTGGCATGAGAGAGATGATATTGCAAAGCCCTCAGCTCTCTCCTCAGTCAGCTTTTGAAGAAATCTGGAAGATAGACATGATTTTGTCTGCAATTTTAGCATGATCCCAGTTATTTACACTGCCTTCCACAGCGGAGGTGAGCAGTGTGCTAACTTATTTTTGATCACTGGCTCTGAAGCATCTTTTGACTGGCCCACCTTTTCCATGTGGGAAAACCAAAATCAGTCTAAGGAAAAAGAGAGGATTCAGCACCTATCCACTGCTTTACCCAGTATTTAAAAATCTTCATCCTCTCTAGAGGATAGCAGTAAATCAGATCCAATGCCTTACTCATCCCAGTACTAAACAAGGAGCTCCTGCAGTGATTAAAGCCAACCTGTCAGTGCTGTTATCCTGAGCTAACGTCACTCGGGGTGATTCATCCACCTTGAGCAGTGTTGGGAGCTGCATTTGTGCTGAGTTTGGAGCTCTCCCTTCCAGCAGGGATAACAGGCCAGCTTTCTGGAGTGTTGTATGATTAAGTATCAGAGCTGATCACTGCTTGTACCCCTTGTATGACAAACCTCTGTCCTCTGCTTTAGTTTGCAGTGGAGAATTGGCCAGAATTGTACATTGTTAGAAACATCCACTTGTGGAAGCATCAGCTTTGTCTCCAGTATCCCTATCCATGTAACCTGTTATGATGATCTTTGTTCTTCCAAAGACTTCTAAATAGCTGAACCTAACCTGCCACATTTAGCTGAAAAAAGATGTCTTCCCTGCTGTGTGTAAAACAGATGGTAGATCCCTGATAGCTGTTTAAAGAGAAACTCTTATCTGCAATACTAACACTGGAGTTGATTGTGTTGCACCACAGTAAAGGATCAGAGCCAGGAGAATTCCTAAAATCTCACTTGTGAAGTGAGTTAGGATTCAAACAGCTTGTGCTCTTATAATAATTCATGCCCTTCTCTACTGCTTGCCATCAGGATTTAAATCAAATAGTCCAGGCACACAGTAATTATTACTGTTGTTGATGATGGCAATGAATTCAAGGTTGCTCGGGGAATTGCGGTTGTCCACTTTGACCTGCGGTGTAAAACAAGCCAAAGAATTTGACCTTGCTATTTTTATATTATTTCCTAGCAAGTACAGGAACTATCAAAGACATTAATCTGGGACTGAGCCATGAGCGCATCTTTTAGAAAGGCATCCAATCTTGATCTCAGATTCCAAGTGATGATAGAATTACAACACACAGGAGAAGTTAAAAAAAAAAGTGTTTCCTACTTGAGCGAGATGAGCTTCAGCTTCCAGTCAGGAGTTCTGTGTGTCCTGTGAGCTACATTGCACATCCCGCTAGGAGCAGTAAGAGCCCACTCTGAACTGGGTTTTCTAGAATATGAAAGAAAATGATTGGCATTTGTCTTAGGAAAAATCTCAGTGAACTCTAAAAGTTTCAGAAAAAAATCACTGTTAATAGGGGATTTGGTTTTTTTTTAAATTGTCTTCCAAAATACTTTTTTTTAAAGCATGTGATTAAACCCCCCCATGAAATATCAAATAAAATATATACTTTTATATGAGAAAGCTGTACTGAGAAATTAGAAATTCTGAAGCAAAAAGCATCCAATATTTTTAGCTGTGCTGAAACCTTTCCAATATTACATGCATTCAAATTGCCTGCTTATCTGTCTCAACTTTAAATTGCAAAGTCTTAGTACAAAAGGATTCCCTTATAAAGCTAATGCTTATATGTGTACTTTATATAAAAAGATAGGAGAGAATTTCTTTGTGTACTATGATTTGTGTACTGGTGATTTGCACAGCTTAAATGACGTAGAAAAGTCTCAGAAATTTTAAAAGCACAAGAACTGATGAACAAGTTCCTGTTTCCCTCAGCAGTGATTTTATTTGGTGTTTCTGTACTTAGAGCATCCTTGTCATACTTCTCTATCTATAAACAGCCTCCAGATATTTATTTCTGAAAGTACTCTCTAAAACGCAGAAGATTTAATTAGTGAGATGAAGTACAGCTCAATATTCATATGGCGAGAAAGCAGTGGACTAGAAAGTGGGTGTTGGTAAAATACAGGTGCAAAACACAGACATTTTCCTGTTTTGTTCTGCTGTTGGATTTTCAGAAATTATTTTTCTAGCCATTTCCTTGCCCATTATTCTTAATAAAGATTTTACTGGGTTATGGACTATTTATTTTGGGCCACATAAAAGGTGCTAAGATATTTCCTCTGGAATTTAAAGATGATTTTTTTTTTTTTTCCTTGAGGGGAGATATGTTATTCTGCACCAAGAGGGAAGTCTGATGGGGAATAGCTTACAGATAATTAATTCGAGGAAAGCTAAAATATTGTCTACTCTTTGATTGTCCCCTGGGAGAGGGTAGGCAAAAATAAATCAAAACTTTCCACTCAGTGGATTCCAACTTTTATGGATTTCCCATTAGTAATGCTTCACACACTATGGTTAAGGACTTTGTGTAATGAAGTATGTTAATATATATATAGGAAAGGTTTAGGCCAGCAAGGTTTGCTTGATCCTGGACCAGTAAAGACAATGTTTTCTGTTTAAGTCATCAGTGCCAGCCACCCCTTTTAGACTGTCTATTGAACTTCCACTGCAGCAGCCTCACTGAAGCTGTACCTGCCAGCTTGTGACTAAAGAAAGAAGAGATCACACACTGCAGCATTAAACCACAAAAAGGAGAGACTTCATGGCTGCTCCTGCTGCTCTTTACTTCTCCCACATTACCAAAAGCAAGCAAGTGGAAGCAGGGAGAGGAGAGAAGCCATGTGGGGTGTGCACCACCTTATGTGATGGGCTGCTTTTCTTTTATGGGTGAGGGAATGAAGGAGAAAACCCCAGAGACAGCCTTCTAAATAGCTGGTTTTTCCTGGCAGGTGTATAACCCACTGTCCAGAATCCCTCCAGTGTCGGCTGAATTCCTCGTGTTCATATTCCAAAGAAAACTACTGCAGTTGTCTTCAGCTGTTGCCTCTGTTGGTGGTCCTTGCAGAGAAGCCAAGGGCTGGGGTGAGTAAATTCCTGTAGTTGAGAAATAGGTTGGATTTTTTTGACTCTTGTCCTGTCTGTGCCATTAAATCCTGAAGTGCCTTGTACACATCAAATAGAAATGTAAATACAGTTGTGTAAATAAAAGCACATGGAAATAGTGTAGGTGTGCTATGAAAAGAAGAGTGCAAAGAACTTAGAGCATCTTCCTCCTGAGCTAACACTGAGGTGCACACGTTTCATTTGCTGTTCTTCAGGGGAAACTGGAGGAAGGCACAAATCAGTCCATGTTATGAAACCTTGAGGATGCCATGGCCACATTTTCTGAAGGGGGAAGGTGACTAATAATGCTGAGGATCCAAATCCAAGCACTCTTCTTTATTGGGGTTGTTAATGCCTTTGGCAGCTGCTAGGGCTGATGTTGCCAGTGAGTTAACTCAGCACAGTTATGTGTAGAGGGATTTTTTTTCCCTGCCAGGTGAAGGTTCCTTGGGTCCTTCCTTTTCCTTTATCTCTTCCTCAACTGTATTTGTGCGATGAAAGCATTTTTCTGGGAATCGTCAGCAGCCACACTTCCTTGTAATCTTCCAAGGCTTGCTCATCTGTATTGTTTTGTAAGCTTTATGCAAAGTTTCAAATATTTTGAGGTATCCCTGGGTTGTTGATGTAAATCCTTTTGGAGAAGGATTTCACAACAAACAGGGAAGTGTTTTCCCTTCACCTCTTTCTTCTGAGTCCCTTAAGGCAAAATTCCTCATGGGAAAATAGACCTAAGTATATCCTTCTAATTTTGTTCATTTTGCCAATTGCTGATATTTGAGGAGTGATGTAGAGAGTGCAGGTCCCTAATGAAATGCAGGGAAGATCCCCGAGGAGGGCACTGCAATTCCATTTTGGATTTGTCTGGTGGCAAACACGGTGAGTATCTGCACTGTGGAAAGGGCTCCAGGGCATCATTGGAGCTTAAAATATTAGAACCTTTATTTAACCTGAAGATTTTCAAAGACAAAGCTTTTTTCCAGAACAAAAATTCAACTTTTCCCAGAACAGTTTACAGAATTTTTTCCTTGCTCCAGTGTTAATTCTACACTGTGGTGATGTCAGATCACTTTGTGTTTTCTTTAGGAGACTCCTAATCTTTTCCCAGTTCCAAGAGCCATATATTATTATTTCACATGCTCCTCTTTGAACCTACAGCACAGAAAATTAAAGTGTAAATATGCATGCGAACCACCCAAAAGTCATAATAAGATTATATGAATGCCTGCAACCACACAGCAGGAACAATGGGGTTGCACAATTCATTTGCTCCAGCGCTGCTGAATTTTAATGAGGGATAGTCAGTACATGCAGATACTCCTAGAGCTACCCTGGAGCCAGAATGGTGATTTAAGATGCCAGTGACACAGTGTGTAGGTGAGCCTTAGGTGTAGCGTGTCTTGGAGAGTAAAGCATGATATAGCAGGCTAAAAACACCTGATTAAATGAGAGTGAGGAATGGAACTGTGAGGGGAGAGGATCACGGAAAATTGCCAGTCACCTGTGCTGCTTTCATTGGCTGTCAAGCTCCTGTTGCAGAAAGGACAATACCAAACACTGATAGGAATAATAGGAATAACCCAAATAAAGAACATATGCTGTCATGAATCACAAATCTCGTGCTGGAGGGTTTAAAGCGATCCCTTAAATATCAGGGATTAAGAGGAGAATTTAGTGTATTCCCTCTCTCCCATGCCAGAGTTTGTTTTCACCTTCTCTCTAATACCCCTGCTAACCTTGGAGCACCTGGGAGCCACTTGGGAAAGTCTTGGCAGGAGGTGTACCTCTCCAAATATGCACTTTTCAGATAGGAAGA
Source organism: Daphoenositta chrysoptera (assembly GCA_013397915.1). Lineage (NCBI taxonomy): Eukaryota > Metazoa > Chordata > Aves > Passeriformes > Daphoenositta > Daphoenositta chrysoptera. The sequence goes on along the minus strand of VZRO01003953.1, from coordinate 1,911,836 downwards.
TCTCCCTGTTGTGTGCAGCTAATCTAAGAATAAGCATTGCTCAGGGCGAGTCTCTTTTCAGGCGGGCTGGCTGTGTTCCTGCTGCACGCCATGGGGGCTGCAGCTCCCCCGGGCCCCTGGAGCTCTTACACACATTTAGAAGAATGCACATGTGCTCCGCAGTGAAAAACATTTCAAATAATGGGAAAGGTGTGCTGGGGCCTGGGAGGGTGTGTTTGTGTAGCATGGTGTCAAGGAGAAGTAGGATACAACCTGCGAGGATGGTGTCCTGGGATGTGGGGCACAGCTGGGGTCAAACCTGCCCTGCTCGTGCTTAGGGAGAGATCCTCAACTATTGCAGGAACCACAGCAGAGATTCACCTCCTGGGGAACCTGTGGATTCATTACAAATAGGATTTTCAGCTGTTGTGTAACACAGATAATTGTGTGTTATAATTTTGCCTATTATTGGAAACTCTCTTTCTGTGAGTTTGTGTTTGGGCTTACAGGCTGTTTTGTAGTGCAAGAGGCGCAATTCTTTTTTACCAGTAGCCTAATCTTTCCTTCTTCCATCTCACCAAGCTACTTGTGAGCAGATCCAAGGCAGAGATGTGGCCACAGCACATGTTCCCCTAATTTTCTTAATTACAGTTTCAATTTAGTTTCTCACTAAATTATAATTACTATATAATATTTCCCTTGGAATAATAGCTCGGGTTTATTTGGGAATTTCATTTTGCTGATACCAGGTTATGACATCTTACTAAAGCTGTATGTTCTTCCTTAATTATATCTTTTCTAGAAGACAGAAATTTAACTTTTTGAGGCAAGCTGATTAGCTTTTAATATCACGTCCTGTGTACTGCAGCCTGTTGGATCTCATCACCTTGTTCTTGTAATATGCCAGGATATATTTTTTACCCATTTAGATGTGTGTAGCCATACTCACCTGTCCTTTTCCCAATTGTTTTAACTGAAACAAGAAAAGTATGTAGGAATTGTCCTTGTCAGATGTTCTAAGCCAAGTGAAGCACAGAAAATTGGAGTTGAAAGCTCCTGCCCTAAAGCTCTACCCAGGAGTTAGAGAAGATTGTATATCCCTGCTCTGCCTTGTCCTGTCGTGCTTTGTAGTCCTGACCAGGGATTGCTGTGCTCTGTTAAGCAAAAACAGCACAAAAAGGATATTTCTCATCCCCATGGTGCTGCCCACTGTGTGATTTATAGAATGTGTTACGTTCTGATGAGATGTCCCCTGTCAATGATGCCAGCCCGGACTGTACACTGTGTGAACATTTTTGAGATGTGAAACACTTGAGTAAATGTCTCTTGGGTTTTTGGTGAATTGGACAGGACAAACAATTCCTTAGTTCATCTAGCCTAAATTTGCCTTTTTTTTTTTTTTTTTTCTGGTAAGAAAATCTCAGCCCTTTTCCAAACGCTAAAGACAGACCTAAATTGAAAGCACAGTTGGCTTTAAGTTTTAAAACTGCTTGATCCTTTTGTACAGACTATTGGGTTATTTTATGAGGTTGTGTGAAAGAGATTTCTTTTAATCAATCCTGAAAGGGAAAACTTTTGACTTGGTATTTTGTGCATAAACCCAACAAAAGGAAAATTCTTCTAATCACCGTCAGTGTGTGCATCCAGCTTTCTTGGGGTTAGAAGCTGCATTTCTGAAACACTTCTTACCATTGGGAAAGGAAGGAAGGAAAAATCCTGGTATAAGTACAGCCACACCCCTGAATTGATTATCCTTGTAGGATTTGCTCATCCTATTTTGGCTGTGTTATAAAACTCAGTGGGAGCCACTCCAGCTCGAGGACATCACTCCCGCGTCAAGCAGCCCATGATGTCACGAGGAATTCCTTGTCGTAAGAGACGTCCCCCCCGAGGAGAGTGTTTGCTCAGCTGGAGAAGGGCCATCCACCCACACACGCCGTCTCCACCCAGCCACTCCATCCAAGTAACCAAACCGAGGGAGTGCTTTGACTAATGGAGTGAGTAGGAGTGATGCCATGACAATACAGTGGTGTGTCTGCTGTAGACTGTTCTTGATTTGCATTTGATTGTTTGCAGTCCTACCCATCTGTAGCCAAAGGCAAGAAGTGATAACCTGTCATGTTATATAAAAACACGTTTGGAAAAAAGTGGAGTAATGCAAGATAAATAACGTGTGCTCCCTGGGTCTCTTCTTCCCAAGCAGTCCTGAACTCGTCCCACAAGTTGCTGGTTTCTCTTATTACGGAAAGGTTTCTTTCTATATAGTTTCCATCTGGAAAAAAAAGAGGAAAAAGAAAAGGAAATCAAGGCAACTTGAGTGACTAAAAGCACAGCCTATTACAATTTGAAAAGTTAATAAATAAGTAGAGCTTGAACACGTGTCCGGCCCTTAGCAAATGGACAGGGAACTAAAAGGGGCAGTGGCATCAGTTACTCAGCAGCTGGACGCAAAGACTACTCAGCCAAGACAGTAATGGACCATCTCTGTCTCCTCCCGTGTTTCTGTGGTGCTCTGGCACTGAAAATTTGGGTTGGAAACAGTACATAATAGTGTCATGTGACTTAAGAAGATCCCCTCTCTTGTTCAACACATCTTTTGTGCTTCTATGACTGATTGTCAATCGTTTAAATTATGCAATAGAATTAACCTACAGAAATAGTTTATAGTGAAATCTTGCTGGCTCTGTTCAAGCATGTCCTGTTAGGACGTTATAGGAGGTTTTCTCATCGTGTGTACAACATGGGCTCAGAGGGAGAGGGCTTTCCATACTGTAAATGCAGAGATGCAGAAATACAGGCTGGAGAAGCCCTTGACAAATACAGGATGAAATACTTCCACACCTTAAAACAACTTATAAGAATCATGTGCTTTTAGGTGAGGTAAGCAGTAAGAGGGTCAGTCAAAGTGGAAAGTGTAGAAAGCCTTGACTTTAGTCTGGGAAATGGGAGCCAAACCTCACTTAAAAGTAAATAGTTGCAGATCCAACTTACTACTGAGCTGTCCCTCTGTTTTGGACTGAGCCCACTTTACTAACAAGCCTAAAAGTATGAATTCTTCTTCCCTCTGAATAGAGATCATGGTTTATTGTGCTAGCCAAAGGACCTCATTCTCCTTGGGGATACCCTGAATGGGCCTTTTGGGTTGAGACATTTTCTCTAGTGAATCTCTTCCAGCATGGTTTCCTTTACTCATCCTTCCCACTCTCCATGAGCTGCCTCCCTGCTGTCCCAGCAGAGCAGTGATGAAGGTGGAGACACACAAAGCCTCAGTGCTTAAAGTCCGGTTCTTCAGATGCATTGTGTCCTCCTCAGGGTATTCCATGGTGGCTGGAGTGTTAAAGCTGCCTTTGGTGTCAGACCTACAAAATACTGATTAATAGGAAGGCGTGGCTGCATGAATTGATGCTGGCAGAGGTGAATGAGCTCAGCCCATCATTTGAACATGTTCCAGTTGTGTTGGTATGTGGTATCACCCTGTTAGTGCTGCCTGCAATCCAAGCAGATCCATGTGCTTGTGTCCATGTTCGTAACACAGAATCATAGAAAGGCTTGGGTTGGAAGGGACTTTAAAGATCATCTTGTTCCAACCCTCTGCTGTGAACAGGGACAACTTTCTCTAAACCACATCGCTCAGAGCTCCATCCAGCCTGGCCTTGAACAATTCCAGGGATGAGGCATCCACAGCTTCTTTGGGCAACCTGTGCCAGGGCCTCATCACCCTTGGAGTAAAGAATTTTTTCCATGTTAAAGTTTAGGATGTCTTGAACTGCAGCTCTGGGGCCAGCTCATGGAAGCCTGTGAGGCATCAGCTCATTCGGTTTTGGTTTGAAGTATCAGGTTTCTAATCCTCAGGTCTGAGAAGAAGAGTGTGGAAATGCAATTTTACTTGTAATTGCCACAGAGATACACAGACCATTCTCACCTGACTTGGTAAACTGTGCAGCCTGATGGCAGAACTCCCTGTGTGGCGATTCTGGCTCTAAAATCCACACAGGGAATTCTGCCTTTAGCTTGACCTCCTCCAAATGGCCTGAGCTAAACCATACCCTGCTCCTGATGCAGTAAGAATTTAATCAGATTTCCATCAAGGTTTTTGTAACAGTCTAAATTTACACCTCTGCAACTGGGTTCTGCAGATACACTGTGTGCATTTAGATAGTTTGAAAGCATAGCCATAGGTGTGGGATTGTCCTCTGCATGAGAAATGGGTGTTGGCTTCAGAATCCACTGCTCTTGGGGCCATGCCAAGGCAGTCCTAACGGAGAACCAGGTGTGCGGGTGTGGATGAGCAAACTTATGTGCGTGTGGAGAGACTTAAAGCTGAAAACAGGGATGGGCAAAGAATGCAAATAACCGTGGAAAACAAATTTTGCTTTTGCTTTGTTCAGAGTGAAACCTCACAAATTGGAGAATTTCCACCAAATAACTCCCTGAGAATAAAAACATGACTGATGGGGAGGTGCTTTGATTTTCCTGGTTGAAAATTGTGACAGTTTTTTATACCGTAACAGGGAATACAAAACTATTTCCAAATTCTTACGAATCCCCACCATGTGTCTCTTCTTATGCACGTCAATGAAAGGTACATGACACCAAACCTGAATTTTCTGGTAAGCCTCTTCCTCTTTTATTGCAACTCCTTTCTAGAAGAAGAAAAGTCTCCCTTGGCTCTTCTGCCCATGACGGGAAAAGGGAACAAGGGACCAGCTTCAGCCCTGGGGAGGAGAGGGGGCTGCACGTGTCCTGTGTGCCCCAGCAAAGGCAGAACAGGGAATAACCCACCAGAGCTGGCACTTGGCTTCTCCTACCTGTGGAGGAGGCCTCTTCCCAATAGAGGGAGGCAGAAGATAGACAGCGGGAGCTATTGCTTCAGTGGGAAAGAAGATGTGTGTGGGTGTATAATGAGGGGACTTTACAAATAATTCCTTGGTGATTATTCATTTTAAAAAGGGACGACCAGTTGCCCTAGAGATATCCCATGGAGTACTTAATTTCTAGAGAAGTTTGGAGAATACAGGATTTTAATTCCAGTGCTTTTTTGTTTCCTGCCCAATGGCAAAAATAATTTTCATAATCTGTCCTGGGGATTGTGCTGTGTCCAATTGCTGGTTGTATGCACAGCCCATTTTGAAATACAACTTTTTGTTTGGAAACTGAAATTGTTCCAAGTAATAATACCTTCCTTTCAGATTTTCATTTTTCAAAAGTGACCCACCCTCTATTGAATATTAAAGCTTGATAAACCATAGTTTCTCAGATAACATGGAATGAGCTGCCAATATTGCTTTGGGACTAAATCAGGAAACCACTGGTTGGTCTTATGAAGGAATCAGTTATCCAAAGGGGATTGTCTGTGCTTGGAATCTTTTTGAATAAGGACGTGTGTTAGAGATGACCTTTTCTGAAGATGTCCCAGGTTAGTACTGAAATGAGCGTACAGATTTAAAGAACAGATCAAAACACCTCCATTTCCAGGTCAAGTAGAACTGTGATTCAGTCCAGAGTAAATTAAACTCACACACTGATGTGAAATCTGCAGTAAAGGAGGTTTATAGTGGAAACATTGACTGACCTTTAATAGGAGCAGCGAGGCCAGCACTGCTGTAACACCAATTGGAAATAAGAGGCTATACAGGCAAGGGCAAGGCCTTTTCCTTAATCTAGACTGAATATTCGGAGAGAAAATCCCGGAGCAATTAACTGACTCTCATATTTTTTTCCATTAATTGGCTACAGCACAGTGCTCTGTAGTTGACAGAAATAACTGCTGTGATATTAGCACAAATCTAAGCATTGCCAAAAGCCATTTTCTTTGGAAGCTCTCTGAATTACAGTATAATTTCCTCTATTGCTTACCCAGGAGAGCAGGAAGTTGGCCATCCATCTGCTCACCAAAAGGCTCTGAGCTTTATGTGACATAAACCTTTATTTCTCCTATCTGTGGGAAAACGAAGTCAGGGCACTTCCAACTTGGATGAGGATATGGGATGCTAGAATAATCTTATAAATACTACTCTTACCCGGTTTTTCGACTCAGGGCCCTGGCTGCTACTGCAAGCTTCTCCTGGAGACTGAATAGCTGGATCATAAATACCCAGCTCCTGGATCTTCTTGCTCTACCCCACCTCTCCCCTTTCAGGCAGTAATTTTCTTTCCTTCCTCTCCAGTGTGTGGACAATGTGAGGAGGCAGTGGCAAACTCTGGGGGAAACGGTGTAATGCCATGTAGGTCTCACATGGCAGGATAATTTGAACTTTGTCTAGGAACGCGCAGCTCAGATTTTTGTTGTATTCCTGGCACACTCTGGAGTGTGCAATGCTCCAGGAAATACATCAACAGTCCCATTCCTGGACAAGCCCAAGCTCTTGTCTCCTGCTTGGTGGCTGCTACTCCCTTGCAAATAACACTCGTGTTCCCTGATGATGGGGAACTTCTGCTTTTTGGGATTGGTGTTCCTTGTGACAATTGAAAGGCAATGCATGTTTCCACAGCAGAGTTTTCTCCTTTTCTGGAATCTGATGGGCTGTTCCACTCATCCACATGTTTAACATTGTTAGTGACCTGCACCTAAGCCTCTCAGGTGATTCTAATACCACTCATTCATTTTGTTTCCCCAAGAAAATAAAACGCTATGTAGCAGGTCCCATTCCCAGGACCAAACCCAGAAGTGAATATAAGTGAGTTTAAACAAGTTGAAATTCAGAGGCTGTTGGGATAAGTGCAATCCTCTGCTTTACTTGAAGACTTTTCAATTATATACCCAACATGTGTACTCCCTGAACTCCTAAACTTTTTAAGTTACACTCCTTTGGATTCACTGGGACAAATTAATAGGTGTTGTGTACATTATATTCATCTGTTGCATTCATTTCCACTTCCTGTGGCTATTTCTGTACCAAAAGCTTCAAAGATACGAGATGGACTATCCTCTCCTCTAAAACAATTTATCCTTCTTTCTGGTTTTGTGCAGCTATTTAAATTCCCATAGATGTTGGTCTAGTACTTGGCTATAAAGGATTTTAAGTCTACCATTTTGTGAAAGTCATAATGGTGGTGCAAGGGGAAGCTTATTGTTGTAACCATGGAATCGATTCATTGTTGTTTTAGCAAAGAATCCTTGATGTAAGAGAGATGTTTTTTCAAATAGATTAAGCACTGCATGTCAGCCATTTGTCCTCCCACATCATCTCTTTCCATCAAGAAAATTTAAGCCCTTGACAGGAGTAAAATATTATGAGGGTTTTGTAAAAGGCAAAAATTAGAGAAGTCTGGACTGCTTGTGTTGCAAAATACTTGAATGTTACATCAAATATTTGGATCTCAATTGTTCTCCTGATAGAAAATGGATTGAGAATCCAGTGGCATGAAATTTATGCCTAACAAGAAAATCAGCTACTTACATTTTTAAACTTGCTTCCTGATTTTGCATGTTTTCATTGTTGCTTGGCCATTGTGCTGGATGTTAGGATGTAATGCTCAGTAGCAGCTGCTCCCTGAGACTCAGAACCTTTTACTTTGGATGCACAAGATATTCTGTCTTCAGTATTTTTTGCAATATTTTTCAGGTATTTTCTCTAATAATTTAGGCCTGGTATCAACTTTTTTTTTTCTTTTCTTGTGAGTGCTTGAGTATCTTTAAAATAAGACTCCATTTCCAAAGGGCCCATTAATTGTATAAATGTGACATATTACCATAGAACACATGGTAGCTAGAGGTAGGTGTATGGAAGAGAAAAATAGTCTTGGTTTCTTACTGGGTTTATATATATACATATGTATATATATATACATAAACATCTCTGTATTAAAAAATCTCTGATTTAAGTTTTCCAAAGTCACAAAATACATTTGTATTTTTCAGATCAACACTTGTTGCATGAGCATCAACAATTTCTGTAACTCACATAAGATTTGACTAGCAAGATATAGGAGTAGATGGAAATGATTTTGATTCCAGTCTTTCCAGCTACCTTGCTTCAAGGCAGTCGAGAGATATTGAGAAAATAGAATTATTCTGGCATTTCAACTTCTTGCCAGAATCAAGATATAGGAGTGTAAAATAAAAGCAAGACAAATTTAATTCTTCTGGCCATGCAGTTCCATTCCACATTTAGGGCTCAGATTTAAAATATTCTATTGCCTGAACTCTTATTCTCTGCATTGCAGTTAAAATAAAGAAATAGTAAAAATAATTGCATGGGCAGTAGTTTGCTCATTCAGATCCTTTGCTGTGTCAGTCCCTGTGGCAGCAGAGTTGTCATTTAAGTGCTCTCTGAGTGCTGAGTCTTTTTACATACAAGAAAAGTCATATCTGGAAGGAATTCACACAGCTCCAAACTGATTTGATGTTGGAATCTCTCAGCTGCGTCCAAGTGGGCTAAATGCAAAGAGAAATCTGAAGTAGGATCCAGTGTTCACCTGAAAAGGTGCAAAACAAAACTTCTGGTTCAAGAAAACACCTAGATAATAATACTATTTTTGTGCTTTCCTACACTTCTAATCCTTGATCGTTCATTAAAGTCATTGGTAGCCCAGTTCTCTGTATCTGCCTTTGCAGCTGGAAAAGTAGATGAATTATCATGAATAAAATCAGGGATAATCCAAACTGAGTTCAAAACTGATCTGAGATTAAAGGAGAGTGGGCAATTCATTGTTAGCATTTTTGAGCACCTCTTAACTTTTTGACCTGGACATGATTGTACTGTTTCTTCAAAAAGCAGGAAGTACAATATAAACCTCACATGAAAACCTCTTCCTTTGCAATTTCTAACCTAATTTTGTTGACAAACCACATGTATACATTCTGACTTGGAAATGTCAAAATGTTTATTTTCAGTCAAAGAGTTTCAACAGTTCAAACTGAAAAAAAAATTGTTCTGAACTTTTGATTCTGTGGGGGGAAAATGCTGAATGTTTGGTCTAAATCTGAAATGAAAGATCATGATTTCCTGGGGTGGACATCTTGAATTTTAATTTTGGCTTTTTAACAGCTGTATTTGATACTTTATTTTTTTGAGGGACGGTACTGTCCCCCAGTTGTGCACACTCAAATTTCTGCCAGCCTTTCAGTTTACACATCTGCTAAGTGTCGTGCAAATGGAGGTTAAACATGTCCTGTGGGGTGACCACTCAGCTTTGTGAACAGTCCCATAAATAACAGGCAGCTGAAAGGCTGGACTCAGCCTGACTGAGCATCTAACCAGAAACTGAGGTTTAAAAGATGCCGAAGAGTCTTAAAAACTTGCATGTGTTTAAGCTGATCTGATTTATACCTGTTTATAAAAGCTTTAACTTTGGTTATATTTATCCAGTTATTCTAGATTTACATTACCATAAATGAGAAAAGGATTTGGCTGCCTTTTTTTCCCCCCCTTGTTTAAACACAAACTATTCTATCTCCCTTCTGCTTGGGACAGGTCACAGTCTGACTTGATTAAACTGGTTGTATTTGGTCTGAGGGGAAGTCTGTGTTTCCATGCCTGGGTACATGGGGTATTTTAAGCAGTCTACCCACAGAAGCAACCCTCTTGAGCAACAGGCTGAAGTTTGGGATAATTAGACGGTGCTGAGGATCCTTCCTTTGGGATCACTTTGGCAAGCTGAATGTCAGTGTGGGTGATCAGGGCTACGCTGTCATAACAGCAGCAGGGACGTGTTAATTATGGCCTTCGGGTCTAATCTCTCTGGAAGGACATCTTGGCTTTGTAAAAACCCTTTCTATAAATGCCCTGGGTTTTAGATGTTGAACTCATCGCTTGTGGCCAACTTCGAAGTGAGGAGATGGCACTGGGCATTTAACACCGGGCTGGACCGGGAATACGGAGATGGCAGGACAGGGAAGGCCTTTGCTTGTCAGAGAATGCTGCTCTAAACACTTAGGAAGGAAGAGGCGGAGTTCCAGCAGGGTTCGTGAGGGATGGGCGAGGTGCACACTCAGCTTTGGGCTCTGATTGATGCCTTCAAGAGATAGAGGCAATTGATTGCTGTCACATTCATCTTAATTAATGAGCAGCAATGCCTCACTCGCAGTGTCTGCTCGTGGGGACCTGTTAATTCACTTACTCCCAGGGTTTGCTTTAACAGATGGAAAAGGATCATTTTACCATATTTTCAATGGCAATTCAAGGCTATTTTTATCTGTCTTTTGGCTTGCATGAAAGGAAGCTGCCACCTGTTTTTTGCAGGTTGTTTTCAGCACTGCAAGCCAGATTAAAAATTGGCCTATTTAGTGCTTTCTGGAAAATGAATTTGTTCTCTAGTCCAGGGACAGTGCTGGCATCTGGCCCTCTGTCATTGTATGAACTCTGTCTCCAGAGAGCTGTTCTGGGGTCACCAGGATCCCCACTGCTGGCAGTGCCATGGGCTGCTCTTGTCTTCTGGGTTAGACACGAAGTACCAGAGAATGGGTGGGTTGGGTTCTTTTTGCATGGCTCCATTCAGTACTGACTGAAATGTGTGGTAGAGGAAGGAAGATTTAGCAGAAGGCCTGGAGAGCTGTAATGACTTTTGGGAACATTAAACTTTTTAGGACAGCCTTTGGCAGGGGGTTATTTTTGATCTCACTGGAGTTTAGCAGTGTCTGGTTTAAGAGGTTGCCATTCTTCACTCCTTATGTTAGATTGGAAACATCAACACGCAGGCAGTCCAGTGGAAAGCTGTGTTTTGCCTCAGTTTGTTTAAGTCAGCGAGGCCCAAGTTCATATCTCCTCCCACAGCCTCAGGTAGGTGTCCCCCTTCTCCAGCTGTTCCTTAATATGCCACTGGAGAAATTTAAGAGCAAATAACCTTCAAAGACACTTGTGATGTTCCTGCCTGAACCATGAGCTCTTACAGTCAGCTGAGAGGTTCCCAGACTTTCTGAGATGTTTTTAGACCCTTTTTCCTCTCCCAGCTCTCCTTCTCATTGATTTGGTGTTACATATGACTATATTTACAAGCACCTGACTCAGAGCTCCTTTTATTCATCACCAGGAACTCCACCAGAAGAGCTACATCAGAGCTCGGCAGTGGTGTTATTTATTCTGGCTTCTCTCAGGGTGACTGTCTGGGTGGGTTTTTTGGTTTTGATTTTCTGCTATTCAATTGTTGGACTCTTTTCTCAATTTGTTCTTCTGGATCTACTGAAGAAATATGAGTGCCGTATATTATGGGGCTTAGGCCCTCTTGCACTAATTAACTTGTAACTTCATCTTCAGTTTTGCTAAATTTGGTGCTTATTTTACTGTAAACACCCATTTGTTCCACTGGGTAGCAGAGCTCTCTGAACATCTGGGAGTCATCATGTGTCATGAATGACATGATGTATCCTCACTGTTAGAGCAGCACAATGCTAGATCTGATGGATGGAAGAAATGTGTCAGGGGGAAGATTAATACACACTTGGTTTGTGACTTGTGACTCACTGGGTAAACTTTGTTCTCTCTTTGGTGGTACAGATCCAAGATCTGAGTTTTCCTCTCCCATTTTGGTCCTGGTTTATAACATCGGAGCTTGCACTAATGAGACTGGAGCTTTTGCTAGCTGGATCAGAACCCTTCACATCTGCCTGGACCAACAGGTCTAAATAAGTCCTCTATTTGGATGGCACAGCTGGCTCTCTCCTGGAGATGGTTTGCTACCCTTAGGCTGGATAACCATTGAGAATTTGGTAATATTCTGTCCTTGCTGTGCTTTTGGAAGTGCACATACAATATCCTCTCTGAATGTCTTCTGGATTAAATACAAACCTGTCTTGACCAAACAAAACTATCAGTATTTGATTTTCCCATTAAAATTTCATATCAGAATCTCTTTAAAATACCTGTTCGTTTGTCAACCCTTCATTCCCATGCTGCAGCAACACTATGAGAAAGTTGCTTGGGAAGTAGCAGGATGGTATCTTAAAGGGAAGGCTGGAACTTCACATCCTAACACACATATAGATACAGGAGGTATTGTAAGAAGTGTATTTTTACAAGCATAACTAATACTGTAGGAAACAAAATATACAATTTCTAGGTGAAGAAGCACTTCAGGCTTACCAGGCCTAGGCAGGGAGGTTTTTGCTGTGGTCACTGGTTGCTTGTCAGTTGTACCATAAAACAGATTTATGGCACCTCCTACAAGAGCTATTCCCATATACTGCCTTGAGAGAACAGCCTGGAAGAGTTGTGCTTCCATAGGCTGTCCTCTGCCCAGGGCACCATGGGTCCAAGGAGAAGAGGGACTTTGTTCTTTTTCTGGCTGGCAAAAAGATATTAAGCTCCAAGTACATCTTGTGGGGAAATAGACAAGGCAGTCAGGGAGAGCTAACAAGGAGGGCTGGGAAGAAAGGGATTCAAAGAAAAGCCTGGAGTTCCAGCAGTTTGTCCCCAAACTGGCTTGAGCAAGGGCTCCAGTCTGGCCAGAGGTAGCACCAGCAGCAGTGAGACAAGTCAGTGCTGGGTCCCTCTACCTTTTGTACGGAACAGAAATCAGGGACTGAGACACAATACAAGGGCTGTGCAGGCCTCTCCAGGTGCAGAATTCATAAATTTCTAGATAGAAGCTCTGAGAAACCGAAAAGGTCACTAAATGTCTTCAGTTATTCTCTTGTTGGGGTTTTTATTTCTACTTTTTTTTTTTCTCCTTTTGTATCTGTTACCTGCTTTGATTTAATTTTTTAAAAGCAGATTTCCATTTCTAGAAATTGCATTCCCTCTACTTTCAGCGTGCTGTATGACTGTTCATTATTACATATTTGGTGAGCAGGGAAAAAAATGAAGAAATTATTAGAGGCTGCTCAGAGCTGGGGCTGTTGTGATGGTCATTAGAAAGGAAATGTGGCATTTTGTCCATGAAGTTTGTCAGAATGAGGCCAGAGACAAGTGAGCAATAATGAGGCTTTTGAAACCAGTCTGCAGGTGCAGAGTGGTAAAATAAATAGGCAGGTGCAGAGAGTGAGTTTTTAATCAGAGTCTTGGCAGGGATCTGGCTCAGGGGCTGCCCTGTTTGGATTCTATGCAAAGGAGGAAATTCAGTGGCAAAGGACTCACATGCAAACTGCAGCTCATGCTTGTGCACCACAGAAGATTCAGGGGGGATCCTATTTTCTTTTCAAAGCACTATCCTCTTGGAAAACTGGAGACTTCTTCCTTGTAGCAAGAATAAATGACCATGTCCTTCTGAGGATAGCTGGCTCTGATCTAGAAATGAAAGCTCATGTCAGCATTCTCCAGAGATACTGCAACTTGAAAAAACACATTTTCAGAGAAATTTGCTTTAGCAAGAGTTGTGATTTATTTTGGGCTCCTCACCAGGAAATATTTGAGCAGGTGAATCATGGAATCACAGAATGGTTTGCATTGGAAGGGACCTTAAAGATCGTCCAGTTCTAATCCCCCTGCCATGGACAGGGACGCTTTCCACTATCCCAGTTGCTCCAAGCCCCGTCCAACTTGGCCTTGAACACTTCCAGGAATGGGGCAGCCACAGCTTCTCTGGGCAACCTGTGCCAGGGCCTCAGCACCCTCGCAGTAAAGAATTTCTTCGTAGTATCCTATCTAAACCTGCCCTCTTTCAGTGTGAAGCCATTCCCCCTTGTTGTGTCACTTCAGGCCCTTGTAAAAAGTTTCTCTCCATCTTTCTTGTAGACTTCCTTCAGGTACTGGAAGGCTGCAGTTAAGTCAGTAACCTTTATGTTTCATTCAAGGACTGTGCAAAGTCCTAGCCAGCCTTGGAAATGATCGGAAAAAATGCAATTTCAACATGACCAAATTTGGTGTTTTGTGTAACAAGTGTATACCAAATGAGGACAAAAAGTAAAAATATTGGTATCTTCTATGCTCTGGGAAAAGTGAAGGGGAAATAAGTAGACAACAAGAAAAGATTGTGTCATGTCATGGGAGATACATGGATAACAAATATACAACTAACCCAGAACTGCGTTTTCTAGAAGGCATCTTTGTCTGAGGGTGGCACCTCTGATTCCTGAAGTGAAACAGCCAGTACTTCTTCCTGACCTCCCCAGCAGAGCTGTCCCACCACTTCCAGTCTTCCCTCTCAAGAATGTTAACCCTCTCTCTCTTTTCCCACCTTCCTCCTTTCACTCTGGGTAACGTTCCAGTGTCAAACTAAGAAAAATTTTCTTTGAACCCAGGGCGATGAGGAAATGAAGATTAGCTCAAACCATAAGCTTCCTTGACAAAAATCAGACCATACTTGAAAAAGCTGTGCCTATAGCTTGTGTTTTGGGCCAAAACTAACCACGCCAGCTCCTGGCTGAATTTCACTGACCACAGTCCAGACATGGTGGCTGTGGTGAACTTTCAGACAATAACTACTTTTAGCTATTACCAATCACAGAAATGTAATTAGTGACTGCTCATTTTAAGACAACTGCAAGTCACCTGTGGCAGTTTGTAAGGAGAAACATGGTGAATTGCCCTATTCCTTTATTCAGCCCAATCTCCACAGCACTTCACAGTCTGCTGCCTTCAAGCCTCTGCTGCCACAGCAAGTTGTGTTCATTGACCTGAAGGCCCAGAGCCAGGACCTGCCAAGGACAACGTGCAAAAACTTGTCATGCATGTACCACTGTCACAAGGCCCCTCTCTGGATCCTCTCCCTTTCCATCAGTTTTTTCCATGATACCACAAGTTTTTGCTAGTGAAGCTTCATAGTTCAGCTGTTCACAACTCCCTAAATATTGGCTCACTACACTGCTCGGTGACCTGTCAACTGTAGGGCTTTAAAACCAGACATTTTCCCTCTATCCCTCACTTGTGGGCATGCTCAGCATCTTCCAAAGAGGGATGTCATGATAGTTTGTGTGTCCTATTACTTTCACTCATCCAAGGAGTGATGCTGTTTCTTGCCATGGGGATTGTCTCAGGTAGAATCCCCCCAGCTTGCCGTGAAGCAGCACCCAGTCCCAAAGCCTTCCCAGTGGCTATGAGACTGCCTTAGCTGGCAACCTGTCAGGCACTGGGGTGTGAACTCTCTCTGGGCTCCGTTTAGCTTTGAGGAGGGCGTGCTGCAAGCTGGGGCAGACCCAGTGCAGGTATCTGATCGACACAGATCATCTGGAGCTCTCCACCCATCCATGTGGGCACGGAGCTCACCGCATGCCACGCACGGGGGATTCTTGGAGCTGCCGCGGATCGGCCTCAACAGCGGGGAGTTCAGACCCCCTACATCTTTAAGCCCAAAGGGCACTGCAGGAATATTCTGTGTGGTCTTGCCTCTATGACATTATTAGTAGGGGTTATTCTTGTCCTGCTGGCTTGTTTGCAGGAAGAGCTGTGTGGTCTTCGAAGTGCTCTTTGAAGTTTATGCAGAGTCACGAGGACACAGCTAAGATGAGCTCAGAAAGGTTGATTTCAGGTGAAACCAGAACATTCGGGAGTACAACTGGGCTAGGTGCTTGCTGCGCATAAGAAAGAAAATAGGTGATAAATTGCAGACATGCTGGAGAAGTAATGTGTGAAAACATTTGAGATTAAATTTCTGTTGGGAAGCACCTCTTAGAGGCAGAGTAGTAAAAGCTTGCAGTTACTACAGCTGAACGGTACCAGGTTTGTGTGTGCTTGTTGTGCTTTTGGGTTAAGCAGAGGAGTGTGAATATTCAGCAAAGCTGGAATTCACAGTCTTTGACTCATTTTCAGCAAGTTGGGCTGTAATACACATTTTGAGATCCCTATACTGCCCTGGAATTTATGGCATCTCCCAGGAAAGTCACTCATCTTCTTCATGTCTCAGTGTTTTATATTAGATGAGGATGTCAGCACCACAGTGGGCCAAAAATTCAAAGGTGCTTACACTAAGGTTATGGGAGCTACAGAAATGCTAAATATTTTTTGTTGTCTTATTTTCCTGTTGCTGTGAATGTGATCATCACTTGTATCAGTACCCAATTTAAGTATCTAGTGAATGATAATTGCTCTTCAAAAGAAAACGTCCAGTAGGACCAACTTGTGGTGGGTTCTCAGCTTGGCTCTCGAGGCCACGTTGAACACGGCTTGGAGCAACCTGGTCTAGTGGAAGGTGTCCCTGCCCATGGCAGGGGGGGTGGAACTGGATGGTCTTTAAGGCCCTCTCCAATCCAAACTGTTCTATGATTCTTATGAATTATCTCTACTGCTCTATCCTGATGCTATATCATTCCTTATATCCCAGTTGCATTAAAGCAGTTCTTTGGAAAACTTAGGGGAAGTGAAATTGGGATGTCTGAAGAAAAGGGGAAGCTATTTGGTAGCAGGATTTGATGGTAACAGCAGAAAGAAAGACAATATATTCCAGGAATAATGTTGTAAGGATGCTGGTCCTGCAGTTTTGGGCAGAGAAACACTTGAAGGGATGATGATAAATTGGGATTTGGCAACTTTCTGCAGACAAGCAAAAGGAAAGAGAAAAGTTAGCAATGGCTCCTGAACTTTGCTGGTGTGCAACTTGGTTACAAACAAGGGAAAAATCCCTCCTATAGCTATTCAATGAAGGTTTAGGAGGGCTGGTTGAAAATACACAGCTTAGACTCTGTGAAATTTCTGATCAGTGTTTTTGAGTATAATGTGGAGAGTCTATGGAATATGGCCCTTCCTATGAATGTGTCTGTGCAACGTTTCCCCCATTGCTGCTCTTGTCTAATTTGCCTGCTTACCCTCTCTCTGAAGGCTGCCTCTCCTGCCACACTGTACAGAGCACAAGTGTGGAAAGTGCTTTGTTTTCTTCATAAGTGCAAAGTGAAAGCTTCTAGCATAGATTGCTTTGTAAGGCAGCTCCAAGAAATGACAGCAAGTATTAATAAAGCTTGCTTAATTTATATTAGCATAAATGTAAAGCCAAGTAATATTATCAGTATCAGTCCTGGAACAGTTCCATTGCATACTCTTCACATCTCTATTTATCTGTTTCAGGTGATCTCAAAAGACTGCTCGGAGGAATTCAGGGACGAGAAACTTAATGGTTGCAGTTTTATAATCTTTATCAGACCATCAAGGCTGTAATCGAAAGATAAGAGTTATCATCTGTCATCTCAATCGAGCTTCAAGAGAAAATCATTGCAAGAGAGCCTCTGGTAAGTCTACGAATTGATTCAGATTTGGGGAATGTTATGTAATTTGTGTTAATACCTGCAAGCTCCAGTCACGGATCAGGAATTTTCTGTGATAAATACTCTAAGAAAACAAAATGAAAATAAAGTTGGGGTTTTTTTCCCAAAAACAAACTAACCAGCCAATCCAAGAAGGTGGTACGTTATCTAGGCTGTTTCTCACAGGTTTGTGATTACTGTAAGCTGATATGATGTGCAGAGTCAATCTCATCTTTACAGGGCTCTGAAAATGGGGATAATACCAAGTTTTCCTGTGGAACAGAAGTCTTGAAGAATGTACTTGTCAGCACGTATCTAGGTGGTCTGATTAAGAGGGGAATGGTCATTGGAGCTAGGGATGATTGGTCATTAGGAATGTTGGTCTTTACCCCCCTTTCCTGACAGCTAGTGCTGTTACAGGTCAAATACTTACTGTGCAATGAGTAAACTGCAGATGTAACGCCTTCTCACCTGTTTATCTAATTCAGTGGGGAGAGGTTGGAAAGATACTAGGAAGAGGAGTACTGTTGGGTTTCTGTGGACTTTGCAAACCGTTAATGTTTTACTGGAGCACTTTTGGAAATCCAGTCCTTCCTCAGATGCAGAGCTCAGAACTGAGCTGCTGTGCACTATCCCTGGTTGTGTAAAACAGAGCTAGTTCAGGTTGTGGCCAGCAACAGCAGAGAGGGAAAAGGCTGTTCACAGGATCAGTCCTGCCCAGGATTCCCTGTGCCTGTGTACTCCATCCCTGTATGAGCCATCCGAGGCGGATCTCTCCAGTCGGCACTGGCCACGTGGACAGCGAGGCTGCTGTGGGAGCGTCCCTGTGCACTCAGCTGGGTATCACACATCTGCTCAAGGTCCTCAGCTTTACTTCTCTTTCACCCGGGTTGGGACTTCAGAAGCACGGAGCCGGAATTAAACCAAGGGCTGTCCTTGTTCCAGGAGGCTGCCCCAGCTGGAACCCGTTGCTGCCTGACACAGTCAGCTCTTATATTGACACTGTTATATCCTTTGGCATATTACACTGCGTTTACATCTTTTAATTCACCCCAGCAGACACATGGCTTATTTTAAGCACCATGTGTAAGAGCTTTCATTAAAACCATTACAGGACACCAGATGGGGATGCAGAATTTACAGCAACAGGGCTGCTTGCTACCATATTGGATTTAGGAAATATTCCGGAGGGTTTAGCCCTTCTCACCACTCTGCTTTCATGCTTCATGGTGACACAAACACTTCTGGGTTTTCTGGGTTGGAGTTACAGCTCTATGAACCAGTTGTCTTTTCTTTTTTTTTTTTTTTTTTTTTTTCCCCCAAGTAGAGTGAAATGTATCAGAATTTGCTCATCTGAGTTTTCCAGGTCACATAATTTCTGAATTACATGTTATGGCAAATAGGATTTTGGTGGGAGTGTTTGATAATAAAGAAATGTCAAAAGAAATGGAACAGAAAGGTTGATTTTTAAGTCTTACCTTTAAATAAGCAAAAAAGAAAGGAATTGATGAGATTTTTCAGTAAATTAAGAGACAAGACTCATTAAAGAAACAGTATCACCGAGGTGTTCTCATGAATACCAACATCTTAAGTACACTGTAGTCTAGAGAAAGTACCGGTGGTCCTAAATAGATAAATGACAGAGAGATGTGTTTCAAGAGGACATAGATTAAAAGATCTTTGCCTATTTGATTTAGATATTTAACTGAGGTGGATTAAAAAATCTCTGATCTGTAGAGCTTGGACTGGAAGTTTTGTGAACTAGATTCTTGTGGTAGCTGTTCCTCCTGCCACAGCAGTTACTGAAAGAGTGCCAAAATATTTGTGATGGTAGTTGTGGGGTTCTTTTTAATTTATGAGTCTGCCAAAGTGAATTTTTTTCGGATGTCAGTCTTTTCTGCAGGTAAAAACACAATACTTTGCTTCAATATAATCAAAAGATTATGTGTAATGTGATTTTTTGAAATTACTTTTATATGAAAAATGACTTAAACTTTAAGAGGTTTCCAGAAGGGTTAAGTAATCACAAAGGAAACTAAGGAACAGTTGAGACTGTGAATATTAGTTTATTTTAATATTTTTTTCTAATTGAAAAAAATACTGTGTTTTGGTTCAACAACCAAAGCCCCCAAACCTGTTCTAGTGCAGAGACAGCATAGCTATAGCTTCCTATAGCTGTACATACTTACTTCTGATTTTGTTATAATGTCATTATAAAATGCTTCATTGCACCTATTTCATTTTATCTAATTGGTAGATAATACAACCACTTGCTTATGTCGAATTTTGCAAATTCTATCTGAGAAGATAAAAATTAAGTCTTTCTATTTAATATCCCTTTCACAGACAAAATTTGAGTGGAACTGGAATTCTGTGACATTTTTTAGCTGAAATTCTCTTCTTGGAACAGGGATGACATTCCTAAAATGAAAATAAGTTTTGTTGTTGCTGTTGTTATGACTGAAAAGTAATTAATTTTTAATCCTGTGAACATTAAACCCTATTTTACAATAGATATTAGGGACATGCTGCGTCTTAAGGCAGTTTGAGAATCTGGTCAGTTCATTCTTTCCTGTTTGTGTGGTTCACTGGCTCGTCTGAGCCCAGCTGATTCATGTGATACCTACCATGGGAGGCAAAGCACTCTGTGGAGTCCAGACTGGTAGGAAGAGGAATATTTAAATTTAGTAAATCAGTGGACTTTTGGATTTCATCTTAAAAGGAAAATCTGTAGCACATTTCTGAATTACGATTCTGAACAATGTGACTTTAGCTAAAGACAAATCTTCAGCTCCAGTGCTCGCCTATTTTGCTCACCAGACTGTTTTCTGTGGTTTTATAGCTCTAAATGCTCTGTCCTTGCTACTTTATCTGAAATTCCTGTCTTCAGCCTAGCGCTGGCAGTGTGAGCGGGGAGTCGCAGCTGCTCTCCCGGCAGGAGCACATCAGCGGAGCTGTGCATGCACCGGAGCGAGCGCTGTAAACACACAGCCTAGCACGCAAGCCTTCCCTCCCGGTGAACTTTGCCACTTGCTAATTTATCCCTGCTCTAAGTTTTCTCTTGTGTTTGCCTTTTTCTATAATTTCTTCCTGTAAAGCTTGTGTGGGCTGGCTTCTAGTTCCCGTGCAGTGCGATCTTATAATCCAGCAGTTTCACCTCCGGCTTTGGACATAAATCAGCAGGGAACTCTCGCAGGTTCCTTGTGCCCCTGCTCGGGGAAGGAGGGAGGAATAATGCAGATATTGAGCTAATGCTATCAAGCTGCCTAAAGCAGGAGAAGAGGTTGATAAGAGAAAGCATTGTATTTATAGTTTTTGGCATATAGCACAGCACAAGTCCTATTTAAATTCTTCAGAAATTAGGATCAGATGACTTAGGAACTTCTGGCGTATTTGAATCTTAAGTGGTTACAGACAGTTTTGCTCAGACTTTGCTTCAGTTGTTATATGTGCTACTTCTTCTTCATTTAGAATGGGTTGGGAAAGTTTACAAATTCTTGGGAGAATGGAAAAAAATCCTGCTCACACTGAGGCTGAATGGCAACAGGGACACAGATGATACCTGAGGTGCTACCTACCTGGTAGACTTTCTTGTGTGTGTGTCTGTGTAAATGTGTGCAGAGGGATTTAATTTGCTGGTGCTCAGTCTGATGTTGCCTTTATTTTCCAGATATTAATTCTGACCTCACTGCCACCACATATGACATGGGCATGGTAGATACCTGCTGAGGTAAAGGGTCAACTTCAAATTAACATAGTTTTTGTTTTCAGCAATGGGTTATAGTATGAAACACCTGAATGGAGACTTTATGAAGAGTAGAGAAAACGAAAAATGGAAAAAAGCCTCTACTTGTAAAAAATGTAAGGTGTTGTCATTGGAGCACCATGAAAAGCATGGTACAAAGGTGCCCTGGGATGGCTGTCAATGGGTAAATCACTGCCTGGGCACAGAGTAGAGGACAGCAGGTGCCAGTGCTGAGGGAAAGGTGTTTTTCTGCTCAGACACAACTGTACTGCCATGAATGAGACACAGTGGTTGGGCTCACTTGCTCCCCCACAATGAGAACAGCTCAGGTATTTCCTCTTTTCTTTTTTTTTTTTTCTTTGGTTTGAATTGCCTTCATTGGAGCTGAGAGATCAGCCTGTTTTCCAACGGGCAGATTCCAGCTCAGATAGGTTCTGGTCATGAAACCTGTTCTCCTTCTGTTCTGTGCCTATGCAGCAGCAGCTGAGGCCCAACCTGCCTTCCCAGGGGCTCCCAGCGATTCCATGTGCTCTGCCAGCCCCTGTGCTACCAGAGCAGCTCTTGTGGAACCTTCATGGGGGCTGCCCAGAGTCCGTGGAGTCCAGCCCAGCCCGTGCCCTGCCTGCACTACGGGACAGCCCAAGCTGTTCTCCTCCAGGCACCCACATGTGCGTGCAGGAGCAGCCTGGCTCAGACCAACCTCCTTCCAGGGCTTCCTGGCAAACCCTGCCGTACTCCAGCTGCAGTTGGCGCAGCAGCTTGTCCCACAGCCTGCCAGCAAGTGGGCAGTCCAAATGGCTGGGAGGGCTCCTGGAGCCTCGGCAGCTGGGGAGAGAGCGGCTTGGGATCACGCTCGGCTCTGCGAGCGCTTGGGCAGGGACCACCCGCCTCCAGGTAGGGCAGGGGAGCCTCCCGAGCCACCCACTCCGTGGCCTCACTGGTCCCCCACAGTTTCCAACCCCAACTTTGGCAAAGGCTGCTCCTCTGCCTGTTCCTTGTGGTTATGGGTTGGGTCATCTGCAGAAGGAGCAGAGCTTTCCAGTCTCCCTGAGGTCTCTTGAGTCCTAAGGGGCTAATAATTCATTGGGGTGGTTGGAGCTTGACAGGGACCTGGAGGTTAATTGCTGTAATTCCCTGGCAGTATCTTTCACCCTCGGGGCAGGACAAGTAGGAGTTTCTCCCACAGCAGGAGTCAGAATTCTTCTACAGGAAACACCCAGGCCAAGAGGCCTCTCTCCAAGCTAGTTCTTTTACAGCAACAAACTTAGTATTTTTTTAAGGAAATCTGTAAGCTAAGTAAGAAAGAGGTCTGGTAAATGAATCCCTCACTTGCAGGCTCTCATAGTTGTATCATTAGCATTGCCACTGATCAAAAGATCAGATGCAAATGCAAATAAACAAGTGAATTGATCTTTGCATTTAGAAATAACGACGTTGGGGAAATCCCCCTCTATACTTAATCATCAACCCTAAAAGACTTTGATTCTTTTTGACATTGAGTGAGTGTTATCTTGACACAAAGACAGGGAGAATGGAAAGTTGTTTTGTGAGAGTGTTTTATATCCATTTTGAGCTGTTATGACTGATGATGAGTAACTACAGAGCCAGGGTGTCTTACTCTATTTTATGGAAATACTCTGCTTGTTCTCTGAGAAGTCAGTTATTAACATAAATAATTTTACTCTGTTACTCAGTTCCTTTTATTACAAGTGCAGCCTTTATGATATGGCAAAATTAGCTATAAATACATTGCATTATATCTGAATGTTGCATCTTACATGGTTTCGAAGCTCTAATGTCCTGATAGAAACCAGCTCTGTACTCAGCAAGGCTTCAAAGAGATCCACAGTATCTTTTCCATTATTATCTCACCAAAGGGTGCTTTCTCATGTGACTAAGAAAGCGTCCTGTGTGAAATAGCCTGTAGGGAGAGGAAGCCTTTTCTAAGGCTCTAAAGTGCTGGCAGGTCCAAGTGCGCTGAAGATTCTCAGAACTGGGGGATGAAGTTCTTTGTATACATAATAAATGCTATTGGTTCAGATTGCCAGTTCAGGCTTAAGATGGGAATATTCTGATATTTGGTTGCTCACTTTTGTGTATTCAGGTCTTTTAATGTAGTCTGTTGAATCAATATATGCTACAGGTAGCACTAACAAGGGACCCAAACCATGTAGGACCAAAGTCACTTGGGAACCTTCAGACCATAAGCTGCCTTAAGGCTAAACCCTATTCCTCTGCTTGGTGACTTACATTGTGACAGCCCATATCCTTCCTGACCTCGTGCATAATCCCTGTTGGAAGTTGTGGGGCACAGTGCCCACATCAGGCTCAGTTAATGCATTAAAAAGTTTCTGAGTACTGTATGGACGTCTGAAGAAGTCATCTGTGTTTAACACATTCCTTCAGTTTCCTTTAACAAGAATATTAATCTAATTGATGTCAGAATACAGTGAAAGTTACTTGGCTTTCTCATCAGCAAGTGTGCATAAATACATATATAATTTGCAGCAGAAATACAGCTCGCTTACAGTATACATTAAAATACATATAACTAGTAACTTTTTTGCATTTTCAAACTGTCACGCAAAAAATACCAATTTTTATGGATCTAGAGTGTGTGTGTGAGTGTGTATGTGCATTTTTGCTAGGAAGTTATCTTTCCATGTTTATGGTGTTTAGTGGGATGGATGAAGCACCCATGGAATTTTGCCAGCTGTGCTGACGCAAGCTCCCAGCTCATCCTATAAACATTTACGCTTCTGAGTAACTTCAGTCACGTACAAACCCTGGGCCAAGAGTCCTCCTGGGTCACTGATTCCAGCCCTGTGGTGTGACATGTAAGGCTCAAAACTCCTCTCATAAAATGGCCAAGCATTAATGTAAAGCTTTCTGAGTTTTCACCCACCATCCCTCCTGCTGGAAGGTTACTCCATTGCCTTCTTCAGCTGATAGTTAAATAGTCTTCCCTCATTCTCATCCTCAGGTTAGTCATGGACAATTTCATTCTAATGTCAATATTGTAAGTACCTCTTCTTCCTCCCTGCTGTTTACCCAAGGAGAGCAGTCGTGCAGCTGAAGTTATTTATGTGCATTTGCAGCTTTGGGTCCTTGGGGGTGGATATCCACATGGATTTTACTTATGTACAGATAAACAGGCAGAATGATTTTACAAGCCAAACCTGTCAGAGTGATTAAAACTAAGCAGGATCCCAAAGTAAATGTGTCTCGGGTTGATAAGGACTGTCTTTGAAGCAGTTGTCCTTCAGCATGCAGCTATTTCTGGGCAGTTGCAGCTGGCTGGCTTTGGTGTGCTGTGATTTATATCAGGACAAGTCTCCTGTTCACATAAAACATAGGGTGCCACAATCCAGTACAGATCTGTTCATCATGAAAGGGGATATCTGTGTCTATCCCTTATTTTCCTAGCAATAAATTACATGTAAGCTGGCAGAGCTGTTCATTTCCACTTTGGGGCTGAACTGGAGGGGTGGTTTGCACTTTGGTATTCTTTATTCCAGAGCTGCTCCAGATGTGCCATGTTGGTATTCCTCCTCAGCTAAGTAACTTTGCAAACATGATTCTTCTTTCCTTCATGACACTGCAATTTCTGTATCTTCTGGAACTGAGATGGATAGGATTTGGAAAGTCAATTTAGGTTCAAACAAGTTTACTGTGAATGAGGTAGAATGGACTACAGAAGAGCTGGACCCACCTCCCCAGTCACTCACAGGTAGCACTCCACAGACCCCTGGACAAGGAGGGGAGGAAGGCAGACACTATTTCATAGGAATTTGCCACCTGACCTCTCTACCCCTTCTGTGAGGGTTACAGAGATGTGAGAACATGTGGGATGAGAGCTGGGAAAGCCAGGAGTGACATGGGAGGGAGAAAGCTCTCAAGTGTTACGGGCAGGGGAGTAAAATCTGCCACAGAAGATCATGTACACATGATCTAAGCTAACAGACTTAGCAAGGAAAATGACAACTGAATGGGACCCATCTTTTTGAGGATGCTCTTCATAAAGCTGGTTTGATTTGCCATCTTCTAGCACTACAATACACTTGAAATAACCCCATCATAAACGAAATGAGATTTTTGTAAGAATGCTGTCATTGCAAACCTGCTTGCTGTAGCTCTAGTAGAAAGTTTTTGGCAGCCTCATCCTGCAATGCCAGGTGATTTGTGCAGAAACTTGTTAATGCAGTTAAGCAATGAAATCAGGTGCCCTTCCCCGAGGCTACAGATGAATCACCGAATTACAGGGAGGGAAACGAGACTGGGAGTAGAGTGGGTACACACTGGTGAAGAAAGGAGATGGGAGAAGCTGGGGTGGACAGTCATCATTGAGCCCAGAGGATGTGTGTCGATGTTTTTGTTTAAGCAAAATGTAGCTAGTGGTAACTGGAGGATAAAGGATCAGAATCCCCTGTCAGAAATTGTTTGGGCAGGTGTCACTTGGGAGTAGCTGAGTGGATGGGTATCTGTGGAGCTGCACTGACGTAATGCAGCTGGAAGGAGGCCCCAGGTCTGTTCCCGTCCTGGTTACCTGCTCTCCAAATGGAGTCTCCTCTGTCAGTCACCTGTAGCTTCCCAATACTCATAGATCACCTGAATAAAATTCAGTTATGTCACCACAAGCGGTGGTGGTGCTCACAAGGGTTTATTGTAACCTGCTCTAAAACACAGATAGATAACACTGCATTCACCATATTTTCCTCCGCATGCCGTACGATGGTCCAGATTTTCCAGGTGGATTATGCAGAGGTTTTCGAGTGCAAAGTGACCTCTTCTGTAGTTTCACAGCATAAGGTTCACATTATGGGATATTTTAAACCTATTTTGCAGTCATACTGCATTGACTGGTTGTGACACACCGCATAAATCCAGCCCCAGTGACACTGACAACAATCCTTGGTGTAATAAACCAACCAGTACAGCCCCAGGCACTGAAGTAGGAGGATAGAGGCTGCAGCTGAATGTTGGCCTGATTTTTCAGAATGCCTCAAGTTACTCCTCCAAGCACATCTTTGCACTCCTTCATTCACTTAAGGCTTCAGAGTGTGAAGTGTCTGTATTCCCTCTTTGGGGAAAGCATGTGAGAATTGTTTCACTTTCAATTAAAATGCAGTCACCAATGGCAATAGAAGGACTGAACAAAAGACTAAAACATGGGCTGATAGCCGAGATTGGGATTTTCTCAGAAAAATAGCCACCAACTTTATTTTTTCCAGCACGGCACCCATGTGCTTTCCCACCAGAAGCAGGGGATTTATCTATGTTTCCATGGATAGAGCACAAACCCAGAGCGTGGTGCTGTAAGTGTTTTACCCAGGCGTTTGGCCAGGTTTGATGTGCCAGCATGGACAGTGTCTGCTAGACTGTCTGTCTCCTCCCAACAGCATGCCAAGCAGATATATGGATGTTTCTCTAACCTTCCTGTCTTTGCTTCGTTGGTAAGACATGGTTACATCAAACCTAGAGATCTTCTGGCCCATCCATATGTGTAATGGTAAGTAAATTTGGAGTGTAAATCAAACATACTGATGTGCTTTTTTATGCCTACTGTACTTCTTATCTAGGTGAACTGCATCCTTAATTCCTACAAGTTGCTGGTAGGAAAAACTAGGATGCCTTCTTGTGCCAGTAGCACTTGCATATTTGTCCATCATAAATTAAACCCTTTCTTAGAGTACTTTCAATTTCTACAAGGTGAAATGAGAAATCCTTATAAGGCGAGAATGATCAACATTTTATTAGTTAAATATCCACCATTTATTATCTTGAGCACATGTTCAGCACTGCATTTAGATTCAAATTTTGAATCAGCTTCCCATTGGTTTGAATGTTGAGTTGGATACCAAAATATGCACCAGGAACCTTCACGTGAAACATTCAACACTTCTTGAAAGCTCAGTAAAAATCTCAGGGTTTCAATAAAAATAAATTCCCTTCTGTTAGGGAAAGAAGTATTTGAAAGAAAACAATGAAGTAATCTCAATACCCTTGCACTAGACCTGTAGAGTGACATTTATTTAAAACATTGTCAAACAGATCATCATTACCAAGGTTTTGCTCTTTGATATGAGTTACTACTTCATACAGTGGTTTCAGAGGTAACTGCCTCCATCTTTGTGTTCCATTAATCAGTTTTACACCCCAGCCCTATGTTCTCCTTTAAACATCATCAGACCAAATTCAGGAGACACTCACTGAAGTTAAACACTAAGAGGCAAGAACTAGAATCCAAACTGATCTGATGGGCAGATGTATAGAAAACTATTAATGGGTGGGGGTATCTTTAAAAATAATGGGAATAGTATTTCTCTTCATTAAAAAGTCTAGAATAGGTCTTTGGGCTAAAACTAAAAAGTCTGTTGCCTACAGGTACTGGCAACATATTTGTCTCTGCAAATTATATTTTTATCATAAATAAACAACCTGCTTTTCAATACTGTGACTTCATTCCGATCTTACTCTTTAACATAATTGAAGATCAAATACCTCATGCAACACTTTGAGAGTTGCCTCTTTTTTTGTACTTAACTGTATTTTGATCTGTAGGTATTATGTTATGAGCTGAAATGTTCATAAAGCCTCCAGGCTCTCATTCAAAGCAGCTGACAGCAGCTCAGAACTCTCCTTGGAGTAGAAGAGCTCTTGCTTTTTAACAGTCTCCCCTTTACAGATTTCCTGTCCCAAAGAAGATCCTATACTTCCTTTTTTCATTGATTAGATATTTTTGAAAAAGGTTTCACATCCAAAGTGTCCTTGCAAACCATTCTTGGAAGTTCTAAAATAAACATATTTCTTGATATCCGTAGCTCTAAATTAAACCAGATTTGTATTTTTTTCTAATTACTCACCATGATCTAATACTGCAACAGCTAAGCATTGTGAAGTGATCCAAATCTGCCCATCAGTGTCAATTCAGAATAGGGTCTGTGTTATTCATGCTATAATTAAAGGAGTAAGAAAAACCTCTGCTGATGAGTGTCCCTCACTGAGGATAGGGATTTTATAACTGGACAGTCGGTGGGTTTAAGGCAGGTCAGAGGAATTTGTGATGGACAAAACTATGAATCATCATAAGAAATGTTATTAGTGGCAAGGCTGGTTCATTTATCAACTCCAGTTCACCAAGCCCCATCATAAGAAAAATCTGGATCTACTTTCCTTTGGTAAAATACAGCAGGAAGTAATTTTTGAATATTTTCTAAAATATGTCTACAAGTTAGAGTGTGATGTTATATGGATAATGCTAAGCAAAGGGATACAGCTGGCTCTCTGTGCCTTGCCGTGGAATAAAAACTGAGTCACTACCATGGAGAGGTCACTCCAGGGCTCTGAAAGCAGATTAGGAGTTAACATCAGTTGTCCAGATGTATCTATAATATTCAATTTATCATTCATAACTTTATGCAACAAAATGAGCATATTGAAGTAGACATGATGTGAAATTAGAGCTGTTGGGAGACTCTTCCAAAGAACAATAGGAGTTTTGCTTTTGTTTCAACAGGACTGAAATATATCCCATTCCTTATAAGAAAGAGCAGCAAAAAATATTTATTATCCTTTTGATATGGAGCCATTACTGGAAGCCATTATCATCACATTTCAGGTTACTTAATCAGCTCTCTGAACTGATAACCCACATAAATAATTGCCTCACTGCTGCCAACAGTGCTTTTGGCACACTATGAAAATAACATTATTCCTTACGAATTAAACCACAATAAGATTTTAAATGACAGATTAAAGGCTTTCTTTAGGTACCTTGAATCTTTCCAAACTGAGCAAACAAGAAGAGACCTACCATTTTGCAGGTATGTGATAGAGGTGAACTACGGCTGAGCTCCCTGATGGCACAGAAACCAGGTGCATGTGTCCAAACATGCCAGGTGAATGCAGATGATGAAAAAGAAAGATTAACTGCTGAAGAGCTACCTGCTCTTCAGAGCATTCCAGCTATCAGGCACACCCCAGCCGATTCCATAAAGCTCAGAGTGTATCCATAGGTCTGCAGGCAGGGACTCCATTATCTGTTTGGCTCTTTTCTGTTCCTGCATGGAGCAGCTTGTGTCTATAGCATTGTGCAAGATGTTCCTGTTTCATTAGTATCCCTCACTTTGTAGTAGTTTCTTTTAGTTTGAACCTGTCCCCCTTATCTCCTTCTAGTTAGAAATGTCCCAAATGGCCATAGCTCAAGCAGAGTGACTGGTCCCATTTTTTGTATTGCATTATCTAGTTATCCTTGGCTGGGTGTGTGCTCATAGCCTGCCTTTCACCGCTAGAGGTGAGACAAAACTTCTGAATGGAGTTCTGCAACATCAGTATTTCTTCTCATCCTAAATGATGACAGGAAATCAGGACATGTCAGCCTTCCTAATATTACCAAAACCTGTGCATGGACAGAAGCTGTAAGACAATGAATGTATATATACATAGGGCAGCCTAGGGAAAGGATCTCCAGACAGGTGGGCACAAAGTCTTGCTGGGACTGGCTGCTGCTCCATTCTGTAACAGCCTGGTCTGAGTTCTCTGAGGGACAGCTCAGCAATGTCACCTGGAGAAGCTCAGCATGACCCATTTGTTCTCATGGCAGGAGGTCAGGTTCTCCATGGGCAGGCAGCTGGGCAGGAAAGTAGCTTTGAAACTCTGCCTACACCACTTGGATCCCAAAAGCCACAAGGATGAAAATCACAGAATGGTTTGTGTTGGAAGGGACCTTAAAGACCATCCAGTTCCATACCTGCCATGGGCAGGGACACCTTCCATAGACCAGGTTGCTCCAAGTCCTATCCAACCTGGCCTTGAACACTGCCAGGAATGGGGCAGCCACATCTTCTCTGGACAGCCTGTGCCAGGGCCTCACCACGCTCACAGTAAAGAATTTCTTCCCAATATCTAATCTAAACCTGCCCTCTCTCAGTTTAAAGCCATTTCCTCTTGTCCAATGACTACATGTCAATGTAAAATGTCCTTCTCCAGCTCTCTTGGATGTCTCCTAAAACAGAAGTTCCTGGAAATTTCAAATTAGAGGTGGCATAATATTTTTGACCCACATTTTCCACTAAAACAAAATGGAAAGATGGGATTTGTGACTAGATTTAAGTCCTGTTTATATTATACCATAATCTCTTGTATGCTATCTCACCATCCTTTGTGAGTTGTAGCCCAGGTGTTTCAACCCTTCTTCCTACCCTTTATTTATGAGGTTTTTCTGATATATTGTGTGGGAAAGAGAAGAAACATGTGGTAGTTTGGGAGATGAGATCTGGCCAGGGATCTTAGACCCACAGAGCAGAATGAGGAAAGAGATATTTAAGTGCTCTGCAGGGAAAAGTGGTTTCATATTTGACTCGAATGGAAAGTTTTCATTCAAGCTTCACCACTTTCCTTTTGAAACACTGGGTGGGAAGTTCTGCAGAAAATAATTCCCCTCTAAAAATCTTTTTGGCCTGGCCTACTTGTTCAAGTCTATGCTGCCACATTGAGTTGAACTCCCAGAGTGTGTCCAAGCACTGCCTGTACTGGCAAGTGAGACCTCAGTGCTCAGGGCAGGTACTTGAGCCTCAGCCAGCAGTTGCCCCAGTCATCTTAAGGAATTACCTCTAGATGTCACTCATGAATCCCTCTTATTCAAGGGATTTAAATAAGGAGTTAGGATACCGCTGACACAGAAACCCTTCAATCACTCTGCTTGGTTACTGAAATGTTTGTTTTCTGCCCTCCTTTTCTGCACTGCTAGAGTCAGATAAAGGCTGAAGGCAGAGAAGGTACGTTTTCAGCAGTGCAGAGATGCTTTAGCTCATGCAGAAACTTAAACACTAGTGAAAAACTTAACCTTAGTCAAAATAAATAAAGACTTCTGTAGTCTTTGATGCCAGTTGAACAATCTCCCAACGATCTGGGAGAGCTCAGAATAAGGCTGATAGTCTGTTGATTTATTTAGGTAACTATGTCTTGTTAGTACTTGCTTAGCAATGGGTCCAGATGCTTGGTAAAACATTCTCTAGCCCATGACTAAAATGATTTAAGTGGCTATTTCCACACTCAGTAAGGCTGAATAGACTGAATCGAGCAGTTCCCCTCCAAAAACGAATTATTTTCTGTTAGATATTTTCAGTGGATTTCCTTTTTCTTTTCCTTAAAACATTATTTATTTAAATTGCTTGCTTTATTAGTAATTAAAAAATCCAAACGCATTTATGCCCTACCTTCAACAAATGGAAAATGTTCATATGGAAAAGCTATTTCTAGAGAGAAGGAAAAATGTCAATAAGATAATTTGGGGCATCTCTAACAGTAAGGAGGTTTTTGAGGTTTTGACCTTACTTACAGTAAGTAGATTTTTTTTCTGCAAATAGTTGAGCTGTAGCCAGAGGGTCTCCTAATGAAGTAAAATACTCAGTGTGTGTATAAGAGTATATGAATTCTCATATGAGCTGTGGCAGATAATTGTTCCAGTTTCTCTCATGTTTGGGAAAAGTTTGGCCTTGCATTGTTCCAGTGTTCAGCAGTTCATTGAGTGATGTGATTTCCCATAAAACCTTCATTGAAACTTTTGGGAGTTCATCAATCCCGAACTACGTAAAGGACTTGTTTTTCAATGTTATCCTATCCCAGGTATTCACCTTTCATTGAAATTAAACTTAATATCTCTAATGGTTGCATTGCAGCCAGGACTTCCAGAGGGCTTGCAGTCAGAATGGACAAAAGATTCCTATCACATAGTAAACAAAGATCTTGTAAATAAATAGGGGGTAATGAGTGTCTGGCAGCACAAAGCAACCACATTTGCAGATCATACAACAATAAAGTAATTTTGAGTTTATCAAGTAATTAACCTCTTCATAGGAGTGTGTGGATATGCATGCATGCATTTATAAATATATGTGTGTATATATTTATGTGTTTTGATTATTGCCCCTTTTACTTCCCTGTGGCTTTGAAAGACAAGGCCCTACATGGAGACTCAAACAGCAAAATAATTTGCTCAACATGTACTTTTATTACTAAAACTACAAGGGACAGTAAAGCATTTTCAACCTTACTCATGGACAACAGGTTTTGCAAGTACAATTTAAAAGTTATGGAAGCTGTACTTTGATGTCATTGAAATTTCAAAGTTATTTAGGTCCTATCTGTAAGGCAGGAAAAATTATTTTATTGGGTTGAGAGCATTTGCAGTAGACAGATCAATGAGGGTTTTTTGCCGTGACTTCACCTTTTCCATGTCTGTTTTTTTGCTGTTGTTGCTGTATCAGAAACACTGGCTCAGGTCCATAAAGATGCTTGACTGCTTTGCTCCCATTGGTCTGAATTAGGCACCCAAAACTCCTCTGGGTCATTGTTATTAAGCAGTCAGAAATCAGCTGTGGTAGTATAAAAAACAGGAATCCTTTGCCTACATCCCTGGAGACAGGCAGTTCTTAGAGGGACATTAAGGATGGCCATACAAAGTAAATGATATCTTTCTATCTATCTTTTTATTTGTGAAAAAACCCAAAAACATAGGCAGAGATTAGAAGTTAGATTGCTAAAAAAAAAAAAGAAAGAAACATTTTTTAAAATAGCAGGGGAGTAGAGGCACTGATGGATCTTGGAGGCACACACGTGACCTGAAAGTCAGAAAAAAGATTGTATCTGTCCTGCAGGATTGCCAGGGGGGTGTGAGGGGATTTATCTTCTCCATCCAAGGAGGTGCTCCCACTGCTGAAACAGTTCCTTGCTCCTGCTTTTAGAAAAGGATTTATCTGCCTGGGTTTGATGCAGGGAGGTGGAGGCCTGAGCATTGAGGCAGTGGTGGGGTCTTGGGGATGCCACAAGGAAAGTCAGTTCATTTTACTTTTCAAAACCTGGAAGTTTAAATACACAAACTTCATACTGGACAGGTATTTCATTTGTGAAGTTAAGAGTTCCAGACTCAGGATTTGGAACTCCACAAGATTCATCCTTCTCTGCCATGACTGATAAAGGGCCAAAGGGTGTGTGAAGAATGTGCTAAGGAGGATGAAATCAACCAAATAAAACCCCCAAAAAACCCGACAACGAAACTAATCTACTCATTCCTATATCACAGGAATGATTAGAAACTATTTCCAGGCTCCTGGTGTTATTTCTTTTGCAAGGAAAAGGTGGATATAGTACAAATCTGGTTCATTATCTTATCATAATTATGCAGTTCCTCAAATGATGAAAACCATTTCTGAAATGACTTGCTGATGCAGCAATCTTTGAGAAACCTTATGCTGTGCTGGGTTGCTGGGTTGCCGGGTTGGTTTAGGCACAGCAGGCTGAAGATGGCAATCAGTTACCCCAGGAGAAACCAACGTAAAAAAAAATGAATCATGCAATTAGAGATTATGTCATAATGCACATGCACAGGGGGACAGAATTAATCTTTGTCCCATAGCATGGACTTGAGCGCCTGAAGTGTAGCAGCAGTCAGTCACTGGGGAGCTAAGCAGCCCTAAGAAGCAATGTGCTCCTCAGGGGAGGGGGCCAGAAATGGTGGGATGCCAGGTCTCACTCCACGGGGAGCGTGCAGGAGGGGACACTTTTACCTATTCTTTTAAGGCTGACACTTCTGTGCTCCTCCCTTTCTTTTAGCCTGTTTCAGCCTTGCCTGTCCCATCACCGGTGCCCCGTCCCAGCCTGCTCTGTTCCCAGCCTCCCCGTATTTCTCTGACATTTCACAGCTCTGGCTGTTATCACTAATGTGATGGAGAAATGCTTTGGTGGTGTATGGCCGGGTCATGCAGGGGTGCAAAGGGGGAAGGGATGGGAATTCTCTATTCCTGTGCGGCCAAGGACTGTGGGTACTTGTTCGCAAGTCCTCCGCGGGTCCAGGGAGGTCCCAGTGGCAGAGGAGATGCTGGCCATGCCCTTGCTTGGGTGCTGGCAGGGGTGGCACGATGATCACAGGGGGTTGTGCCCCTGTAGGAAGTGTTGATGCTGAGCGTGGCCCAGAGCAGAAAGCGCCGGCCGCACGCCCCAGGCATGGGCTGGGGGTGGCACTTCAGCCCCTGTTCTCCAGCCCCACCACATCCGCTCTCCCCCTGTGATCTGGTGAATGAGGGGGTGGCTGTCTGAGATGGGGGGCACAGGCCTTCTGCTCGGCATGTGAGGCACTCCAGCTTTGGGGAGTACGCTCCAGCAGCATGTACTGTGCAGTGCCACTTCAAAGCAGGCTCTGGCAGCGAGGCAGGGGATTGTCTGGTGGGATTAAACCACATTGGAACCATTTTGGAAAGGGTTTGACTCTTTGATTCTTTCGTATACAAATCTGACATCAAAGCAAAGTCCTGGTGTCTGTCAGATATGTCCTTCATCCCTAGAAAGAGATAAAACAGCCTCCTGTCAGTCAGATAACACGATAATTAGACAGCGTGATAATGCATTTATCCTGGTGCTTACAATCCTTGATCATATATTGCAATTATGTATACAGGCCACAGCAGCCAGTGTCTTTAATTATAACCTTGATGGCAAAATTATAGGAAGCAAGAGTCTTCCTAAGGGTAGGAAAAAAGAGTCTTTTAATTCATTTTTATAGACCCTCACTGAATATAATAGAAGGGATTAATATGAAAGCTTTTGCCAGGGCGTTTGTGTGACCTGACAAATGTGTTTGTAAGGCAGCAGCAGTGTGTGGCTACTACATTAATATAGGGCAGATATTAGAGCAATATGAGATAGGTACCAACCCAGATGTGTCAGTCACTCCAAGACACCAGAAAGAAACACCAGATAGCACAGCACTTTAGTTTGATATTAATCTGCTGCCCAGAAAATTCATAGTTAAATGAGCATAATACTCTTATTATTGAGATTTATTAAAGGTAAGTTTTTAAAGATAAATAACTGACTTAAATATTTCTCATTCATTTAGCCAAAAACTTCTTGGTTGCTTTGCAAATGTCAGCTAGGCAAAAACAAATAGGTGATATTATCCCTCCTGCAATAAACTGCCTCTGTACCAGAGTGGACAAGGCTCCTGGATCAGGAATCTGATTGCCTATTGCTAGTTGAAGTATGTTTTTATTTGCATATTATTTAACTGTGATTATATTTTTGAGTTTTTCATGCATTATGAAGCCCTTGATTTAAATAAATTAAGCAAATGAAGGCAGGGAAGCAGGGAGTGGTTGGAAAAGGTGTCAGTCTTCGAGTTCATAATTCTGGTGCTTGAGTTTTATCAGTTTTCTACTGCTCAGTGTTTGGTGTCATGAAAAACCCAGAGTGGTTCATGTCTGGCTGCTTGTCCAGCCCTGATCCTCCTCCAAGTCCATTTCTGCTCTCATACAGACAAGTGACCATGTAACCACATCCCTTGTAAAGGGTCATGTTGACCATGCCCAGGAGATCACCAGGAACAGAAATGCCACAGCCTGGGCATCTCCCTGGCTCTCAGGGTTGAAGGACAGAAGCATAGAGGAAAGGGAGAAACTTAAAGTGAGAATTTTCCCAAGGGAAAACAGTCTTTGCTGTTAGGAAGTGCTGAAAGGTTGTGCAGTGGAAATCAGGCCCCTTAAAATAAGATACCCCAAAACTGAAACACTTGGGAAAAATGGTTGCTTTGGGAAAACTGAAGTGTAGATGTAATCAGCTGGTTACAGAAGGGGACTAATCCAATGTGAGAGGTGTTAGAACACGGACTTCCCTTCAGACACAAACCGTGAGCAGGACAAGGATAAACCTTCTTGGCTGTGACCATGCAGTTGCTTAGGAATTAACCAGCATGGTGATAATTGGTACAGATTGTTTCTTGTTCTTCAGAACAGAACTATGTGTTTATCCCACTCAAATGGTCCCTCAGGGGTTGGGGGTCATTCTTTGCTTCTCTTATTCTTGTAGGCCCTCTCCTGTCTCTCCTTATGCCACTGAATGGCTTTCCTCTGCAGCTTCCCCTTAGGCTCTTCCCAGCAGTAGTGTCCTCCAGCTTATCCTTAGTGCCTTAAACACTCATCCTTAGTGTCTGAATAATATAATTCCTCTTTGTCAGCAATCCCAGGTGCATGGCATGGTTGGGAAATGAGTTGGCAGCTGAGCCTCTACTGGCCCTGTCCCCAGTCCAGACTCCCAGTAGGAGACTACTGAAGTAATTTGCTATGGCTCCTTGGATGATCAGCAGATCTGAGGAGCTGGGGCTGCTGGGCATGCACAGTCAGAAAAGACACATGGAATACACTGAGTAGTTGCAAAACATCTGTGCCTACATGGTTAACAAGGCTTGTGCAGAGGAAAACCCCTTCAGATTGAAAGGCCACGACTTGGACCCGCGAGACATTAAGACGATACCATCGATGATCCTGTGGTTCTTCTGCAGCAATCCCTTCTTGCTCCTACCTTTGCACCCTAAAGCACCAGCCAGCATGTCTGCAGAACCTCAGAGGAGATAAAGATTCCCATGGAAAATGGCCATAGAAATTCCTCCTCCAAAATTAGAGGATTAGTCTGCATGGAGACACACATACATGCAAAGGAAGAAGCCACAAAGCTTTTCTTACTTCTGCTACTTTGGTGTGTGGTGTGAAGCATTTTCTCCTAGAATTTAATCATACTGTTTTCATACAATATCTAAAAGATACTGGCCACATTATTTATTCACATAAAATTTTCATTTTTAATACAGGAAAATGAATTATGTAAAATAGAAAAGAAAAGCTTTTTGACCTCAGTGATTCCTTTCTAAAAGATTATGTCACAAAACCCAAACCATGTCTTCATGCTACTGGGATCCTAGATCAAAATTTTAAAAAACAGCTGAAATGGACCACTTTTCAGAAGTCAAAACACCAAATGAAACCCACAACAATCAGAAAATATTTCTTTTGTGGGAGAAAACCTGAAGCAGACATTACAAATTCCCATTCTATGAAAAGTAATGATGGGAATTGCTTAACTAGCTACATGTTTTGGTACATTATTGTTGACTCCTTGTTGCAATATTAAAGTGTCAAGTGGATTCAACCAACTAATATCACTTTGTATGCCATATATAAGTGTGTATATATGTAAATATATATGTGTGTAAATATATATTTATGTAAATATACATACATATACATAAAAGCAACTGGTAAATGCAGTATTTCATGTTATAAATCACTCTTCCAACCATCCCTGCCAATAACACCCAATGCTGAAGATCTTATAGAATATTCCTCTTTGGCTGTGGGTGTTGCCTTGTGGTCATGGCCCTGTGGGGATGGATTAGCCTTCAAATACCTGGGCTGAGGAGCTGCCAAGAGAACACCACATCTTCGGATCTCACAGTGAGGCAAGGGGATACTTATCAGTAGCTTCCATGAGGTTAGGAATTGCCTCATGAATATTTACATGTGGAAAGAGATAAACTGTGCAAATGTATCCAGGACACCCATTTACCACTCTGGCATCTCCCTTGTTTTGAGATAAACAGGAAGCTCCCAGAACACAAACTCTGTTCCTGGTGGAGAACTAAAGAGTGAGAAAACTAACACGTGAGAGTGCTGGAAGACTGGACTGGTGTTAGGGGATGCATTTCCATTGCTCCTGGAAGAACAGGAGGAGGAAGAGGTAGCAGCCATTGCAAAGGCACAGTGGATTTTGTCATGGCTTGAAGAAACTGCAGGGGGTATAGGGGCACAGGTCCCAACTGCTGATCTATATGGAATATAAAAATAGCAGTAATAATGATGATAACAGAGTAAAGCTGGAAAGTGTTGAATTAGGGGGTTGTAATTCCAACAAGGGCTTCTCTATGACCTAATAGACAGTAGAGTCCCAGATGGGGGTGGAATTGTGGTTCTGTAGTTCACAGCTGCCAACTGCAGTTTTTAACATGCATCCCTTCTTTTTTGCTTGTTGATCGCTTAGTAGAGACAAGCTCCCACTATACAATTAACTCCAAACAGCATCAGCTAAAAGAAGGTTCCTCTATTTTACTTGACCCAAAACCAGCCAAAGTACCTGGCACCTTGTGGGCCTGTGGAGGACCATTTGCTTCATTCCAAATGTGCTGTGCTGTGGCTCCATGCCTACCCTAATTAGGAATAATTAGCTCAAGCACTGGTGCAGCCATGCAGCTTCTTGTGTCAGGGCTTCACCACATCCCTTCATTACCTCAGCTTTTGCACCGATGCTCCACAGTGTCCCGTTTCACAATGTGGGCTCTTCCATGCACAGCTGGGCATTTGCTCACCTAAGCCGTTTTGCATGTCTTGGTGTTCCTGGGAGGAGAGCACGTAACTCTCTGGCTTTTTGGTCACAGCTTCCCTATCCTCTGCCTGAGGCCGGAGAAGCTGGAAGGGGCCAATTCCACATGAGAACCATCTGGTGAATCCTGATAAACCATCAGACTGGTTACCTTTATTGTTCCTCCAAGACGGATCACATGTGTTCTTGGAAGTCACTGTGTTTGTATTTCGTTGAAGATGAGAAGGATTAAATAAATAGCGGTGGTGGTTTTCTAGCCCTGGTAAGGAGATCTGCAGAGGCTTTTCCTTCATCTGGGGTCACATGGCTCTCTCAATTAGGCATATATATAATAACCATAAATCATTCGAAAATAGGACCTGTCCCTCGGAATGTTACTGCTACCACTTCCTTTTTGCAGGGTTCAGTCTATCAGTTGTCCTGCAGAGCTCCAGGTTTTGCTCAGCACTGTGTGAGCATGTTCCACCAGCCCTAGGGGCCCCTGAAAGTGGAAACACTTTGGTTCCAGTGGCTGTTTTCCCAGAAATACTTTAGGTATTTCCTCTTCTCCGCACAGTCCTAGACTTCAGATCCTGTCCTATTTTAACTGCAGTGTTTTGGAGCATCTCTACTCCCCTGGATTTCTCTTTCCCACTTGTTGCTCCCCAATGCCTGCTGTGTTTGAGTGCACTCTTTTTGTTTAGAGCCTCTCTTCAGCAGCCTTTCTGCCACTGCTTTTTGAAACATTTTTTCCCAAGCTGATCCAAGGCTAAAGGGACATACGTGAAGAAGAAAAAAGATTAGTGCCATCAGAAAAACCATCCCAGATTAAGTTTCCAAGTCCCAAGATGCATGCACTTGGATTTTGGTGTGTGCACAGCTTGGACACGCTGTGATTCATCAGAAAAGTTCTGCCAGTGCCATGCAGCCTCAGGGAGGTGCCAGGAACATCAGGAGGCTTCACAGTTTGACAGTGGATACCCTTTGGAGGGGCATTCAGAGAAGCCAGGATAAGGCAGTGGGGCAGCAACTTGTGTATTGGGGCCTTAGCTGGGAGTGAGGGCAACTGGCAGGAAGTTGTTCTCTAAAATGAGAGTCAGTGATATCCACCAGCTTCCATGAGGATGGTCAGCCCTTCAGAAGATCCTCAGGAGTGGCACTTCAGAATGGAAAAGGACTCCTGCTCAGAACTCTCCAGCCTCTCAGACTTCCTTTTAAATCTGTTTTTTGCTTTAGAAAGCTTCAGTGAGTAAAAACTCCAAATCTATTTCAAGAAAGAATGCTAATTAAAATTAGCCTTATTTAGATTCTGGGTTTGCTCTGATCCTTACTGGTGGAGATGTTTCATATTTCACAGGGCAGGAATGTTGGGACAGGCAACTTTGTTAGGCTACAGAAATGGGAAAGGAAGGTTTGTGCAGGTGAGAAAATGCGGATTTTAAAATCAGCCATCTGGCATCTCTTGAACATCATTGGGCGGACCTCTAAGCAAAGAGGATCCAATCTGAACTTCACATTAACTGGTCATAATCCTCTTTAATGTAGCCCAGGTTAGACAATGGGGGTTACAGCAATGCTAACATGACAAATCAGGGCCTTCAGCATTTCTCCAATTGCCTTTTCCATGTTTCTGGGTTTTAAAACAAAATGTATGTTTGGATCTCAAGCAAACAGGACAGCCTCACTTAACCACCTTTCTAATCATTCCCTTTAAAAATTATTTCTTTCATTTTTGTCCTCCAGCCTGGAGAATTGAGTTATAAACCAGCTTAATGCTAATTCTTCTTACTTTGACGAGGGTTAATTAAATTCATACCTCTTTGAGTAAGCTGTTAAAAGCCACAGTTAATCAATGTTTTGGCCCATACGGCCTCATTAAGAAATGTTGTTTTTTGCTGAGAAATAAACCACACTCCTTAAAAGCATTCACCAGTTTGCTTTGGGATCTTCATGGGGGCCAGGCTACTTACACAGCACATAGTTCACCTACAGCTGTGTGAAGTGGTTTATTCTGCTGAAAATGTGCTTTGCCTGTGACTCTTCTCAAAAAAAAGGGATTATTGCCCATGGGGCATTGTATTAGCAGGGCTGAGACATCCTGATTCCAAACAGTCATTAAGCAAATCAGAGGTAATTTATACTGTGGTGAAGAAACTATTGCAAAGCCTGCCAGCTGTCTGGCCCTTCCAGTATGGCTTCAGACAGGACTTTGAAGGTCGGATCGGGAGCATTTCTCTTACACCGTGTTGTTGTTGTGACTCCAGGAGGACAGTCAAGTTCGGAGGCAGGCCCCGATCCAGCAGAAGTTTAAACATCTGCATAGTTTTGAGCATGTGAGCAATCCCATAGGAGTTAACGAGGCTACTTTAAATGCTTAGAATTAGGCATGTGCTTAAGAGCTTTGCTGGACAGGAGCCATGGTAAGAACCAGCCCCAACTGTGACCTAAAATTAAAACTGGAACACTTTAAAGATTAATTAAGGCCTTGTCTACATGGGAAAAAATCTTCATTGTGGCATGAGAATCTTTATTCTCATGGCGCTTGTGGCCCAACTGGATTCGGACCATTTAAAGTGGAGTCGACTCTTATGAGGTTTCCTGACCGCACTCAGGAGGTGTGGAGAGTTTGGAAATGCACCCAATGTTTGGAAACAAATCTTTCATTCCCCAGTGCATATGAAATTTGTATGCCTTCACAGTCGGCTTTATGATAGCATCGTCCTTTCAACCCTTGGGAAAATGGCAGAGCCATTCAAGTAGCCAGAAAGCAAATAAACAGACACATCACACTCCTCCCTTCCTCACCACAACTACTGAATTCCCTGAGTGCCGCAAGCCGGAACTATTGTCCTTTTAAAGCCTAGGGATTTGAGGACTTGGAATCTGTGGATCTCATTCTCACTTCCAGAAGACATCTACTCTAGCACTCCAGAGGGGCTGTGAAGTAGACACGAGTTGCACTTGCATTGCTGTGTTGTCCCTTATGTGTTCCAGAAAGGAAAAAGAGGGATTGGTGTGTATGACCAGGCCATGACGGAGTGCTAAACGTGGTGCTCCAGCCCAGCACTTCATGCCTGGGGCACAGCACTGTGCCTGCAAACCCAGCCAGCAGGGAACGAGGGGCAAACAGAGGCCCGTACCTGTGAGTGATTAAAAGTTGTTGGTTTGCTCTTGGATATGAAGGACCCCTCGACAAGCCTGGATGGCAATGATGTTGTATGTGCTGGTTTTAGCACTCCTGCTGTTTTGACTTTTGGGTTTTTTTCTGTGGGAGGGCTAGGCCTGGGTTTGAGTGTCTGTAAAAGCTGAAGCCATCTGCTTCACTGTGGCACAGACATGGAGCCTTCTTCCTTCCCTTGGTTAGAGGAGCACTGTGTCAGTGCTTTTGGGGAAGTGATACACACGTATCACTTTAACATTCAAAGAAAGGCAGAGTTTTTAGGGACTCAGCATCCCTTCACCTTTGGAGACCAAATGTCTACTTGTAGGCAGGGCAAGTCATCCTTCAGCTGAAGAAAATGCTCAGTCTGAATTAGAGTCAGCTCTGCTGTGGCCTGGGACAGCTTATGATAGAAAAGAGGTTTCTGGGTCGCTGAAAGTGTATGTGTCTCTATTTCCAATATTTTTATATTCATTACTTTGCAGTGGTTTGGCTCTTAATTGGTATTAAAAAGCCAGCTAGTGAGTAAATAGAAATAATGAAACGCAGTGCTCCTGTGCTGCCTTGCATTTATGAAGTTCAGACCGAGCAGTAATTAATCTCTGCTGGCTTCCATGTGTGTATAAATCTCCAGTCACTTTGTACAACTCGTGTACAATTTTATCCACTAAATAAATGGGTCTCAATTGTGCCATTGAGGCAGGGCCTCCTCGGAGGGTTGGAGGTGGCCCATGGAGCACTTTGCTGTGAGGTTACAGAGGGACTGCATTCCTTTTCCTGCTCAGCATCCCAATAGAGGATCACACTCCCAACTTTTACTGCAGACCTCATGGGACTTTTTTCTGTTCCTAGATTTCCTAGAGAAGAGGCTGGCTGAGAGTTATGTGAGCTCTTAAACACCCCTGTAAGGAGCCAGAAGGGTTCTTAGGGCTTCCTTTTCACTGTGCACCTACAGCTCTGCTGACTGCTCTGAGTTCATATCAAGCTTTTATGCCACCTCCTGCACCTTCTCTCTCACCTCCAGCAGTTAGAAATTGAGAAAACCTGAAATCACTCAAAAAAGGACTATTTTTTTCCTGGCTTTCATTCCTTACCCTTCTGACAGTTTGCTTGCGTAAAAGCTAGGGAGAATCTGTACCAAGGGATACTGAATTTATGGGTATTTTTAAAAATCCACTTGCCTGGTTTGGTTTCTTTCTCTCTTAAAATATCTGTTCCTTAATGCAATCAGGGACTTGTAGTGCAGTTATGAGAATCACTGGACCAGACTCCCAGTATATGATAATGGAGAGACTCCAAAAAACAGGCAGCTCGTGGGTTTTTCCTCTGTATTTCTAGCCCATGTTTGATGGACTCTGAAGTCATGTACAAAACAGAGCAGGTTGAAAAATGAGGTATTCTTTGTTACTGCTGTTGTTGTTGTGATTCTCCTGTAGAAAATGACAGTATTTTGTTAAAAATTACATGTTAAGATTAGTGAAAAGCCCACGAATCTCAATATATGGTCCATTTAGGCTGAAACACTGAAGATTCGGAGTTTCTGATGAAATGAAAAATATGGGCACATATTGATGAAAGTGGTCATATTCTGCAGATGTTTTTATCTGGTTTAAAATGAATTATTTTAATCTAATTGTGGCTAAGCTTTTCAGGTTGATCAATTAATCAATTGTTAAATGGGAATTGAGGTCACTGGTATCTATTCTCATGCAGAGTTACCAGGACATGTAGGAAAGTCTCCCATCCCACATGGGGCTAAAAATAATGGAAATCAACATCAAAAGGAGAAAAATGAGTGAGGCAGATTTGTTTATATAAATGGTCACACCCAGCATTTTGAAAAATAAATATTCTGCTCAGACCCAAAAATGAATTAAAAATTAATTGGAAACAAACAAACAAACAAACTAGCATAAATAACTTCACAGGTATTGAGGATTAGAATCTAAGCCTGTCTGAAAAGGAAAGGCGGATAAACTGGCTTGGGGGAAATAAAAACCCATGTGAACCTTTGTCTAAAATTCCAGTTCAGTCAAACTCAAATCTTTCAAGGTTCAAAAAGATCTTTTTGCTTTAATTATCACAAGTGTCTCTGTTCCCTGGCTGGTATGACTAAAAGCCATGAGAAGGTTGGTCATGGAAATTTTCAGCTCTTTGTTTGGTGTTAATGTAGTGTTGGTGCCTTTCAGCAACTGCTTGTTTTCACATCCCTGCCACTGGCCAGGCGAGTTTCCCTGAAGAGCAACTTCTCAGTGGGGCAGACGCCCAGCACTGCCTCTCCAGTGGGATTCAACCCATGGCCATGAGGGAGACCAGCTCCAGATACAGAATGGTTGGGGCTGTCGGCCTTTGGCAATGCTAAAACAGGAATTTTTTGTTGTGTGGGAGACGTCAGTGGCACCCAGGTGACAGCTCAGTCTCACTGCCAGGTTTGCTCTGCATTCACTCAGCTCTGCTGAGGTGTTGACTCACTGCAAGCCACAGTCCAGATGTAGGTGCTGCAGGGTCCACCAGAAATGGGTGGGAGTATTTTGCAAACTAGGGAAGACTTCGGCATCTCTGGCCCTGACCTATTTAGCAGAAAAAACTCAATATTAGAGTGGAATTAAATGGATATACCTTGACCAGAGTTAAGCAACGCATTTAACCACGTATGTCTGAAATTAGCTTTTTAATGGGAATTAGATGTTCTCAGTGAGTGGGACTTGCTGGAACATACAAGGGTCTTCATTTATGACTGGAGACAGGTATCTGTGCAGTGGAACAAACAGTTGCAGGAGGGTGTGATATGGTTTTAATTTGTTTTCCCTTCGGTGTTTTTCCATAGGGACAAGCAAAACACTACAGCAGAGAGGACTGGTTATAAATACTTCATCAAATTATTCAGCCTTCCAGTTTCAGAACTGCTTCTGACTCGACTTTCATTTACCCATTTTTTTGGCATCACCTTGAAATTATTGGATCATTTTAAATGAGAGGGGGGGAAAAAGTGTTTCACTCCATGTATCCCTTCTTGTTTCTTTTGACTCTCTGGTGCCGGTGGTATATTTTGAGTTGTTTGGGTCACTGGGTGTTGCTTCTGTTTCTTGATTGAATCAGTGTAACTGTTAAGTGTCAGAATGAAAGAAATCAAAGGGATTTAAAATATCAACACAAACTTCCAGGAAGGATTTGCCTGACTGTTAAGTGAAAAACATGGCACTCTGGTCATGAAAAATGAGAAATAAATTCACAGGTATGAGTCATGTTGGAAATAAAAATTGTAAACTCACCCTGGAGTATTGCTGAGGCAAACCTGTGAGTGTCGGTCTCCGCGGCTGTTGTTCAGTTTCCATTAAGAGATTTGGTTAGATTTTCAATAGGTATCAAAAGCAGAAAATAAACCTTCACCAGGTGAGGATTTGCCCCCACATATGCCATAGGAAGAGTGTGGATAAACTGGTGTGGAAGGCCAGGAGATTAGGGACAGAGTTGCACAAAAAAACCCCACCAAAATCAGGTAGATGTGACAACATTGGTGAGTCTGAAACCATATCACAGAAACATAAATTCAAGGTTTACTGTAGATTTTGTGTGTTACAGTAAAGTTATGTTTTCCAACCCTGTATTTGTACTTACAGGTGAGTTTCCAAGACCAACATTTTTAGAGGTGCAAGAACAAATGCACGGAAGTCTGAGTAGCTTTAAAAACATCTTTGCTTATCA
The DNA here is from genome assembly GCA_013397915.1 of Daphoenositta chrysoptera. Taxonomy (NCBI): domain Eukaryota; kingdom Metazoa; phylum Chordata; class Aves; order Passeriformes; genus Daphoenositta; species Daphoenositta chrysoptera. The sequence continues at coordinate 1,867,019 of VZRO01003953.1, read as the reverse complement.
AAAGGTTTTGAATAGGGGGGCTCTGACACAAGGTTTTCAATATTTCATAATTCTGAAAAAAACCCGAACCCTTCAGCTTTGCACAAAGGGCTCCATTCAGTTTGCATTCCCGTTTGGTTACCTTATTGGTTCACTTTTGGCCTTGACCCATTTGCACATCACTGGAACACTCTCCTACAGCTAGTGCTACACATCAGGTTTGCAAAAATGACTGCATTTGAGGCCCTCAGTAAATCTTCCAAGCAGCTCAAAGGTCAGATTGTAAGAAATATCTGAAATAACTCTCCAGAAAAATGAGAAGAGAAGAACTCAGAATGGGAGCACCATAACATTTCTTTCTGGCAGCCCGTGCTGTTTTGTTGCTCTCTGCAAGGTGTGTCAGAATAGAGCATGAGCATCTTTGCAATGAAAATATAAATTGCCGTTCCTCTGCTTTCCCCCCTGTCCTCCAGTTGTGTTTTGATTTGCTGTTCTTTTTCTTCTTCTTTCTTTTTTTGATTTCCTCACCACTTTCTCCTTTAACTCTCCCTGCCAAGGGGCAGGCTGCTAAAACTGCCAGTCCACCCTGTATATGCAGCTTTTCCTATTGGTTTTGCACAGAACCCTGGTCTGAAGCCCATCACAGCCCCAGGGGATTCTTTCCATGTACTTCCATGGGCTTGAGATCAAGTTGAGTATGGAGAATTTCTTCCAGTGTGCATCTCTGAGCTCTCTGCCCCACCTGTTTCCCACCAGACCCTGTCACGGGTATTAAATGTAATTCATGGCTAATTATGGGTATTTACACCTCGACCTCAAAGCCATCCGCTTCCACCTGCACCGCGGCCGCCGTGGGCTCGGGGAGCGGCGAGCGGGAGGGACATGGGAGCAGCTGTGTTTGTTTGATCTCCTCGCTGCCTGTGCTCGAGGCTGGAAGGGCGGACAGAAGCTGCTAATAGAGGCAGAACTAAAGAAATATACAGAGCAGCTCAGTGTTCCCAAGTACACAGGCACCGCTGGAAAGAAAAGAGTGAGAACAAGGGGGAAAAGCCCACGGAGGCTGCTGGAACTTCCGTGTAAATACAAACAGACCCCATGTTGCTGAGTGTTCCCTTTGATTTGCAAAATGTTGAGGGGACTTGGCTGTAGGCTCGCACTTCCTCCAGAGGCTGGGAATGGCAGCATGACAAGGAGAAGGTGTTCCTGGGAAGACCAAGGCTTTCTGTGTGAGGAAAGCCAAGGCCTCCCATGGTTCTGGTTAAGATGGTTTAAGACAGCAAACAAGTGCAAAACAAACAGGAATGGATTTTGTGGGGGATGTTTAGTGGGTCTGGAACCAAGAGATTCCTTTCAGGTGCGATACATGGTGGCTTTGAGGGTTGCTTTGAGCAACCCAGAAGGGCATGAGGAGGAAATATGGAAATGGTTGGGGTTTTTTTCCAGGGAAGCAGCAGCTGGGCTTCACATACAGCCAGAGGTCGGTCTATGGATTCAGTCCTAAATACTGTTTGCAGAGCGTTGCAAGCAGCTGTTGCTGAGACTTTCCACTCCTTTCATTGTCTGTAGGCACCTGGGACTGCCCAAACCTGGCTTTTGTGGAAGCCAGGGAAAACGGGTAAAGGAATCTCTGGGGGCTTTGGGGACTGTATTTTCAAACCTTGCTCCCCTAAACTGGATTCCTAATCTCTGCATTTATAAAATTAATTTTAAAAGTAATCTTTTCTGAGATCAGACTGATGAAAGTGCTCCAGGCATTCAGGGTGAGCAAAGAGGGACAAAAGAGCACAGGAATGGTCAGACTGGACTACACCAAAGGTCCAATCTCCTGGACTCATCCAGTGTTTGTGGATGCTCAGAGACCTGACAAACTAAATGTTTGATTGAGGTAGTCCTCAAGTTCACTATGTCAGTTTTAGGTAAAGTTGGACAAAACTTTTGTTTACAAAGTTCTGGAATATTGTCCGTTGACTTATGCTGCAACCCAAATGGTAATGAAAAGCAGGAATGGGTTCTTCAAATAATTTTTTAAATCTCTCATTCACCAAATGTCACCAAAATGAAGCAGGAGTTGCTCTTTGGGTTACTCCTGTAATATGTGCTTCTTTTTCACAAATCCTCTCCTCTATCAGTTCACATTTAAATATTCCTTGCAAGCCAGAGGAAAGAGCTGGTCACTAAAAAAGCAAAGGAAAATAGTGAAATACATTGTTGGTTATGCAAATTTCTGATGAGCATCTTTCCATTTAAATTAATATTTTGGATTATTTAGAAATGTGGATTTTTTTTCCTTTTGTTCCACATTTCAGACCCTCAAAAATATCAAGAGAAATGCAGTAAAAAATTTTATTATTTCCTTACATTTTTTTGTGGAGAAATGTATCTAATGAAAGCATGACCATGGTAGTTGAATATCTCAGAGGGATCTCAGTGGAAGTATTGTTATCCTCCATATTTTACAGACAGGGAAGTTCAAAGCACTTGCAAATCAGGAACTTGTGGGAAAACCCTGCTGTTATCCAACTGCCCGCCTATGCTGGCAGAGTGATGCACCTCAGTTCCCAAAATGAGAGGAACTTTTGGGACCTCTCTTTTGATGGAGAACAAGAGGGAAGCAGATATATCCCCAGCATTAGCCAGCAGGGAATGATGAACTCATGATGCAGTAGGCACAGCCAAAGAGTACTGTCACTCATCCTAGAGCCAGATGGGGGCTCAGAAATTCCCAATTTGTCCTTTCTGCTTAGAAATCTCTGACCAGATCGTGTAATGGTCCTAGTGCTGTGTGGCTCGGTGAAGGAAAGCTGCAAATATCTCTTTTCTCCATCACTATTCCTGTGGCATGACTTTCACAGCCTTGTGTTTCCCAGCCCTTCTCTGGTGTCTTTTTCTCTCTGTTACTGGCAGGAGGGAAGGGATCAACAACAAAACTCAGCTGAGCAGGGTGTTCCGTGCAGGGCTACAGGTGCTGTCAGCATGACCTGAGATAGCTCCGAGCCTGAAAACCAGATCAAAGTGGAAATGTTGGGAAATACAAATGTACAGTCTGTTTTCTGACAACCTCACCCCTCACCAGCCAGCAGCTCTGCAGCCAACACTATCAACACAGAGCAGGAGACACATCCCACACAGACAAGCGGGGTCGGAAATAGCAGCCCTTTACCGGGAATGGGTTTTTAATAGGAGAGAAAAATTCAAGTAGCGAGTTGTCGAGGGATTTCAAGGGACTACATTTTCCAGAAGCAAAATTTAACTTGTGGCTCTTTTCTTCTTCTGGTTTTTCGTTTTGTTTTGGTTTTTTTAATAGTATTTTCTCATTGGCTGATTATGATCTTTCCAAAAGGGGAAAAAAAGGGGCCCTGCAGCACAGTTGGTCTGTAGGACTCAAATTAGGAGTTATCAGGAATCTCCCCGTAGCCAAGCAGCTAATTCCAGAGGCAGAACAAGAGAGCTTCTGTTCCCACACTGTGCTGAACTCCTGCTGCTCTTTCCATGACAGGTGTGGGCCCAATACCTGTTTATCAAGGGTCTTACTTATATAAAAGTAAAAAGTTCAGGAAACTAAAAAATCTGAGTCACTGTCTGCTGAAGTCCCAAATAAAATAGTTTTATTTTCCAACCAACCCAGTTTTCCTTATTTAAGCCCAAGGAAAAGAAAGAAAGTAAAAAAACTTGCTTTGAACCCTGACCTTTGGAGGTGTATCCCCCCCGGGTGATTCATCTGTTTACCTTAGGACAATTAAATGTGAGTCAGTTTAAATAAACTTTAAAACCAAAGGAAAAATACGCTAAAAACAGACCTGACCCCACCCCTTCTCCTACTGGGGACAAACTGAGAAGTATGAAAAAGTGCAACACAGCTCACATTTTCAGGAAAATCCTAAGGAATCCAGAGTGAGGTGGCAAGTCATGGCAGATCCTGTCCCTCACCAGGAGCTGGAAGGTGGAGCTGCTCCAGGATGGACTTTGTGGTGTCCCTACACTGCCACCAGCAGCAACTGGTCACCAGTAATAAGCTAATGCAGGGGCCATCAGAGTCGTTAACCCCAATGCAATATAGTTAAATGTTTCACCTTTAGGCTACCAGTCAGTGGCTTCAAGGGATTTCGGTTCAGTAATGTCCTGACAGCTTGAAATATTTGGCACTGATAGCAGCGCTGCTGGCTGGGGAAATACAGGAAGGACCCAGGGGTTTGCAGCAGATAAAAATGGAGATAAAATCACCAGAGACTTATTAACTGAGGGAGAAGGGGAAGAGCAAGAACAACCCCCCTCCATAGATAAAGCAGTGCTAAATGCTGAATGTCAGGGTTTATGCCTGCAAGAGATGTGGCAGCTGGAGGGTGTAGGTCTGAAGAGGCCATTAATGGAAAGAATCAAAGCTGCTCTCAAGCCCTTGGAGTGGGATTGCCAGGGCTGTTAGCAGGCATGTGTCGGCTCAGAGACTGCCCGCAAAGTGGTGGAATTGCACAAAAATAACCCAGGCTTTGGGCACGTTTTTCAGACTTTTGGTTTCCAAGTTGCTCAAGTACCTTCAAATCCCACTAAGACCAGAGGAAACAAAAATGTGAGCCCCTCCATAGGCAGGAGATCATCCTATGGGTCATGCAGGGAAGCAGCAGCCACTTTGTGAAGTTCATAGTGGAGCCCTGAGAAGTGGGGACATGGCTGAGGATGCAAAGGCTTGAGCAATTCCTCGCTGTTACTCTCTGAGCTCAGGCATCCCTCAGTGCCTCTGTGCCAAGAGGGACAGTCACTCCTCCTCTCCCAGGCATCCAGAGGGGACAGCAGGGAGAGGTGCCACAGAGATTAAGAGAACATTCTCACCTTTGTCAAAACCACTCTTTTTCTGGGGAAAGAGACCAGGCTGTTTTCTGTCAGAAGGATTTAAAACAATCTCAGGGGTTTGTTTCCCTACATTAGTAACCAAGTGATCTCTAATGGTATATCAATTGGCTTAGGGATTATACCTGCTGGACATTTTAGTCCTGGTGTTGCTTCTGACGTTGTGATGAGTGGTCAGCCTTCCAGTGCCTAAAGGGGCTACAAGAGAGCTGGAGAGGGACTTTTTACAAGGGCCAATGGCTTCAAACTCACAGAGGTCAGGTTTAGATTAAGAAGAAATTCTTTCCTGTGAGGGTGGTGAGGCCCTGGCACAGGTTGCCCAGAGAAGCTGTGGCAGCCCCTGGATCCCTGTAAGTGTCCAGGTTGGATGGGGCTTGGAGCAACCCTGGAATTATGGAAGGTGTCCTTGCCCATGGCAGGCACCAGATGGTCTTCAAGGTCCTTTCCAATCCAAACCATTCTGTGATTCTATATTGCATTTTCTGTTGAGCTTGGGACTCAGGGGCACAGGGACTCTCCTGACTGTAGTCACCAGCAGCTGCTATTGGAAACTTCAGGCCACAAGCATTAAATGGAGAAGCAATGAGGATCCACCAGCACTGGGTGAGGCTCTTCCAAAATGCTTATTCGTCTCCTTCTCACAGTGGTTTCATGCTGGAGAGGAGCTGTGAGAAAGTAAGATGAGGGAGGGAGGTGGTGGTAAAGAAACTGCATGAAAAATGGGAATGACTCCTCTTTTCCTCAGCAGCCAGGGATGTCATTGTCAGTGTCTGTAACTGCTCCTTCCCCTGCCCGATGTGAGCAGCCCTGCACCATCTGTTTTGGCATCTGTGTACGAACATCACAACAGGAGCCAACATTTACAAAACCCAACATCATCCATGTCTTGGAGCATTTCATTTCAAGGAGTGCAACCAGACATTCCTCACAGTGAGGAGGTGTGCTCCTGAGGACCTGGGAATAAGGAAGTTCTGGAAATACAAATTTCATGGGGAGGATGCTGTGCAAAGGCAGGTGTTGTTCCCAAACAGGAGGTCTGTGTGACTAGGGCTTTGTGAGTGCCTGCACAAAGCTGCCAAACTCTTCTCTGAGCCTTCCCTGGGAGCTTCTGTTGGTTTTAAATAGGGCAGAGAATGCACACAACACAAGCTGTGGGACCTTGTGAGGCAGAAATGCAGACTTCCTGCCTGGGTCTTCACTGGTGGAGAATATTTTGGGGTTATAGAGAAGGCAGAGCTGTCTCATGGGAAGCTGTGGATACTGGGAGAAACCTTTCAAATGAATTTTGTGCTATTAGAATGCAACTGCCTTGCATGCTTTTGAAATGAAAAATCTGGTTTGTGCAGACTTTCTACTGCTAAAAGCTCGTGTGTCACTTAACTGAGCATCCAAAGCTCTGGCAGTGGGAACACTGGGTCAGCTCGCTGCTGATAGGCACAAATGGATGTAGCTGGGAGAGCTGGCCCAGAACTAAATCCTCTGCCATCACAATGTACCAGACAAAAAATGTCCTGCAAACCAAGTCACTGTCATCAGACATGACACAGGAGTCTAAACTGTAGCTTAGATGAAGTAATTAATTATTTAATGCATCAAGAAACATGGAGTAAACCCACCTGTGTGTCCATAAAAATTGCTCACACAGAGTCCTGCTCAGAAGCCAGCTGCAGTTGGCACAGACTGATGGCTTTTGGGAGCCAGGTCCGCCCTTCTGGTTTGTCCAGTTACTTTGGAAAACAGGACCTTACTCTGCACCTCAGTCTGGTAAATGTTCTACAAGGCCAAACGCATGGACTGTGGAGGTATTTGTAAATCACAGTCAAATTTAAGAAAATACCAATCTGCTGGCGGAGATTTATCTGCAGGGAAAGGAGTAGGTTTGCAGTAGGATTCCGGTGCTCTCCAGCAGGGAGTTTGCCACAACAGCGCGCGTTGCTGAGGCTCGGGAGTGGGGGTACACGCACTCCAGGACAGTTCTGCTCCCGCCGTGTGCTCCCGGAACACGCGGCTGTGGGATGCGCTGGCGTTGCGCCTGTCCCGCTCCCGGGAAGGCTCCGGCCGCGCCCGCTGTTGTCAGTAGATGGCGCTGTTTCTATGGCCTGTCCGCCGCGCTCCCGAGGAGCTTCCCGAGGGAGCAGCACGGCCGGGATGAGGGAGTCGGGAACGCGCGGGGACCCGGTGCGGATGGACACGGATTTCCCCCAGAGCAGAACCGCCAGGTACCAGCAAGCCTCCAGGTCCCCCACAGGGCCTCTGCTCAGGATCTCCCTGCGTTGTGCTGAGGGCTCTCTCCTCAACGTGCAGGCCGGACGATGTGAGCCCAGCCCGTCGTGTGGGCCCTCGCACACCCGGCCTGCAGGTGCCCAAGTGATCACACGGGACTTATGTTTGGGTAGTGTCCAAGTGCCAGGGATCATCAGGAAGGCTATAAAACAAGATACTTGGTCTACCCCTGCATGTTAATGAATTCAAATTCATCCCTCACCATGTTCTCCTCCGAGCTCCTTTATGCTATTCTAAAATGATATAATTTGCTGTCAGCAGCTCCATTATTTGTTTAGGCTCCACACCAGCACTATGTTGGAAAATTATTTCAGGCTATTCGGTCATTGTCACTTACACACGATGGATCTCAGCTCCTCACCTGCAGGACTTCCAGTTCTACAGGCTGGACAACTTGCTGCTTCTGAGCACATGAAGGAAAGGCATGAGGGTGTGCAAGTGGATAAAACAGAGTCCTGAGTCTTGGATTGGTTCCGTGCTTTGTGGATTTATGCTACACGTTTAGCAGAGGGACTTCCAGAAGGGTCTGTTGTAACATGGGCCCTCAGCATTCAGATTTACTGCCCTGCATTAAAATAGTCAGCCTCCTAACTGGAGAGAGCATCCTGGGATTAAAGCCCAAAACAATTACTAGGCTGTTAGAAAACTCTTTTAAATAGTCCTACCCAGCCATTTCTTCATTAGGTAATGGCTGACTAGAATGTTTCTGCCTTTGCTTTCAGACCTCGTTAATGAGCTCAAAACAGGTGAGATCTGGCACTTTGAAGGGAATCGCTTTGCACTTAGCAGCCATTAGGTCAGTAGGGCTTTACTGACAGGCTGTGTGTTTACACAGCTTCCAGCAGTTCAAAAAGCCAAAAGAGGATCACAAGTCTGTCTTCAAGCCAAAGGGGCAAAAGATTGACACAGAGTTGTAATCATCAGAGTCTGAAAAAAGCCTTCTTGTCTGTTTTTAAGCATGTTCAAACAAGACGTGACTCTTTGTACAACAGGGGCGCAGGGAAGGTGGGCAAATGCCATTCTTGTGGTTTAATTAAGGACCTGAATGAGGATCTAACAGATGCAGTGCAAGTTGTGCCTAGTGGGTCTTGCATGTGTGTCAGGAGGGAGGGAAGGAGGGGGGATACCAGGGAGGGTGGAAAGGGTGTGGGATGTGAAGGACGGTGTGTGGCAGCTGTTCACAGCAAATACTATTCTAGCTCATGGCTATGTGTTCCAGCCCTGTTGGAAAATTACATCCAAATAACAGATCACGAAAGAGCAACCCTGAAAAGGCCTGTAATTTAGTCCCAAGAGGAAATTCTTCATTCATCAACTGTACAAAAGACTAAATTAGTTCCCTGCTGGACGAGGCTTTGCTGGCAGTTTGCTCTGCAGGCCAGCCCTACTTCAGAGCAGGTCCTGCTGGGGAGTCACTCCTGCCAGGGACAGACCCTCTCCCAGCCCATTGCACTGAGAGAAACACCACCCTCCAGGTCCAGGGCTTCGTCCTCACGTGTGTTTTGGGGGTTGTGGGGAGCGACTGGCTCTGTCTGAGGTTGTTGGACAAGAGGGTTGCATTGAGGGTGAGCACACTTAGCCCCATGGTGAAGTGTCACCCAAAGGCAGCCTGCCCTTCCCTCCAGTGCTCCGAGGGGTGACCCTGTTGCTTGGATTAGGAGGACAAGGAAGGATGCTGTCCTGCTGTCACAGGTCTGTCACTGGCAAAGCTCCTACACAGCTCATGGCATGTGCTGGTGCCAAGATCTCTCTGTGTTCTTGTGCTACCTGGGCAAGGAGAGGGCACCCAAAAGGCCTCCTGGCTGGAACAGCTGGTGCAGCACAGACCTCCCGTGGTCTGTGGGGCTCCATTCCTACACATACAGATGTATGCACAGATGTATTTCTTTTGATCATGGCAGCAGCAAATATTTTAAAGTATTGGCTTAGTCGATTTCCTATTAATGCTTCCCTTGCACACGAAAGCAAGGTGTGTTTAGTTTCTTCCTTTACAGGAATTGTGGTTTTTCAGATGCAGTTAACAGCTCTCCAATTCCAGAGGCCTGGCAAGTGGGTATGGGAGAACAAATCAAAGACACCCTGATCTGTAAGAGGTGTCCTGAGCAGTTAAACATCACTCAATAATTTTTTTCTCTGTGCTTTCAATCTGCTTCTGCCACTTTTCACTCATGCTAAGAAGTATCTTTCTCAAAGATCCATCCTATTTGTATTTGGAACTAATGAAAGCACCATGGGAACCCAGGAATTCTTCAGGATCAGTCACAAGTTGTAATAACAGAGTACATAAGTGCAAGAGGACTGGCTGTATATGCTCAGATACCTCTGAAGTCCCTGTACCTTAAGTTCCCTGTGTTCAGAGACGTTCTGCTATTCTAAAACAAGTTGCAGCCTAGCTTACATGTTCAAAAGTTTATTCTAGATAATACTTTCTTCATCATCATCTATAATGTCCAGCATCTTTAACCTATGGATCAGTTCCAGGTGTTTTCAGGATAGCACGAAAAAAGTTACAGATTAACTATGTATTATTTCTGTCAGACAGTGATTTTCCACAGCAATGCATCTCCCAGGTAGCTGTATATTGGAGGCATTTCTTTTTTTTTCAATTTCTTTTTTTCCATTTCTCTCAGTTTTGCTGGGAGTTTCTTTGCCTTGTGTTAAGGGATGCAAATTGTGCATCAGATAGTCCCCATCCTCTTCCACTCTTTAGAGGAATGCTCCTGTTGCATCCCCACTTACTCACCCTACTTGCAGAAGAAACACACCTACGCTTTTCAAACTCTGCTGAAACTTCTCTGCTGTTTGTCATTTCATTTCTTCTCCACACCCTCTTCTGAACCCAGCTGCTGTTCCTCAGCGATAAGGGTATGTTAGCAAATACAGTGAACAGCTTCCCCTTTGGTCTGAGAGGTAAATCAATATTTAAGGCCTTTGTAGGATGTTTTGCTTTAGGAGCAGCAGTGGATGACACAAGCCAGGTATGCGCCTTGACACAACACGTTTATTTGCAGAGAATGCTCATGACTGCTGAGCCCCAAACACAACAGGAGCAAACAGTGGAAAGTCCTGCTGCTAGCAGGACTCTGTCCTGCCATTCTTTTCTGAGCCACAGGAATCTGCTGCTCTGCTCACCATTTGCTCCTTTCCCTGCCACACACCACCTCCTAGACCTTGCCAAGCCGTGCTCAAATCCATTCAGTAGCAGGGATGGGATAACCACCTCTGCCCAAAGATTTGTCTTGGGATCAGACCTTGGCAGGGACTATGGCTGCTATTGTTCTCAGCTACCTCCCTACATAAATGACTTTCTCCTTTCACACACAAAAAAAGAGACATTTGACACCCGCTGGCTTTGTGCAGAGCTGTTATTTGCTACAGACCAATGACCCGGTTGAAGGCAGCCATTAACTCACATTAAAGAGACCCCATTACTAGAATATGTTCAGTCTGGTTTTCTGTCACATCCTTCTCCTTTTTAATACTTTATTTATTTATTTATTTGGCTCACTGTACCAGGTATAGAGAATTTTCTTTCAGCTCTTTAAGCTAAGTTCTCCCTGGCCACAGGCAGTGACAGGGAATATGTGTGCCAAATGCAAATTTTCCATTGTGCTTTGTAGGAGGCATTATCTACGCTTGTCATCAGTGAATTTTTTCTTCCAATTCACCTGTTTGTTCTGAGCTTCCCTGTAGTCTTCACCTGTGTTGATGATACTAAATCACTGTTCCCATAGGCAAATTTTCTATCTGGGTGCTGACCTATTTACTAGGAAGGTATGTCTGGATGAAAATATGCCAGGTTTGACTGACAGTCCATTTCTGGACAAAACTGTTTTATAGAATTCCCCTTTCTAGTGTTGAGGCTAAGCCTAGGGCTCTTCTGATGTGTAATGAGCTGTGTGATGGGACCTCCTCTCTGGTCAGACAGCAGAGCAAAGCTGTTTTGGTAGCGAAGTCTGAGGGAACAGAGGTGAAGTCTCGGGAGACAGGAGGTGTCCAGCTCAGCTCTGCAGCCCCAGTCACTCTGTAGGACTCGGCAAAGCCCTGCTAATTTCTCAGCCTATTCCCACTTCTCTGTCTCCCAGGGTTCTCCTGAGGGTTAACCATCACAGACACATCATCTTTCTTTTGTACTGAAAGAAAGACTCTTCAGTATATCTACATGAAAGAGCCCTAAATGAACAAAAGTGGAGCTGTGTGGCAGCGCTGCAGCACCGAGGATAAGTTACAGTAGCTGCCTAACCCTGACAGCTATTACGGTGCCTGCTAAATGCAAGGCATTATTCCTGCTACCAGCAGAGATGGCAACAAGCTCTCCTGTGTCCTCAAAGTTTCATTGCTTTTATATTGTCTCATACCTGGCAAATCTAACTGTGGTACCTTCTGCTGCTTGCTTTTTTTTTCCTAAAGTATTGGTTGGACTATGAAAAATGTCGTGGTTTCAGCTGAAGGTCAGGCAGCCCACAAAGCACGGAAAGAGCGCTGCTCAAATTCAGTCCCTCACCACATTTATTGCACTGAACTGACTTTCCCTTTTGCATTGGCCACTCAGGAGTAAATGAATATCCCGTTCCATAAAACAGCAATCAAGAGCACCATTTTCACCTCCCTCTAAGAGTTACAGAGTAATAGGATGCAACAGCATTTTCACAGGGTATTAGAGTGAAATGTTAAAGGCATGTTTTAGTTCTCAGTTGAGAGGGAGGAGCTGAGTCCTGGGATGCTGAGACTCATGCTGAAGGTCACATACCTTCTTGTCATGGGGCTGAGAGCAGATATCCTAAGCATTGACCTCTGCTCTCTCCATAAGAGCACTCTTCCTTTCAAGATGGGAGCTGGTGAAAGCTGATCTCGCACATCCAGGTGAAATTGTCACCTAGCAGCTCCTTGGAAATATGAGTTATTCCTCTTGCTGGGAACAACTGAGGGTAGGACCTGGATTTCATGCTGTTCTTTTGATAGTAAGTAAAAACAAAAACCTTGGGAAACTGTTGAAGCTGCTGACTCATAACCGTACCTGTTACATGACAAGCAGCTTTCATCTCAAATTGCTTTACAGTGAGGACCAGAGGTTCTTCTCAAGCTGAGGCCTGAAAAGTGAGCAATGCTTGCTAAATGGAAGAGCAACGCCTTTAGCAGGAGCAGTCCCAACACTTCCAGAGTGTCCCATCAGTGTGTGCATTGCCAGTGGCTGGAGGAGCAGCAGCAGCTCTGCAGGGTTACCTCAGTGACTATCTCTGTGCTGGCACGTTATTTTGTGGTATGGCTTCACCTCGGGTTTTCCTCATTTGTGCAAGGAGTGACAGCCTCCTGGAGTGTAATTTACTTTATAAAGGCTGAAAAGTGCCCAGCTGGTGTCAGCTCTGGGCCCTGGCCAAGAGGGAGTTCATGAACCGGTGAGCTCGTAACTGGCCCCAAAGCCTGTAAAATGCGCTGCAAAAACACGGCCCGTGAGCTTCTTCCTCGCACTGCAACCACATTTCACTGTTAGGAGACTAAAGTTTCCTTTCCCTTCCTCCTCTTCTTTTCATTCCAGGACACAGCTACACTTTTAACTGATTGCTTGAAAAGGGTTGCATGTCACCCTGAGGTAACATTTCTGGCTCAGAGCTAAAAGAGCCATCAGCTATGACACACACACAGCACTTCAAGGGCTTCCATAGGTCTGTTCATGTTTGGATATTTGTGTCTGGAGGACTGCAGTCTCACAAGGAGTTCTCCGAAATGATGCAGTAGGAGGGGTGCTCCTGTGGACCCCAGCACAGCCATGTTGCTTAAAATGAGGTGGAATAGGCAATGTCAAAGACTGTGACAGTGGGAACTTGGAAAAAAATGTTCTGTCCTTGCATCTGACGATGTGACTACAGCCTTTTCTTTCAAAAATCTCAACCTATGCAATAGCTGCAAAGGATAAAAGGGTATCTGTGGCCTTTCAGCTTAGACTTAAGTTTCTCTGGGCAGCACTTTAACAGCATCTAAACCTGTGAGAGCTTACTTCAGCTTCTGGGTGGTAAAGCAGCACAAACGTGATTTCTGTGAAGGGGATCTGTGTGGCTTATGGGGAATCGTGTGTGGAGGGACTGGAGGAACTCCAGTGTTCTGCTGAACTGGGATTACCACTCTTTTCTCCCACCCCCTTTTGCCACACCACTGCAAATCTAGGTAGTAAAAATAATAGCAATGACCGAGGTTATGTCTAGGGTAGAAATGCTTTACAGGGTGTTCTATAATGGCAAAGCCCTCCTTGCCTGAACACAGCTCCCCAGGGACAGCTGTGCTTTGTATCCACACACTGTGAACCCCTTGGCCACCCACCCCAAAGCCCAGCAGAGTGACCAGTGTGCCAGAGCCACAGCTGCCCTCCCTGCCCAGAGCAGGCATTTGGGAGCACAGATGTGCTAGAGGCAGCCCAGGTCCCTCACGTCCTGGTCAATTGAATGATCACTGTGGCAAACAAATCCCCCCAGTAGCTTGAAAAAAATCTTAAGTAACTCATTCATTTTTTCAAGAGTTGCTATGACACAAATGCTTCCTTTAACTGTGGGGAATAAAGGAGGTAACCATATCTGCTTGCATTTGTAAGACATAGACACCGTGGACTTGTAATTGCATGCACTCATATTTAGCATCATTATCTTCTCTCATTTTATCTTTTTTTTTCCATGAGAGCTCGCCCCACAGTGCCTTTCCACTNTATATATATATATATAATGCATGGCGTGAATCAGCTATGACTTTCTCAGCCAGGTCTCTGGTTCTTTCACACTTGAGGACAAGGGCCAGGATGTTTGGCTCTGCAGAGCATCCCAGGGTATTTAGGAACTCATCTCACTTGGATTTCAGGGAAGGAGGAGCCCCATTGTTTTGGAAGAACTTGTACCATGTCTCTCCTGTGAGCTTGCTCCAGAAGGTTTCTGCATGTGGGCATGTGGAGAAGGTGATATTTGTCAGAGAGCAAGAATAAGCCACCTTTATTGCTGATTATCTCAGATTCCCTTTTTAGAGGATGGATCATGGCATAAGATAGGGTGGTATTACTGCTGGTTGTTAAAATAAGAAGGGAGGGGAGAGCTGTTGCTCTTTTGGGGGGCAAGATAAGTTTGTTTCCAGTGATGGCAACAACTCAAGCAGACTTTCCTATGCTCACTCTACTCACGCTGTTTTCCACGACCGTAAAGCAAAAAGAGCTTTTTACATGCAAAAAAGGCAAGGGGCAAGGTGAAAGTTTTTCCAGCTGTCATTTTTCACTTGATTCCCTTATTTTCAACATCACTGTGTAAAGCCTGGCTAGATAAGCCTATCATAAACAAGCCTGTGTTTGCATATGTGAAGGCATATATGCACTAGTTGTGTACTGATCCTCAGAGGCTTTGCTGAAGTATGGAAGGTTTACCACGACATATCTTGCTTTTGGAAGAATGAATGGGTTTACAAACTTGAATCTGCTCCCAGTCCCAAAGACCCATTCCTTGTGTAAAGGGCTAAGAGGATAAGAGGGGATGGAGTTTGGGGGCCAGTGCTGTATGACCTCGTAGTTTGGGAATTGGCACAGACACCAAATGAAACCTTTCTCCCTAATCAGGTTGGAAATTGATGTTGAGATAACAGCAGTTTCCAGGGTCTGGTTAGTATTTAAGCCTCTCAAAAGCCAAATTCAGTCCTCATGTCTGCCCTTGAAACCCACTGAGTCTCGCAGAGTAAATGAAATTAATCTGAGAACAAAATTGTACTTTTCTATTAGTGAGTCCTTCAACTTAGTGGCAAAGCCCGTGACAACAAAAGTGAAAATTTGGATATTTTTCAAATTTGAATCCTTTTCCGTTATTATTCTTTTGCTCATTATCATTGATGAGCTTATTAGTGCAGTTTGAGGGAGGAAACCTGACTCTGCAGTTTGAGATTGCGCTCATTTTTTTGCAGTGCCTATGGGGATCTGGGGTTGTGTGGTACAGCCAGGGATGCAGTTGGTCAGGAGCTGCCTCTGATAGCAGCCAAGAGAAACCATTTTGGGGGAGGTAAGTGTGCAATAGACACATAAAAACCCATCCCCAAAGCAGTAAAATGTAGTTTCTATGCCCTGAAAATTGAAAGGTTTTATGCATTTAAAAGCTTTTGTTCACTCACCATTTGTAGCGATTATATTTTGATGATCTTACCCTTTGTAGCTATTGTGTTTATTATTTTCCTACAGATAGATGTGGGGCTTTATTACTCTTTTCACTGTATACATGATGGCAATGTAATGATAGGGTGAAGAATGGTGCTACCTAGATTTCTGTTCCATAAAAAAGTATTCCATTCAGGCTGTAAGCTCATTGTTCATGCTATATGCACACAAAAAAAAGGATAAACAGTTCCAGCCTACTTTCACACCACTGATTCTTATTTTATATGCTTATATTATCTTCTCTTACTCATCTTCTCATTAATATTGTCTCTACCTAGAAAGTTACAGGCATTTGACACTGCTGGTGCATTAAAAGCTGTGCAGTCATCTTGGAGTAGATGCAGGACATGTTCCAGGATCTCTTTTTTTTCTTTTTCCTCCTGAAATAGGTTGTGCTGACATAAAGCAACCAAATGTTTTTAGGAGTTAAGTTTTAAGGTGTGAATCAATTTTAAGAGAAATTATGCCAGACCTTTTTACATTTTTCTTGATAGCTTTCATTTACATTTTTCTTGACAGCTTTCATAAGTTATAGAATTAGGAAGGCTTCTCCTAACCAACAGAAAGAGGAATATCTATTTCTGCTGCCAGAACAGCAGCACAGTGCTGTCACTTAGGCTGCAAAAGGAGAGAGGGACCTGAATCTCAGATCAAGCTTGGGAAAAATAGTATAAATTAATTTGGGTTTGTTTTCAAGTTTAGAAATTCATTGTTTTTAGTAAAACTGTGAGCCCAAGGACCAACTAAAGTTAGATTTAATTGTACCCATAAACAGCACATGGACCCCTATGTGTATGCATGGGTTGCACATATACGTGTGCCTCAAAATGAGCCTGGTTTTCAAAGTTTTTTAAGGACTCCCCACCTAGAGAAAGCAGCAAAATAAATCTTAAAAGTGCATGAAAGCAGCAATCATTAATAAGCACTATCACTGATGAACATGCTTCTTCATGAGCTCTGCAGTGTCCACAGCTCAGAGGAGCTACTAATGAACCTTATCTTTGCGTGAGATAATGGTTAGGACCAAAAAGGGGAGGCGGAGGGGAATTTGACCACCCACAGAACAAATACCATTATCAAAGTGTAACTTATGCCCCAAAGCAAACTTACTTGCTGGAGTGACATTTCTTCTTGGCATTTCATCATCTTTGCTAGGTGAGGATCTTGGAGGAGGAGGGGAAGGAGAGAGGGAGGGAGAGAGGGGGAGAAAAATAGCCCAGCTGACATTTGAAGCAAGTAAATAACCTCTGCGGGGAGGCAGCTTGAGTGGTGTTTCCACTCCTAATGTGTAATTCCCATGCCACTGGACATAGGTCGTGTGGAGCAGGGTGTGGAGAGAAGAGAGAAGGGCACTGTCCCTGTCCCCAGGGTGGGCTGGGGAGGCTCTCAGCAGAGCCGGAAATCGGAGATCAGCCTTGTCAGTTCATATCTCATCAAGAGCAAGGAACTGCAGGAACAGGGATTTCATTCCCACTGAAGGTGCCATTGCTTCCTGGATGCCTTGGAACATGAAATCAGCTCAATTGAGTGAAAAAGGCAACAGGTCCTTGTACTGCAAAAGGCCAGGATGTGATCACCCCTGACTATTTGGAGCAGTCAGCGCTGAGCAGTGCTCGCTGCTTCAGGGGCACAAGAAATGAACACTTCAGTCTCTCTTGGAGGTCCTGTAGGATTATGAGAGCAGTTGGTTTCCCTGTGTATGTTCAAAAGGAACATCTGCTTGTTTGTACCAGCCTAGGAATCCACCTCTATCTTACAGCATCTCTTGAAAGGATACGTGCTCTTATGAAGCAAAACATTGAAGTTGTGATCAGTTACCCATAACAGTGCAAAAGATGGAGATAAAACAAGGTATGGTCCCTCAAGGCACTGCACAGAGCACCTCGCTTCTGTCTCAGAGATGGATAACCAGGAACAGCCTTGTCATCTCCCCATGAGACCCAGTCAGTTCCCGGATCCATTTGGCATGGGGCTTTTCTGCCTTGACTGCCATGAAGCGGCACAAAAACAGTAGCAAACATGTGCCAGTAGAAAACATAATATCATGCTTCTGTGCTAGCAGATAAGAAGGAAAATGAGGCTTTAGCTCTCAAAACACCATCAAAACAAATGTGAAATTAGGGTTATGCACAAGATTACTTGGAGGTATGTTTTGTCTTAAACATATGAGTATTAATTGCTGTATGAGCAGCAATTAGCCTCAGCACAGGTGGATCTGAGGATATTCTGCAGGAATTGTGCCCAGTGTGTGTACAATAGTGGCACCACTCACATTATTTCTGCTAAAATTGTGCCATGTCAGCTGCAGCTTCACAGAAAGGGTGGCAGTGATGCTTCACTGAAGAAAGAAAAACAGGAATATATTAGTCTGAAAAAGAAAGTGGACTGGGAATTGCTGGTTTGTGTGCTTCGTACCGCATGTGGCTTCTGCCTCCCATTCCTCTGTGGTGCTTGTGGCCATGAAGTTGCTTCCTACTCCCTTATTAGAGATTTCCATAAGATGTGAATATCAAATCAAACTGAATTTTCTAGGGCCTCTTGCTGCCTTTGGATTGCAAAGCTCTGCCCTCACTCAGTTGCTCACACTGTTCTGTTAAAGGGCTGCAGCAGTGTATAGGTGGCATGAAATGGCGTTCTTTACCCTCCTAAGTCCATCTGGACCTCAGCAATGTGCTGCCATGGCAGTCAGCTCCTGGGCTCCAGGGATTAATAATACTTCAAACCAAAATGTATTCCATATCCTAGAGCTCTTCCCCTGGGCCGTGGCATGCCCCGTGGTCTGTGGAATGTCATGAGCTGTGGCACAATGTTGTGGGAATTTGCTCACCGGTGGGGCTCACTGAAATGCTTATCCTGGAAGTTGCTGTAGACCAAGTCCTCTCCATGGATTCATGCAGTCATCATGAATCATTCTTTACTTGAGTAAATGTTCGTGATATTCAAAGGTCAGGAATTATCTTCCCCATCTTGTTTAAAGTTCTGTTCTGTGACAGTTTTAGAGCTGCTCAAACTAACCTTTAGTAGAAAATAGGTCTAAAAAGTGGTAGCTTTCAGTGTTTGTTTTCTCTTTCTATGAAGCAAAAATGTGCTTATAAAATACTTTCAAGCTTTGCTAAACATTCATACAATTGTAATTGTTTGCCATTCATTCTTTCGCACATTATGTTTGTTGTCCAAAGTAATGGTCAAATTGTTTTCCGCTGGGAATATATTGACCCACATGACTTTGAGAGAAGTAAAGATTACTCTTCATCCCAATGCAAAAATCTCACTTTTCTCAAATAAAACAACAAACACCACTAGTGTGTGGAAATACGCAAGAACTGAGTGTACCAATCAGTGTAGAAAATGTTTTTGATGAGGAAATAATAATCATGAAAAATTTGCTAAAGAAGGTGGTATCAACAAAGACTTTATCCTCCTGAGAACTTCTGTTAAAACATTGAATGAATTCTCACTTCATTTGTTATGTCTGATAGATATTTTTCAGCCTCCACTATCCCAGTAGCTGCAAGTGTATTATAGCTTCAGAAAAAATATACTTTCACCGGACAGCTTTCAAATTAATCTTTGACTGCGAGGAAATTGGGCTTGTTGCATTTCTGCAATTCTTCCCGCTTGAAAAGCAGCAATGAGGATATGATGAAATCCTCTTCATCTCTGTAATTAACCATCTTGTGACCAAACAAGAGAGGGGCAGGAGTGGAAATACCCAAGCCAGTTAGGTAATTGCTGATAATCACAAAGCTGCTTGAAAAACTGCAGGCTGAGGGCTCCGTAGCTGTGCGGCCGCCCGGGGCTGCCGGGCCCGGTTATCTCCTCTGCATTCTGCAGCGGGGCCGGGGGATCCACCACCCTGCGAGCAGCAACACGGCCCCGGGGCACAGATCCAGGCGTCCGGGCGGGGAAAAGCCTGCGGGGAACAGCCGTGGGAGCTCAGCAACGCCGGGACACGCTTGTGTTCCCGCTCCGTGCTGACCACCCATGGGGCTGCCAAGGGGATGGGAGCTCAGCTGTAACTTTGCAGGCAGCCGTGTGGTTCCAAGTGATCCCACCTGCAGGAGTTTGAATGGCTGGGGATCTCTGTCACAGAGATCTGTAGCGCTGCCCGAGTGCTTTCCCAAGGAAGGAGGCTGTGTTTGGGGGCGTTGGCAGCCCGTGGTGTTGCAGTGGGACACTTGGCTCTCCGGGATAGTGAGACAAGGAGAGCGTTGGAGATCAGTTCATAGCTTGCAGCCAGCAGTGATGAGGAACCAGATAGAGAGACAGACAGTAGTGCCCACTACACATCATTAGAGTGAAGCAGCAAACAAGTCACAATATCTTAAGGGACTCATTAAAAAAAGGTCTCACTGAAGAAATGGCTGAGGACATTTGATGTCAAAATAATTCATCGTTTTCTTCAAACATTTTAAATCTTCAGGCTGAGGACAGTATGCTCACCTTAGGTGGGAGTAACTCCGTAGGAGTTATGTACAGACGTTCTGTAAATAAACACAGAAAATTACTTTAGATTTATATCTTCCTTTTCATATGCATCTTCCCATTTTCCATAACTCCGTTAACATTCACATTAGGAGGGGTCGCAGCTGCCCAGAACAATTATGCAGTGCCCTTAAATGTCTTTGGGAATCCTGAAGCAGAGCTGCTAAACCACACAGAGCTGAAAGCCTGGTGCCTTGTCAGCCGTGTCATTCTTTGAGATGAGCAGGTGAACCTTAAGAAAGTCAACCCCTTCCCCATCATTCCCGAGCATTTCTGAGGAGCCTGTGGCATGGAATGAGATACCACTGATCCCAGTAAGGGAAGGAAAAACATTGTCCTCTCTGGAGTGGTGTTGTAGTGGGGATGGGGAGGCAGCTCTAATCTTCTGCATAAATCAGTGTGGTCGTTAAGCAGATCTCTCTCACCGTGTTAGTCTGTTAAATACCTTTAGTCGAGCACAGAAACAACAGTGCTTGATGTTGGTGAAGATGAAGAAATACCAAAAGTATTAGTGAGGGGGGCTTTTTGTTTTCCAGCATAAATCGTTTTCATCGCACAATTGACTCAGAGTCACTTCATGGACTCCTTTATCTGCAGAATTCCTTTAAAGTTTAACAGTGCAGAACTAATTTTGATGACTCAGTAGCTCAAAAATTGTTATTTTAAATGCCGAAAAGGTATTTTCCCTGTGGATTTTCTAGCGCTGAGGCAACGTTCTGAATGTTTTGACTGCTACTTTGTCTGACAATGTAAACAGACAGGAATAATTTAATGATTAACTCGTTATCCTTGATGCATGCCTTGATGTCTCATCTTGTTATTAACAGTTTGCCCATGTTTTGAAATATATATAATGTGAAGTAGAGCTAATTTTGCTCTGGAATGCTCTTTAACACCATTCCACAACTTTTTCCACCCACTGTCTGAGCTTGGTCAGCAAAGACACTCTCTATTAACATCCCAGCAACTCACCCCGGCACTTTCAGTTGTATAAAATGAAACCAACTAATAAGAAACTTCATCAAAGAGCTTGAATATGTGCATAAGTCCATCTTTATTCAACCTACTACTGTTTGAGCATATGCTTAACTTTACTACGCACTTGCAAATCTTGCTGAAAGCAGCCAGACTCAGTTTTGCTGGCTGGATTTTTGAAACACTTCCTAGCACCACATCCTGCTTCTGTCACCTTTAATAGTTACCTGTCTATCATTGCCACTTCCTCACACATTCCTCCTCAAAAAGCCTTTTGCAGAAGATAAAAGATCTTGGAAAAATCACATTTGTCTTTGAGCACAGGGAGTGCCGCCTTGTTTTCCGTACAAACCAGAAAGTCAAAAACTTACAGAATGCTTTTGTCTTCAGTGAGAGTTTTTAATGCATTTTCACCCAAACTTTCAGTGTGACAATATTGTTATGCATTGCTATTTTTCTCTTCACAAGTCACATTTATGAGATGATGTGTGCGCTGCCTGTGAAGCATTGAACCCATTTTAAAAAATATTAGCATTAGCAACCAAACAGCAGCACTAACAGAGCCTACACTGTGAGTGACCCTACAGGGCAGGAAAATCCTAAGAATTTCTTTTCCAGGTCCTTGGAAAAACATTTTAAAAATGCATCCTCTGCTAGTATTATGTGAACCGATGCACCTGAAAGCAATCAGGATGTGAAAAATGGAAACTGTGGCATTAAAATGAGTAGTAAAATAATCATAAAACCTAGAACAGGCGAAGTCCTAACACACATCTCCATTCCCAGCAGATGGTGGTGTCAGCAATCTCTGGTCCTGACATCAGCTCTCTCACTTCACGTGATTTCAGACTGGTGAAGGAAATAATGGTAGCACAGTTATTGGCAGATTTCCTCCAGAAGTCACTAATAAAAAAATGCTTCCCCTGACATTTCCATTCTACACCAACCAACTTCACAACTGTAACAGTAAGTCAGGGAAGTAAAATGAAAAGCAATGACCCAGCTTGATTTAATTCCTACCTGGCAACTGCCAGGCAATGGCCATATAAAAATATTTAAAAGGTAGAAAGATAAATGCCACTGAAATGTTGAGAATGTGCAGCATCTTCTCTCCAAACACCTTGTGATATCAGTATCTGTTGCCAAAGCAGCACCTGCTCTTATGTTGTAATATTTCCACTTAGTGCTGCTCTTATGCTGTCAGGATTTCCCCTTTACTTTGATTTTCTTGTAACTCAGGTAGGTAAAAATGTGTCTTTTGTACATCTGCTAAATACCTTAATGGAGAGGAATAGGCTCTGCAGTTCTTTGCTGTGTGCAGACAGTAGCACTGCACCTTGTGGGTGGGATGGGGATCTGACAGAGGGAAACCCAGGGAGGGTGCAGAATTCATTATTTTTAATTTTCCTTTGTTGGCATTTTGGAAAACTCTCAAAGTAAATGAGAAAATGAAACAGGCAGTGCCAACCCCTCCATCCACACGTATTGCCTCTCATTGAGATGAATGCATGAATATGAATATGCATCTATTTCTGTTTGCAAAATTTGCCCAAACACCCTTGATTGGGAAGCAGGAGTCTTGTGTTCCAAAAGCACTTTTCCATGGCAGATTTCAACATCTGCTGCAGAAATGTGGAATCACTAAAGCTCTCTTCATTTAAGATGAAACATGAAGTCTCGGCTACCTTTTGGCAAGAAACCATCAGAGACTTGGTATCTTTTAAAGGACTTTAAAGGCATTTCAGCTTTGTGGGAAGTTTAAAGGAATGTAAACTGTGCGGGAACTGTGGAAAACCACATTCAGTGCATCTCCTTCAGACACAAGCTGTCTTCTCCAGTGTTAAGCTGTAAGCAGAGTCTCATCCTTCTTGACTGGCTCAGGAAGTGCCCTGCTCTGCTTGGGAGAGGGATCTGGGCCGGGCAGGGGAGCTGAGGTGCTAGAAGTGAGCCGGTGCCAGCTGAAATCTGCCTGGAGCTCTCCTCTCTCCGCAGGTGGGAAGATGGTCTGTCACAGACAAAGCCAGATGAAAATGCATCTGTGGTAGCTCAGTGTTTGTTCTGCATTAGCTTCTGGCACAGCCTCTACTGTATTTATCCTTCCGCCCACCTACCTTCCACAGAATGGGGATGTACTCAGTCACTGATCTTATCAGCGCCACACTTTGATCCAGCTGGGATGTTAGGGCCTTCGGGAATTCCCCACGTTTGATAATTCCTGATAGTTACTTTTAAGAAAATACCAGCTGAAGGATGGGGAGGGATTCTTCAAATTCCAGCAGCTGAGTGAATGGTGGAATTTATCAGGCATCCGAGCCAGATTTCCTTGGAAAGAACACATTTATTTTCAAGTGTCACATTTTCATTGTATTCAGCGAGCAATATCACCTAAGGCCAGAGAAAGCCAGTGGAACAGGACATTACTGGGATTTTTAATAAGCGCTGGAGTTGGCCCTGATAAAAACATTGTGAGATATATCCAAACTGTGAATAGCTGAGGATTGGCTTTATCCTGAGCAGTAATTCATTATCCCTTCATGTTTAGCTTTCGAAATACCACCTCGAGAGAAACTTGACCCTAAGGAAATCTATTTCAGGAATGTGTGTGGCCCCCATCCCAGCAGGCTGGGACTGTCTTACCACCTTTATTGTTTTTTTCTCACCACCCCCCTGCGAGGTAGAGCCCAGCCATTACCCCGACTTCACCAAGAGCAAATGGAAAAATATTCATGCATCTCACGCCCATTAATATCCAAATTGTGGCAGTTAAGTGACTTTCCCAAGGCTGGGGAGGAAGTTTGTGGCAGAGCAGGGTACCTGGTGCTCTCTGTGCCTGCCTGAACACAGGAGTAATTTTCTACTGGCAGGGTGTGGCTTCCCACCCCCCAGTAGTAGCCAGGTTACGGGGCTGTCAGAAGGTGTGTGTGTGTTTGTTTGTTTTTCCATGGGGAGCATCAGGAGAAAATATCCATCATCTCCTGAGACCAGAGGCATTCCTGAGTGAAAGTGTGGGCGGCTGCCATGTCCCACTGCGGATCTGGGGAGGTGTTTGCTATGGGTTGCTCCGAGGCTGTGTCCAGCTGGGCCCATGGCAGGTTGGGGCTTGCAGACGTGGAGGATCTTGCTGTGGCTTTGTCTGGCTCTTTGTGGGGGAAAAAAAGGGGGGAAAATCAGCTGTATGGCTGCTTGTAGCTGGTGTGTTGATTTTGCTTGATAGACAAGCTCCAGATGAACTAATTCAGAAGATTTGACATCCAAGAGGATTGTTGGGAAATCTGTTCCGACCTCACAAGAAACACATGGCTTTCTGCCTTGTAATTCCTGGGTTAAATCTCTGGTGGCCAGGATGGATTTGAGTTGGTGTCCCCCTATCTGCCTTCATACTCCTGGCTGCTTTGTGTTTTTTTCCTAGTGTGGGTACTGCATATGAGGGTAGGAAAACTTGAATTATTCTGATAAAGGCAGTGTGCTGTTGGGAAATAATATAATAGTCAGAGTTGATTAAATACCACACACAAGGGAAAAAAAATTTAAAAAGAAGCAAATGCTGTGAATTTTTAAGGGCTCTTTTTAATGTCTCTCTTACTATTGTTGCTGTAGAAGATTTTTAGTGCTGGTCTAAAGGCTTCCCTGAGAGTCAGTGCCTTTTTTTTTTTAGAAGGTAACTACATTCAAGCTATTGAAAACATTTATTCCTTCATGCATGACAAACAAATTAGGGGTTAGAGACCCAGGAGAAGGAAAGAAGAGCAAGTTGTGGTAAAGTGGGATGGGGGGATAGGTGTGCACAAGTCCCTTGGTGGCCCCAGCCGGACCAGAGGACAATAACTGGGATATTTGTCTTTGGTACTTTGGTCATATTCACCATCAGCTCCTGCCTCACCTAGGGAATGTCTGAGAAACTCCTTCTTCCCAGCAGGGAACAAACACCCATAGGCCTGGTCATTAGCAAAGAGCAAACAGAACCGTTTCCCTTTGTCTATTCCCACACAATTTCAGCATTACCTGTTTATAATTGCTTGAGAAATGTTTTACAAGCACCTGCATCAGGTGAAACATCTTTATTGTGGGAGAGTTTCCTGAGGAGACTTCATAGGCTGCTGATCACAGGCCCTGCTTTCAAGCCCACTGGAGTCCATGGGAGGGAAGTGCCTTTCCCATGACTCTAGCAGCCTTTTGATCATGGCTACTACATGAAAATGTTGTCCAGCACCCTGGAGTTGGCTCCTTCAAGGTATGTTCTGTATGTACACTGGGCCAGGCACTCCCAGCCCCCCACCACGTGTGGGGAATGGTCTGTGGGACACTCAGGAGCAGCCACATCCAAGAGAACAATGAGTGACATGGGCACGAGAGGGTGAACCCACACACTCAAATGCTCTAGTCCTTTCCAAACATGCATGGGGCACTGCTCATGCTCTAGTCCCAGAGCTCCATGGATGGGCAGTACCAGCTGCACTGCCAGGAGCTGGTGGCTCAGGTGCTCACATTTTCTTGGCTTTCTGTCCTTGCTCAAGACTCCCGACCACCAAAAGATACCAGGTCAGCCTCTGGTATAGCAGAAAAGAGATTTTTCCACTGCCATATTTCACTATGGAGCCTTGGTCCTGCTGCAGATGGAATCAAGGGGGGATGGAGGAGTAGCTCATCTCTAGGAACACGGCATGGGTGTGGAGAGTATGAGCCATTGCATGATTTTCCACTGTCTTGGAAACAAGCAAAGTGTTCAGGATATTCCATGAAAAGCTAAGACAGAGTCCAAAGCTGAGGTGCCACTCACATGGTGTAAATCAGCAAGGACCTGCTAGTGTGGAAAGCACCCATATCAAACACGCCAGCATTTCTTTGCAAATACCACAAAAATCCTTCCCCTAACTGGAATTACTCATGCTAAGAAAATGTGTGGTGTCCCAAGGACTGACTCCTTTGGCATCCAGAGCTTCTAGCCCAGTATCTCTCCTGCCAGGACTTTTATATTATCATTTCCATTCATTCCTCCCAAAGGCTGATGGGGTGCGATAAAGCAGATGGCCAAAGTCCCAGACAAAAGTCAGGCAGGACAATTAATGACAAGCCGACAGCCCCACAAAGGCCGTGGGCCCGGGATAATGCTGGCTCTGGAGGGCTGCTGACAATAACATAAAGCTGCTCCCCTCACAATGGGGAGATAAGGTACAGTGCTGTAATAGGAAAGCAATCATCACAAAATGCCATCAATTATAGAAAAGCTGCACCAGCGGGGGACTGGTTCAATATTGGCTCTGTTGATGCCTCGACATCCCTTGGCTACACTTTCTGCATGGCTTCTCACAGCAAGCCTGGTTGGGCACTGCAGCAGCTGAGGCTCCCTCACCCCAGTTCTTTCATCGGTTTTTGGCTCGTGAAATTACACCGAATAATATGCTTATTCAGGGTTTTATATCTGGGCACCTATTTTATTACCTTTTATAATGCATACAGGGTCGGATCAGCTTGCAGCAGAACAAAGCTAATTACACCTTTCATTACTTAAATATAGCATAATGACAGAGTGTCATTCAAGTGTGGCATTGAGCTGAGAAACCTCATGGCAGGCCAGGACAATGACAGAGGTTATTGAGCTCCACCTGAATTGCTGCTGGTGCAGCAAGAGTTGGGCAGGGTTAATAGACAGGTCATTCCATAAATTACAGTATCGAATGGAAACTGCCAAGGGTGAACACTGCTCCCATCAGCCACTGTATCTCCCAGAGTCAGGAACCTCCAGAGCCAGCGTTAACCTCTTGCCGTCCTCTTGTTACCTGTGTAAGTGTGTATTCATAAAGCGGGTTTTGGTAGTTGTGAGATCTGAGAACAAAGCCACGTGTTGAGGTGTAAGAAGTGCAGCAGTGCTGTGCTGAACCCTTTAGTTTTGGATCATCTTCTCAGGGAGGCAGGATGGTTGGTGACCATTTCTAGCACGGTTGGTAGCCGTTTCCGGCATCTGCTCCCAGTCTGTTATGGTCCTCTTGAAACTTAGTTAAAAGCTCCTACTCCTGACATGTAGCATTCCAGAAAGGTCTGTGACTGAACTCCCTGCTGCCACATGAATGTTGTCCCCAGTGACATGGCAGGGTCCTCCTTTGACTTTGGTTGGAAGCCACCTCCTCTACATCTCCTCTATCCCTTAATGCAAACAGAGGTGATTTGCTTTTAGCTTATTCCTTTACATGTCTTTTTATAGGAGGCTTCCCTAGATTTTAATAAAGGGATGGTGAGAGCAAAGGCTGGTAAAAGCAGTCTTCATAGAAGTTATTATCAGAAACAATTTCATTTCTGCCAAAACAGGCAAATCACAGAAAGTTTCTACTTTCCTTGGAGTGCTTCTGTGTTTCATCAAAACCAGAAAATGAGACATTTTAATTTGCAGATTTGTTCAGGAGTTGAAGAATATTCATTCCAGTTTTCTTAGGTTATTACTGAGTACTTGTGTTGCGGTTAATGGGGGTTTTTTCCTTATCTTTTTGGCTGAACAAAAAATATTTCTATCACAAGTCATCCTATCCCTCCCTAGTTTCTCCCTGAAAGGTGAAAGGCATTGCTGGGCTGTAATTCCACTGTAGCACTACTGCCTACATGAAAAATTATTAGGGCGAAAAACCTGCAACAGGAGACAAATGAGATTGTCTTAAGCCTTGGATGCATTTCCAGCTACCAAGAAGAGACACATGATCTCCAGTACTTTGAAGGCTGAGGCTGATACTGGTTTCATTTCTGAGTGCAGCAGAGATGTAGTTTATTTTCTTTTGACAGACTGATAGTTTTTTGACAAATTTCTTAGTCTCTGGTTTTCTTTACACTGGTTGAAGTCACCAGTTCCCTTTTCCTGTCTTTCCAATGTACTCACATTTCTCTTTACCAGGAGTTTTATGGGTTGGGAGATCCTTGAGTCAAAGGAGAGCCTGACATGCTAAAGTAGGTGCTCTTCATCCACCTCCTCCCTTCACAAAGGTACTGCTGAGGTGGTTGAAGAGTCACAAGTAAAGATTGAGCTTTTAGAAATGTCTTCAATCCTTTGGTGCAGAATATCCTTCCAAAAGATGGAAGATAAAGTTTTCAGTGGCCACAGGATTATTTATTAATATTGATGTTATGTCACCTTTAGTGTCCATCAGAATAGACCCACGACCGTGGCTTTCATTGAGATTTTGCTTCTTGTGCAAATTACATCTTCTTAGGCCTCCTTGGCCTTCTTTGTTCTTTCTCCTCTCCAAATTCCTCCTTGTCACTCAAGTTGCCCCTTTGCTGAGGGCTGGACAGAAAGCAGCTCCGAGGCCAGTGCAAAGACCCTTGGCTCTGTGGTGGGAGCACCAGGGCCACAGCTGAAAGACTTCCAAGGTTTGGAGAAGCCAAGTGCTTTGAACAAGGGAAAGTGAATAGGGAAAGTGTCTGATGGGATAAAAACTGAACACAGTTTTCCAGAGCTGTGGATTAGCAGCCCAGCAGCTGCTCCCATCTGCAGGAGATGCCCTGGCCGTTATCTCTGACCTGATCCAGCTCAAAGCATTGCACAAATCTGTCTGCTGCCAGCCAAGTCCACATCTGGATGCAGCTCCTCCCTGTCCATAGCACTGTGGCCCCCACCCTCCCTGAGCTGTTTGTGAGACCCTGGGAAGGATCCAGCTTGACAAAAGTAGAGGTTTATCTCCTTTGGTGACTGCTCTCTACAAACCAGCATTGTTTCACATTCACTCACCTCAGCGCTTCCTGAGGGCAGGAAAGAAAAGCCTTACATCCTTACAAGTGAACTTTGAAAGAGCTTCAGAGACCCTTGAATTGCTAATTCCCAGACACCTGGGCATATTTTTTCTGGAGTAACAAACTGGGAGGGTTCTGCTCACTCCTGCTGCACATCTGTGAAGCTCAGTAGGGTCGAGACCTGTGCCCCTGTGAGCAGAGCAGGCACCCTCCACCCTCCAGCTGGGCTTCCTGGGATGCTGCTCTCTCTGGGTCCACTCCCAGTCCCTCTGGCTCTCAACCTCCCCTGCTCCAGGGGCCACAGAGTCCCCTGTCTCTATTTCAAACCGGGACCGGCTTTCCAGTGGCTCTCGTGAGAGGCTGGCTGGATCAGGGCGTGCTGGTGGGGTTGGCAGGTTTTCACAGTCACTCTCTGAGCTTTAAATCAGTCAGTGAAATCCCAGTGGCTCTGAAAACAGGCATATGCTCTCTTTGCCCCTTTCTTTCCTCCTTTTTTCTTTCCTTGGTCTGTGAAACCCTCCCAGCCTCCTTTTTCATTTCCCTTTCTGCTTTCGCCTTTATCTCTCCTCACTGTTGTGGTTACATCCTCTGGTGATAACGGGAGTGACCCCATGGGGTGACCCTGGAAGATTATTACATTAGCTGTAAATTTTGAGCCCGGGCCAGCCATTCCAGTAGGGACTGCAACTCCCATCCTCTAAGTGCAGGAGGATTAACGCTGGCGAACATAAGTCCCTTAAAGCACTCCACAGACACCAGCGACCATTCCTTTCTCTGCATATCTTTGTATTTCTGCCTTTAAGACCAGTTGGGGAATAGAGCTTTGCTATTCCTGTTGAGGTGGTGAAGGGGAGGAAAAAGACAGCATTCATGACAGTTGGGGCAGAGATACATTAAATAAAGCCTCCATCTTTCATTCTTAAGCTCAGCTCCAGGTCCTTGATGAAGACAGATTTTTCAATTAGACGGGCAATGTTTGTTCTAATATTTTATATATGAACAGCTCAGCTGACATCTTACCCAGATTTATGAAGGAAATTGAATACAAATGGGAGGTTTAATATAAATTTATTATTCAAATTTATCACATATTTCCGCAAATAAAAATTATGGTCACCTCAAAGAACTCATTTTTTTCTGAAAGAAAGAAAGAAGTTGATAAAGTTTCTTTCCACCCTGTGAATAACAATATTGTACGTTAAAAAAGATCTGTCATAATATAAATTATAACACACATGGAATACATTTCCCATTGAAGACAATATTTCTTTCTTATACAAATGTTGCACTCCTTCGTTGAACTGAAAGGAAGTTCAGGAAGGTTGGCAAAACAAAGTCCCCCATTTTTAACACTATACAGAACAAAGTGTATTCTGCTGCCAATTACCCTTAACTGAAAATGGCTGCAGCTTCTGGGAGACACAGCCAAGGGTCAGGGGGTGCAACTGCTCCCCAAAGGAACAGAAATGTCAGGTGACATTCACACTCCAGCTATTTAAAGAAAGGATGAAGAGAATTTAGGGGAATAAAAGGCCCTGCAACATCCATTTTAGCCATGGAGAAATTACTGCAATTAATGCTAGGCCATTTATAGCCCACAATTACATACTTTTCAGAGAGCGTATCTAATTTAGGAAGGGATTAATACGCCGCAAGTTTTCATCTCCAGTCAGACTGAGAAGGAAATATGGGAAAACGGGTTTTTTTGCTAAATCAAAATGAAGTACTAGACTGAAAGATTTATATATTTTGGTTTCTGTAAACCAAATTTTTGCTTCCTTATTCAGTTGTGGCATTACCGTGGTTTAGTTGCAGTTCCAGTCTCATATTTTTCATTTAATTTTTTCCTGTTTACCTGCTTTTTTGGACTGGAGAACAGTATGAGATATAAAAGGTGATCAAAACACATCAGAATACTTCTACTGTCTCTCCATTTTCAAATAGCAGAAAAATAAAAGAGGGGAAAGCCTGAAAGGGTCCTCGTAATAATGTCAAAACCTTTTGTGTGTTCAATGTTTCAGAAACCTAAAGAAAACAAAGAATGTTCAAGAATGTGCTTTGACTGTCGACGTGTTTCACTGGATTTCTGTTTTTCATTGAGTTCTGTTCTAATACACTCACTTATATATGTGAATTTACAAGTTGTTCAGGTATTCCCATGAGAATTATTTGGTGTCCCAATAAACCAAACCCCAAGCAGGCGCATACAAAGACAAAAGGTCATATATTAATGTGTTTATGAATTGATGTGTATTAATGAGTATATAAATCAATGTCAGAGACTGGAGGGATATCCAAAGCACGGGGCTGGCTAACCCTGCATGATTTCAATGGGATATGGCATTCTTTCAGGAAGGAGAGGATTTGTCCCACCTAAATTTATCCACCTCCAGAGGCTGATGCTCAGAGCCACATGGGAACCAGCCCCGTGGTGCTCCCGGGGCAGAGAAGTGAGCTCTGAGCCCATAGCTCACCCTGAAATGGGACAAATGAATCAGCCCCTAAAAAAAAAGCATCTCTCACTGGCCATGAAAAGGGATTAGAAGGTGAGCCCAGCTGCAGAGGTCTGGCCTGGGGGATGTGGCTCCCATCTGATTTGCCTATCTCTAATTAGCTGTATCAGCAGGCACTTCAATGAATTAGCAGGCCCAAAGTTCCTGTCCCAAAGAGTCCAGATTTTAGGTCCAAGTGAGTGTTTTCTCTTTGCTGTTTTAGCTGTGCCCCCTTCAGTACCACTACAGGGGGAAAGCCCGTTCCAAGTCCCTAAGTCATATACTTGGATATTCCCTGCTCAGTGCTGTTAAGCCTGAAGGCCACCTTTCCTCGCTGTGCAGAGGGAGATTTCCAGAAGGCACCGTAGATCCTTCCCAGGACCAAGTCTGGGTTTAAGCCAGTTCATTTCAGGATTGAAGTCTCCTCATTCAGTTGGAGGAAACACTCTCAGGTCTGTGTTGATCTGGGTACTAACTCCTACTGAGAGTAACAAAAGCATTGTTTGAGGAGCTTTTGAAAATCATATTTACCTCCAATTTACAATTGTAGTTGGTCAAACACCTTTAAAAACACCACCTGGAATACTGGGTAGCATAGAGCTGAGCTGTGCTTAAATACCTCCAAACCCCAGAGTGTGCTTAACTTAGAAGCACAGGACTATTCCCAGGGCAGATTTAGTGGCTTTAAATTAATTTCTACTGACTATGCCACGTTTTATCATGTATTTTTTTGTACAGGAACCACTTCTAATGTCAGTTGCAGCCATAAATCTGTGGAAGCTGTTGCTAAATCAATACACTGAGGCGTGACATGCAGTGTGTGGCTGCAAAGCCAGACCTTCTGCTCTGAGATAACAGCATAGGAACAGCAGTGAGTGGATTAGGGATCTCTGAGCTGTTTGCTTTCATGCTGAGATGTGCTGTAAGGCAAAGCAGGCAAACAGAATCAGAAAAAGCAACAGGAAAGTTGACATACGTGTTGCAGAGTATTTTAGATGAGTATTTAGATGTCCAGTTGTTTCTGCTCATGGCGTTGCATGGCCTTGGGGTTACTGGCACAGTCAAAGGCCTCTGTTTTGTTCAGACTGGGGATTCAGAGAGCTCCCTATGAACCAAGGAGGAGAATATTCCATGGAGAAAAGGTCTGTAACAGCACCCAGGGCATCCAGCAGGCAGGTAGGGTTCCTGGCTTCTCATCCCAATCCCCAAAATTATTTTGCTTGGGTTTCATTTTGTTTTGGTTTGTTTTATGCCAAGATTGTTTATTGTAAAATACACGAACGCTCCTGGGAGAGCTCCCCACATGCAGCTGAGAGCCCTGACCATGGGATGGTTGTGCAAAGGGCAGGGCATTCCCACCTGTCTGTCTGCAGTTGGGATAAAACGAGCCATGAACACTGACCTTCCCGAGAGGGCTCTGAGCATGAAGGGGATGGAGGCACCTCCCCAGCTGCTCTGAGTCAGGTGCCTTTGGCACACCAGTGGGATGGCACTTCACACACAGCTCCGCTCAGCACCCTCTGTGCACCAGTGCCACAATCTTGGAAGAGCCTCTGGACACCATCCTGTCCACCCCCTGCTCTGAGCAGGGATAGTTGGAGCAGTTTCCCAGGGCCGTGTCCACTCAGAGTTTGAGTTACCTTGTTACTCTCCACTGCATGGGTAGAGACTCCATAACCTCTGGGTAACCTGCTCAGTGTCTGGTCAGCCACTGTATTTCTGGTCACCTGTACTTACTCTGACCTCTTGTATGCTTCCTTTTTATGGCTTAGTTTTGTTGGGAGCTCTGTGTTCATCCATGCAGGCTCCTGCTGCCATTGTTTTTCAGATTGTTGGCATAGGCTGTTCTTGAATTTGGAGAAGGTTGTCCCTGAAAATCCACCAGCTTTCCTGGACTCCGTTTCTTTCCAGAGCCAGACAAAACCATCACTGCTGAGACAACAAGACAATTACCTTTCTTGACTAATTTCAATCCCCAAAAAATCAGGGTTGAAGAAGTGTTTTTTTTTAATCCAGGAAGGATCTAGTTTGCTCCTGAAAGACGTTAAAATTAGGAACCCATCGGTCTTGCTTCACTGGGCTGGTGCCTTTGTGCCTTGGTGGCAACTATTTGTTATCCAGACAAATGTAATATTTTCGTGTGTCATATTTACCAGGCAAGACCAGTGGCTGAGGACAGGCTGCAGGAGCTCCCAGCTCCCACATCTCTGCGGGGCAGGAGCTGTTTACAGCGCTGGTTTAGCTGCCGGCACAGCCCCAGCTCTCACAGAGACATATTTTACTAGTGCTGGATGAATGGTCTTCAAAGCTGTGTGACATTCTGTGCTTTGCCAGGCTGCTCATCTGCAGGGTTTTTTCAGTGTCCATAAAATTCATTATCATTGTAGCTTTGCCTAATTAGCCCATAAATGTTCCAGCGTAGTCCATAAATTACCCTGGCCTTAAAGGGCTTATCTGGTTGGTGTAATGAGTAGGTCTATACACTGGGTTTTTTCTGTTATAACAGTCAGTGTGTTATTTATATGACTAGGACTGAACTATGCCTGAACTGGGAAAGAAGCACTACACTATAAATAAAGAGTATTTTACTGTCCAAAGACTTTAAACCTAGTTCAGGGCATGTTAGCATCTGCCTAAACCATCTCATTTTGCTTACTCGCTGCTCCAAACAAGTGGAAAGTGGACAGACAAAGTGTATCCAGAACTACTGATGTACAGTGATTGACTGCACAGATAGTCAGTGTTAGAGGTTCTGAGGGCATTTTGTATTTTGACAGGTCAGTGGGTGCACAATAACATGTTACAAGATTCTTGGAGCTCAGCAAGAGGTGCTGAATTCTGTTGTGGAGCTACACCAGGTATGTTTTAACATACACATATTTTGCCGTGTTGTCTACGTTGATCTGTAACTAACATGGGAGGAAAATGAGTTTTGTTTCTAAAAATGTGAAGGAAAAAATGATCAGTGTTTTTGAAGCAGACTGTTCTAAAATTGACATGTGTTAAGTGGTTAAAGTATAAACTCAGGTCAAATACAGGACACAATGGCATTTTTTTCTTTGCATATTAGCACTTCCAGCCAATTCTATTATTTTAATGTTTGGGTACTTTTTTGGGAGATCATTTTAAAAGGCTTTCATTTTTTTGTTTGTATGAAAACAGCATTTCAAAGGGAGTTTC
Organism: Daphoenositta chrysoptera; assembly: GCA_013397915.1. Lineage (NCBI taxonomy): Eukaryota > Metazoa > Chordata > Aves > Passeriformes > Daphoenositta > Daphoenositta chrysoptera. The sequence goes on along the minus strand of VZRO01003953.1, from coordinate 1,832,903 downwards.
TCTGAAACATTCAAGGCCACTTCCAAAGCCCAAATCCAGGTGGATGCCTAGGAGAGCACACAGGGAGGCAGGTAGGTTGTGTGGTGCCCTGGCTCCTTTCTGCTCTCATAAGAAACACCTGCACACACTATACAAAGAGCCACCCACTCACCACAGGTCCAGGGCACTCACCTGCACACTAAACAGGCCTGAAGGGAAAGCTTTGGCCACCAGCTGTGTTGCTGTGCCTTTAGGACAAATGACCAGGGTTCAACCCAGCAGAACAAACACCCCAAACTCTGAGATTTATAACTCTGAATAACTCTGTTGTTCAGCAGCTGATCTCAGAGCAGTCGAGAAATCAACAGCCAAGGCTTGTGCCTCGTTAATGCCTCCAGGTGATCCACATTAAGGCAATTAATTGGCCCAGAGCAGGGAATGCTGGGAGGCTGTGCCCTCACAGATCGCCTGGAGCAGTACTTGGAGCTATTTCTCCTCTTTGCTCCTGGAGAGCAGCTTGAGCCTGGCCCTGTGCTGACACCGGTGTGAGAAGCAGGCCCTGGGGATCAAGGTACGGTGCTGGGGAGGGGGTGCCACCAGCCCTTGTGCCAGGTGTGCTCTGGGTGTCCTTCTGAGGCGCTGTGAAGGATAAAGGGGGGAGACACAGCCTTGGCATGTGCAGTCTGAGAGTAAAGGGTGCTTTGGTGGCAAATTAATGGTGTGAAGAGAAGTTTGCCTGCCTATGTTGATGTCTCCAGAAAGAGCTTTACCTCAGCAGTTGGAAGGAAGTTGGGGGAGGCCCGTATTGAAATACGGGCCCAGTTCAGTGTCTTAACCACAGGTCTATTGTCCCATGTTGTGTGTTGGAGGAGTATTTTTCACTGTACGTGCACAAATAATGCAAAGAGATGGATTTGGTGTGGACACAGGTCTGACATCTGAGTTATTTCCCTACCCAGAAAATATATGTCTTCTGTGGTGAAGACAATTTGATGGGAAATAGTGGGCCTGGATTTTGCTCGTTTCTGCCAGAAGCTCTATTTTTGACCACAGATAAGTTGTTCTTTATCCTGTATCATTTCTCCATTGATAAGTTGCAAACAGTGGTGCTGCCCTGCCTGCTTGGCTGCTTTAGGTGGTGAGGGCTTAAGGTCACCTGTTACCTGTGTTTGCTCTGCAGCATCACCCTGGGCCCTGCTCTGACAGGGCTGGGGGATTGGGGTGTCTGTGCACTTGGCACAAATAACAGCAGGTGTCCTCACCACCTGCTGGGAGTTACAGCTCTCCTCTTAAATTCCATTTTTAAAGGCTGAAGAAATGTGTATTGTAGGGATATTCTTGTGGAGGTTGTTTTGCTCTTTAAAAACAAAATCAGTTTTGAAAACAGCTCAACTAATGCTTCCTAAGTGTTTTTCCTCTGTTTCCCTCCCTCCTCCTGACAAACTCACCCTCAGCTAACCCAAGGGGAATAAGTTTCACAAGGGAAATCTTTTTGTTTCAACTGATACTCCAAAACATGCGTATTTTTGTTGCTGTATGCACAAGTTTTTTGCAGCTACGAGCACCATCCCTGCACCCAGGATGACTTGTGGTCACACAAGGCTTGTCTCATGACGTGTCTGAACCAAAATCTGCAGGGGAAGCTGCATCCAGCCACACACCTGCATTTCCTGTGCTGTTACCACTTAGCTGGGCGCCTTTATCCCTGTGTGAGGACAGGATGGATATGTGTAATTGTGGAGACTTGTGTTGGGGTTTTGTGGGTTGTTTGTTGTTTTCATGCAAGAAGCTCAGGAGAAAGATTGACAAACACAGAGTGCTTCTGACAAGCACCACTGAGAAGAATCCACCTCAGGGGTAGAGGGAACTGTGATGTGTTTCTTGCCATCACTTTTCCTGGGTCTAAGTTGTTACTGGTTCAATTCAACAACCATCCTTTCCTCCAATATTAACTACTGGTATTTCTGAGGAGCACAAGATCGTTCCAGTGTTCAGGAATAATTTTAACACACTGGAATGTGTTTTCTGGTCATATCTATTAGCATTCCAGCATCTCCCACCTTCCAAGATGATCCATGATTCTGCATGTTCTTGCATGTGTGTGTGTGTGTTGGACTAAGGTGATTGTATATCGTATAAGGTCTTGGGAGTTGTTGATTATAAACATGCAGAACTTTTTTGACTTCAGGCCTCAACACTACAAAAGAAGTTGGGTTTGGAGAAAACCATTTGAGCAGTGTAAATTCACCAAGGCAGATTTTACAGGTGGGGCTTTTAATTATTTGTAAACAAAATCAGGCAGCATATCCCTGTTCAAGTATGCACCAAGTAGTGAAGATTCATCTGTGGCTACGCAGTTGGTGCTATTTAAATAGCTGTGATTTTTGGTAAGTAGAAGGAATTTATTTTCTTGAAGCAAGGTCTGGATTCTTCAATGAGAGACCAGGTCATGGCTTATTCAAGGCTTGCTGTTGTTTTGTCTAAGAAGTTGGTATATGTTAAATTTTCATATTTAGGAATGAGGAAGACTTGCTGGGGATATGTTTAATATTTTCCACCCCAGTGATGTGAACTATGAGATGTATGGTTTGCAGTTTAGAAGCTGGATTTTATCTACTCTCTGGCAGTACTTTTCCTGTTAGACCTGAACCAAACATTAAATTTTCACTTCAAATACTTGAATAGGATCATAAAGACAAAAGTATTTATTCTGTAGGTGACATGGCCAGCTTCTGAACTAGCTTGACTGGGAGAAAATTATACTATTGGTTTACTTTTCTCCTGTATCTTGTTAGCAAACCCAGACTCTGTGTTTTCCATCTGCTGCTCTCCAGCAGATCCATTAGCAACTTTTTCCAGAGAACAACTGTCAACTAAAAGTGGTTCAAAGTAGATGTTTCCCAATGTGTCTTCAGCAGTGAATATGGGTATGACTTAAAGAATGTTGCTTCCTAGGAAGTGTTTTAGCTTTAAATGAATGGCAAACCCAATACATTAAAGCTATGTTCTCTGCTTGTGGCATGGAAATCGGCCTCATTGACTCCAGCAGGATGTGGATAAACCTGTGTGTTTTTGTCAGAGGATTATGAACTGACTTTAGCACTTTCCCAATCTTTGGATTCTTGCAAAGACAGTACTATGGGATTGTTCTGTAACAGTGTGGGTGGATTGATTGCCTGAGTTTCATTTCCCTTTGTTACTCCCTTCAGGTATATGTTTGTGCTGAGCATCTCTTCGTCTGTTCTCTTCAGATGCCATTGTATTGTCAAAAGAGGCTTCACACAGGACAATGAGTCACCCAGCCCTTGCAGTGATTAAGTATTTTTGTTTTCAAAAGCCTTCAGCAGTGTCTCCGCTGCTCCCCACCAGACAGAGTAACACAGGGGTTGCTCCAAGTTATCAGATTCCTCTGTCTGCTCCATTTTGGACAACACATTTATGGAGAGTCCTCCAACCTGCCCACCTCCCCTGGGCTCACCAGCATCTTGTGAGCCTGCTGGGGAATGGATTGGCACTCTGGAGTGGTCAGTGAACCTTGTCAAGTGGCTCCACACAGACCTGGGAGGCTGGAATGAGATCTGGTACTGGGTTGCTGCTCTGACATTCAAAAATATAATGGGTGAAATCCTGGATCTGCCTGAAGTCAATGGAGTTTTGCCACCAACTTCATCCCAGCCAGGATTTCACCCAATTTATTTCCCAGCCTCATGGTGCACAAGTGTGCAAGGTCAGGCTCTCACTGTGGTCCCACTGTGCCACGGTCTAGAAGCCATTTGCCAAGTCTTGTGGAATTGTTCCTTCTTCTCAGTAATGAAATTCAGTGGGAATTCTTGCCTGTGCCTCCATGGGTTAGGAACCAGCTCTCAGCAGGCTCCCTCTGTGCTCATGGAAGGTGGATTGGGAGGCTGTGGAGGTGTTTACTTCTTGCAGGGCGTTTGCTCCGGTGGGGGTTTTTTGGGGGGTCTTACTTCTTACTTACTCCATCTTTTGGAGCTCGTCCTGTGTGGAGAAGAAGAATTTGGCCTTTACCACAAGCCTTAACTCTTGCAGGGTGTGTGCATGTGTTAATGCCTTTTTTTGTATAGATACACTTCATCCAAAAAATGCGGATTCTGGAATTTGGATGCAGCTGTAAGTGAAAGATCTGGCTTGGGAGGGGGTGTTGATCCTGCCTGCTCCATGAACAGCCCTTAGCTGCCTCTTTCCTTGCCTCGTGGAGATGTTCATGAGGCCCATTTTGTAGGGTCATTGTCCAGGTCTCCCCATTGATTTCTTTAGTAATACTGAAAATGCAGTTTAAAAAATTGTTACTTTGTCCAAGAAACTAGAATCAAACTAAACCAACAAAACCAGGGAAGTTCACTCTGCATTTCTGGGATGAGAGCCAGTTCTCAGCCACATGTTGTAACTGTATTATTTATATCCTTATTTATTGACTACATTGGCACCTAGAGCTCCCATCTCGGCCTGAGGCCCTGTTGCAGTACATGTGAGAAGCATAGTAAGGGTGAGTCCCTCACTGTGAAAACCATACAAAACACAACGAAAAATAATCTTCCTATAGATCCCATTTTACGTAGCAGGAACTGAGGCTTCTCTCTGGCAAAGTTGCACAAAGAAATGCGAGAGCAGAAGAAACTCAAAGTGTCCTCCCGCACCTCAGGTAGGGGCTTTAGAGGCAGTTCCAGCTCCAATAATGCTTCCTTGTCTCTTCTCCTTTCATGAATAAATCTCCTTTCAGTTTTTCCCCTGGATTCTGCTCTCCATTGTCAGAAGCAGTGCCACCTCTGGCACTGAGACTGAGAGGATTAAGGGAAGGGCAACGTCCCATTCCACATTTCCCTTGCTTCAGTGGTTGAGGGAAAATGTTAGTATTATATAAAAATAGTTTCTGGAATCAAAGCCAATTTATTTCAGTCAGGCTTCAAATACATTAGAGAAAAAGGAAAGATGGACACCAGTTATTGTGTATTGCAGTTTGGATTAGTATTTCCTATTGCTCAGGTACCTGTCGTTTCTTCTCCCATCTCTCTTCCCCTGAGGCTTTCAATCCCTTTCAGCTCCAGTTGAAGGTATGAACTTGGGTTTTCCCTAATAATGAAACACAATACCAAATTGAAGCTTCTTGACAGGCTCATGAGGGAAGTGCACAAACATCTGGTTGACATTTAATCTAGAAATGTCAGGTCTCAGCATTTCCAACCAAGGCTGACAGCTCCTTGAACACCAAAATGTTCTTATTGAGAAAATATAGGGAAGAGGTGGATCAGAGACCAAACATTGAACTGGAAAAAGGTGTTTGTTTTTTTAAAAAAAAGTGAGTGTAAGCCCTGTGTTTGGAAACCTTTGTGTATTCCTGATTGTAATCAGCATTACCATTGAAAGAGGGCAGTTTGCAGTGGAGAAAGCTGGGCTGAGGCTCTCTGTGAAGGTGGTGATGCCTTAGGTTTTAACTTTCATATTTTTCAAATCCTGTATTGCCTAGTGTGTAACTCCGAGGTTTCTTGTAAACTGCTAACTTCTGTTCTCTTATGCCAGCTAGTCATAACAAAGCTTCTCCTGGTCTGCTCTTCAAGGACACCCAGACTGTCCTGGGCCCAAAATTGTGTAAAACAACATCTTAGAAGGGGGGTGAGCTTGGGGAAATTACATCATTAACTGAAGCTTTAATTGGAGAATTAACCCTAATATGCAAATAAACCAAACCTATAAAAGTGTAGGGAACCCGTGACCCCAGGTCCATCTTGGGTGTCGCTTTTGGCCTGCCCAGGGTGCACCTTTGAAGGCCCTTCAAATAAATACCTGCCTTTGTTCTCTTATTCCTGTCTAGTCTCTGTTTTTTAGGTGGCCTCTCAGGCATCAGGGGGTGACCTCCAGCAATCCTTTTGTCATTTGAATAGGTCATACCTTGCAGCAGCTGGCCAAAGCTGACTCCAGGGCAGGAGGTCCCCAAATCCTCTCTGCTACACTGTGCTTGTCCTCGTGGCTGTTCCTGTCCTAGAGGTACCATGTTTGTACCCTGAAGCACACTTGAGTTCTCAGTTTAGCAGAGGATTTGAGAGGGATGCAGAGCCTGCTTTCCACTGGCTCCCAGGATTGTCTAAGCCCAGCCTAATGGTACATTCCTTCTTCCTAGAGCCCAAGATATGATGCTTCCCAGGGGCTGGCTGTGGGCTCCTTGAGGCACGTGGCCAATTCAGGGCTTGGCTCAGGTCTCTTGGTGAGACTGAGGAGATTTATTCACCAAGTCCTAGGAAAGCCTAGGCTTAAATGCATATTTAAATCCTAGTTAAATCAATGAAAATGAAACATCTGCCTAGAAAATACACCTAAAAACTCCTTTGGCGACCTCGCTTGGACTGAGAAAGTCAGGCTTCAGTTCTGATTGAGAAGTTCAGCAAAAGTTTCTCTGTCCTTTTCTAGGACAGAGGTTTTCTTTTCTCAAAAAGTGATATAAAAGTGAGAAACAACCATTCCTAGGAAGGTGCTGTTTTTAGCAGAGGTGATGGGGGCCTTTTTAAGGACTTTTTTTTTTAATGTTGTGTAGTCTTTTGACTGCATTCTTCTAGTTTTTGCTTTCTTTATACCCCTCCATGCCTTTAATTCCTTCCAATATGCTTCATCTTAAGGAAAGAACAAGCAGATGTTCACATGTTATTCCAGGTGAGGTTCCACCATCTGCCTGTGACATAACCAGATTTGTGTTACTTTACTCTCTGACCTCACATTCTCCTGGCTCTTTTCTCCCCTGCTGTCATGGCAGAGCTGCTTCTTGTTCTGCAGGCAGGAATGACGCACACAATGTCCGGGTCTAATGTTGAGTCTTCATCCCGTAAGTCAGGCCTCCTGATGTGCTGGATCTAGCAACAACCATCAACACTTCTCCTCTTCCACTGCCCATTCACCTTCCTTCAGAAAAGCTTTCTACTTAATGGGGTGTCCTGGTCCCGAGTGAAAGAAATAATTTCATGGCTAATTTTTTTCTGCCCAACATCCTGCGATGTCATATAATGTTTCTTATATCCAGCCATGGTAAAAACAGCAGGCAGGCTGGCTTTGGAAGTAAAGATATAGGATCTGATCTGGTTTTTATTGGAATCAGTGATCAAGTTCTCACTTCAGCAAAACTCATGACTCACACATGGCTCACAGCATCTCATTTGCACCAGTGAATGCTCTGGGTTAAAACAAAGGTCATTAGAAAATGTACCCAAGAGGTTAAGACCTGTTTAAATACACATTAAGGGATGTAATGTTTGAGGGGGATGTAGTTAAACTGAGCAAACCTGATAGGAGGCCATGTCTCCACAGCTTTTAAAGGATGCATCAGACTTTCTGGGCCTTTCTTTGTTGTTGGCCAATCAATAAATGGGCTCGGCTTTGCTCTAGCAGGAATAGTGGGGTGGAGAGGGAATGGGAACAGTTTGTTTCAGGAAACAGTTTCATGTAAGCTCAGCTTGTAACAACCTCCAATTGGAAAGTTCACGTGACTGGAAGGCAAAATCTTCTGGCTGAGGGCCGAGTAGGGAAATGAGTGGTGTTTGCTGATGGAGCTTAACCCCGCTTGGGGACAGGAGGAGAGGCTGGTGGGGAGATAAGCGGGTGCTCTCTGCACCCCTCTGAGCCTGCTTCTGCCTTTCTGAATCCACTTTGCCCCTCATCCTCCTGAGGAGACTGGATCTGTTAGTGGTGATCCCAAAGGGCTCCGTTTTCGTTGTTATTTGTGCCCATGTGGAGGCTCTTCTTAGGAAAGGTTCCTTGAGTACAAGCCATGAACGTTTTTGGTTTTTTTTCTGGTTGCTTGAGAATGACCCGTTCCAGGTGGTACAGAAAACTGGGATGAGCTGGTGCCCATCTGAGCCAGGCCTGAGCAGGCCATGGGGTGGTGTTTCAAAGTGTGCAAAAAGACTTTTCCCTGGTCACAATCATCCCCTGTTGCACAAGGCATCTCATTCTGCTTCTCTGACAAGGAAGGTCTCAAAGGGATGGAGAACAGAGGGACTGTTCCCTCTCCTTGTCCCTTGGAGGGTGTGTTATTTAATTAGGTATAAAGGCCATTAAAATCAAAATATTAAATTGGAAGTCTGCTTGATTTATGTCAGCCTCCAGCAAAAGGAGGGAAAGAAGTTCTAAGAAATGTTCAGTTTTAGTTCGTATCTTTCAATCTTGCATAGAAAATAAAGAAGCAGGAACTAACTTTCCATGTAAAATTCAGTTTTTGTTTAAAATTTTCACTTTGGGATTTTGTTTTCATTAAATTAGCAAATTACTGGTTTTAGTCACCTCCAAAGTGAAAAGGAATTAGAAGATAATGACAGAACATGGAAGAAAATATTTTGTTGTTGGGTGCTTTTCTTTGTATCTTCACTAACTCATTAAAAAAGAATTCCAAAATGAGATATGTCTCCTTTTATCCATGCATATTAAAAAAAATTCTTTTGAACTTCCACACAAAATAATTGTAATTTTCCAACCAATGATATTCCAGCTATTGGAAGCATTTTTTGCTCTATTACCCCAAATTCAATTAATATGTTAATACTCAGTCTGCCCTGTGAAAGTCACGTAGACCCAGGTTTATGTTTGTTTTCAGAATTTGGATGTATTTTGCTGGGGAGCCGGGTTGAGCCCCAGCTCCAGGCACTCTCTGCCATATGGAAGTGTTTGCAGATGCATGCTGGGGAATGTGGAGCTGAACCATGGCTCCTCATCGAGGAGCACTGCTGCCTGCTGAGCGTGTTTGGAAATCCAGGGGTTTAGTTGAGCAGGATATCTATTTTCTAGGTCAAAAAAAGCATATTTTGGCACTCGGCTCTGGTGGAAAGTCATAGAGAACTGGCTTCCTACCCGCCCTCTGTGACACCGAAAATGTGTTTCTGAATGACTGAATTCAAGGGTTTAATGTTGGACATATGGGGTTTTATGGTCTTGGCCCAGCCCTCCTGTGTAAAGGAACTGGAGGGTGGGTGTCCTGGGCCAGACAACGAACTGGCAAGATGTCACAAGGAGCTGGTGTGTCAGCACTGGGTACAGCCACAGCAGAGAGGGCCTCTGCACGTGGGCTTGTCCCACGTACCTCCTCCTCTCCATGTCTGTCTCCAGGAACTGCACACAGGAAATGCAGCTGTGGCATGAGTAAACCCCATCCTTGCACTCCCAAAGCATCCAACTTCGTCATGTGCTGCGTGCAGTACATTACCAGGTCCTTTATCTTTTACAAACGCTGCGTGGGCACATCCAGAGAGTCTCCCTCCAACCCTCAGCCTCCCCGGCACTATTTATGAGGGCATGTGATGACAAAGGGGAATGGCTTAAAAGTGACGGAAAGTAGGGCTAGATTGGATAGATAGGAAGAAATTCTGGGCTGTGAGGGTGGTGAGGCCCTGGCACAGGTTGCCCAGAGAAGCCGTGGTTGCCCCATCCCTGGAAGTGTTAAAGGCTGGGCTGGATGGAGCTCTGAGCAACCTGGTCTAGGGGAAGGTGTCTCTGCCCATGGCAGGGGGTTGGAACAAGATGAGCTTTAAAGTCCTTTTCCACCCAGGCCATTCTGTGTTAAAAGCTTTCTTGGTTTGTGAGTCCTTTGAGAAGCACAGACCAGAGGTTCTGGAAGCACCTCCTACGTGTATTGCTGGAGAGCCTAGAGAGGCTTCTTCTTTCAGTCTGTTTTGTAGGCTTCAAGTCTGGGAATGTGCCTTGGCTGAAGAGCTGCTGCTTTAGAGCAGGGATATGTGGTGGTCACCTGTGGGGTGGGAGGAAGGGGGTGTTCAGGTGTCAGCTGCCTTGAGTACACAGTGCTTCATCATTTTGTTTGCTTAATTGAACATTACCTTAGAAATACAGTAAATATTGTTAATGCTACTACAAGAATGTGTCCAAGTTGATTCAATCCTGAAACCAGTGTGGAGCTGGAAATGCACCAGCACTTACATCATGCTTGTTCGTGACTTATGCAATCAGAGGTGGTTTGCAGCAGACTTAGCAAAAGGTAGAAGGAAAAATTTGCCCTCTCTGGCTAAGCTGGGTCTGAGCAAGGCTGGATCTAGATACAGCACTGAGGTCTGAGCTCTTAGATGCACAGATACCAGGATTTTGTAGAAGAGCCCCACGAGTTTTCACACTTGCATGTAAAATTTCCACCCTTCTGGAACACTGAGGCTCGTGCTGTTTGACAACACACACACGTGCAAAATCAGCCTGGACTGTGCAGAATCAATTGGGGGATGCTGTTTGTGTCTGGAGAAAAGTATTTAATCATTTTTCCGAAGATATCCCCCTGATCTGAATGGTAACAGGATGTTTATAACAGAGATAAGGCTGGGATGAAATCCTATCCCTCTCTGGGAGCTAATAAAAGCAAAGATTTGGAATTAAGTATCACTTTCTCTGAGCTGCACACGAATGAGGAAATGGGGTCAGAAGGGCAAGCTGCAACATTGTAGGCACTTTATCTAAAACATAAACATTACTAGAGTGCATTCTGGCCAAATTAACTCTCTCAGATCTGCCATGTTAGCATTCCTGTAGTACTTAAGCCTGCCAGCTTTACTGCTCTACTGACTGAGGGTTGAACTCCAAGTTGGGGTTGACACTTGCAAACAGGGCTCTGAGTGGGGAGGGTCTGTTGAACCCTTCTGCAGTTAAATATCCTCCAAAGAAATGCCAATGTCATTGTGAAAAAGAAAAGGGTAAAAAAAAAAAAAAAAAGGGGGGGGGGGCCNAAAAAAAAAAAAAAAAGTGGGGTGGAGTCACAGAAATACGATCTGCTCTGCTCAATGCACAAACTCCAGGAAAGTGGAGTTTTCTTTGCACAAGCAGTAAAAACAGGAGTATTTGCTTTGCTACTGTTCACTGTAGAGCACTTGGATCAGAGAGGCAGGACTTGAAATCGCAGCCTCCTTCAAGTCCACTTTTGATACCACACTGGGTGGTTTAGCCCTGGGCGATGTCAAAGTCTTCCTAAAATCAGGATGCAACTTTGGGGTGGGAACACTCTGCAAAGGCAACATCATCTCTGTTTGAGAGATACCACGTGATTGCTGCGAGAGCTGCTCATAGATGCTCCAACCAAAAGCAAGTTCCCCTTGTGCCAGGCAGTGTCCACATGTCTCTCACAAAAACAGAAGGACAGGGAGCATGTGTTATCCCCCTACGTGTCACAAGGGATTGGTGGAGCTGATGCTATCTCCACCATGAAAGCAGAGGTGCAAAGGTCTGCAAAGACGAGGAATATTAAAATTAGCACCTTCCCAAGCTCAGACAAGCATTTGGGAGCTAAATTACTTCCTTACTGTGTAAGGAGGAAGCAGAGGAGAGTGGAATGTGCTCCACACCTTTCCGTGGAGCAGATGGTTCCCCACAATAGTTATGGACCTCAGCCAGGAGGGATGGGGAGAGCTCTGCCCCAGGGTTCCGTTCAGGCCTGGCTGCAGCTGGTTGAGTTTGAAGTATCAGTTCCACTTGAAATGCTGTCTTGTTTTAATATTTTTCCTAAGTTTTCATTCTGACTCAAGATTAAAATAGTATTTTCAAAATGTACTGGGCAAGAAACCTTCTGCACCTTTTGCAAAAATCAAGTCATGCCAACTGCTTGTAGTGAAGGGACTGCTTAGGCTTGGGCTTTCTTGGTTTTTTTGGTTTTTTGTTTTTTTTTAAGGCATAGATACTCAGGATCTCCTAAATACCTCCATGGTAGTGACCACTTTTCTACTTTCAATTCTGCAAAACCGTGAGGTGTTCTTAAATATCCTGTCTTTCTGGGATCCCTGGGAGTGTTACAGCAGGGAGGTTGATGGGGCAGGTATTGCCACCTCCAGGGCTCTGTGTGTACAGTGAGGACACCCTGCAGGTGCAAGACTGAGGAGACCTGGTGTCCTCACAACTCCCCTGGTAGGAACCCAAAACCAATGGCAAGTCCCCTCAGCCCTGTAGGGTTGTCTCCAGTGGATTATCCCAGAACCTGTCCTGGGTATCAGAAGAAGGATATCAGTTTGAAATTCCTTCTGTAAAACAGTCAACAGAATGAGACTTTGGAAATTAGAGAACAGTTATATAAGAAATGCTTTTATAATCATAATCACCTCAGTTCTTACAGCACTGTGAGCTTTAATGCTCTGGAGTTAAATGGATTGTCCAGAGTCTCTCACAAGGAATTGGCAGGGACACAACCCAAACTCAAAGTCCTAGCCCTTGCTTTTAGGACATCCAAACTACCTTTTTTCCCAGTTCCTTCCTGAGAAACTTCTTGAGTTTGTAAACTGCCTGATTGGGTGCTTTTTCTTTTTTTTTTTTCCTTTTTTTTCCCCTTTTTTTTTTTTTAACACAATCACTTGAATTCTTATCATAATTCCTTATCTATGGCAAAGAGCAGTGTAAATACCTCAAGTAAAATCTCATCTGTGCTGGGAACAGCTAGTCCTTGTTAGCTGATGGTGGTTTGTGTTGCCGATAGCAGTTATCTGAGGTGGCTTTGCACAGCAGTATAAAGCCATTCCGTTGTCAGCTGAGGTCCATCAAAGTCCTGTGGAGGATTTGGCCATGGGAGCGTCCTGGTAGGGCACTGCTGTGCCATTGCAAGGTGCCTTGGCAGGAGCTGAGGCAGCCATTCCCTTGAAATCTGAACTCTGTGATGCTGTGAATTAGAGGGGAGTGTTGTCTCCAGCGCCAGCTGCCAAGGGATTGTGCTGCCAGCTTACTCCTTTCCTCATTTTATTTCCCAGTGGACCAGCTTCCAGCTGGATCCCAGCCTTTCAGAAAGGGGAGGAGAGAGGAGGCTGTGATTTGCTAGCAATCATTCATATAGGGGAAAATGAGAGTGGGTAAAAAAAGCTGCAAGTTCTTCAAGTAGTTTATAAATCCACATTGCTCTCTGGAGATGCTCCTGAGCATCCCATAAACCTATCCTTTTCCTCGTGCTGTTCCCTGTGGTTCTAGCATTGGACACTGAAGCCATGTCAGATAGGTCACTTCACACTGGCCTGTTATTTTTTTTTTAAGCACACAAGGAGTTCCTAAGGTTTAAAATCATGCAGTGAAACTGCAAAGCTTCCTGGGCTTGTCGGGAGCTGTGCGACAAGGCTGTCAGTATTTGGGAGGAATCGCCAGCAGTGTGTTAATCCCAGCACTCACACGGATCTCGTTGGGTGAGATCTGCTCCCCTTCCAACACGTTCCTTCCAGTTTTCTTTCTAAACCACAATCAAAACTTTCCTGTATTTTGTTTGAGATTTGAAACAGCCAGTGGTTCATTGATTTCACATAAAGGGCTTCTGTGCAGGGGATTGGGCATTCGTTAAACTACTTAGGGCTGGTCACCCTTCCTCATCCAAAGCCCTTGGAGGAGCTGCTGGGGTTTCCGTTCCAGCCACCCTGCAAGGGGAGGGGAGTGGTGCTGGTGCTGCTGGCTGTGCTGGGGCTTTGGGGTCTCACTGGGGAGCTGGATGAGGCTGCTCAAATAGGGAGAGCCAGCCAGCCTGGGGGAAAAGTCCTTATCCCTTTAGCCCTGTGGCTGGGGCAGGGACCTGGACTCCAGACAGACACCTATGGAAGTGCCCACCTCCTGCCTGTGGCTCCTCAGGCTGTGACATATCTGGTGTGTTCTGTGCTCAGTATCTGCTGCTCAAAGTGAAGCGGGAGTTCCAGTCCTGTGTTACATCAGTTGTCTTTGTTAAAGTATCTTATATTTTGCGGCCCCCACTTTAAGAGGGGATTAAAATAGTCCAGTACAGCTTCCCAGCCTGCCTGGAAGCCATGTGCATGGTGAGCTCCCTGTACCTTCATGTCCCTGCTCCCTGTCTTCTCTCTCCCATGGCAGCTCTTGTTCCCCATTTGCACCCACGTGGCTTTGAGGTAGCACAGCCTTGCTGGGCTGGGGTCAGAAACACCCTCTCTTCTCCACCACCTCGGAGGAGTTGTCAGAAACTTGTTTTAGAGCTTGGCAGTGCCTTGGGTAGGAAGCCGAGATCTGTGTCTGAAAAAATCAGTACAGGATCCTGATAAATAAGTCTGTCTGATGGTGCTTCTATATTTGGGGTTCTGTTCCTTGTGGCTGCACAGAAAGGTTTGAAAACATGCACTGGAGAGACCAGCAAAACATAAATCTATCTTATTTTAAATTTGCAATGGGTAAGGCAATCTCATCCCTCAGTGGCCAAGCAAGGATTTTTGAATGCATCGTTCTGGCAAAAAATCAATACCTTATTAGAGCTTCAGGGGTAAGTTTGCAGCAGCTTACCCTGAGTGACTGAGTTAACATGCAGGTCTGCAAAAAATACTTGGATTTTAAAAAATAATTAAAACCATTGTGCAGACATCATAATTTTATTTAACTGGGGCTGTGTTACAAGACAGACTTTCTACCCCGGCCACCTCTATTGCAGTAGCAGTAGGGTGTGCTGGTTTCAGTATGACTTGCTGCTTGCTAGAGTTATTTTTTTCTCTTTTTGAGCTGCATTCATGAACAAGTTTTGTTTATGTGGGTAGAAATTATTCATGGAAACCTCTCATTCTAAGCAGTGTTGGAAATGACCAAATTATAAATTTTAAATCATATAGGCACCTTGGTTTTAATGGAAATTGTGAAAACAGTTGTGAGATCGGGCCCTAAGTTCTCACTCTACCAAAAGAGTTGAAGACTGAGGTGGGCAGGATCACTTAAAGGTGATGAGGGTTTGTTGTGGTGTGGATTTTAATTTCACTGTTAATTGCTCTTTCTTCCCCAAATGGTTTGTCCCCTGTTTTGCCGCATAAATATTAGTTCATCCCGGGACTTGGTACCCTGCCCCATTCCCTGTCACTCAGTGTGCTAGGTCTCCACCCCAGAGCTTTGTACTACCCCGTACTCTGGAAAGTTCTCTACTACTCAATGTCCCATTGGGTATTTTAAATTACTCCACGCCCTTCTCTTTCCCTATTAAGCCCGTGTTATGCCAATCCTACCCTGGACCCTCCCAAGCTGTAATTCTACTGGTAACCCTGTCTGCACCACCCTTGGTACCACCCCCCCTGAAAAACCCCTGCGCACCCTCAGCATACTGTCTTCATCCCTGGACCCTCCCTGGTATAAACCTTCCTTGGAACTCACACGAAGCCCTCTCTCTCGTCCTTTGCCCTCTGCCTGCACTCCCTGGCTCGCTGTGGTTTAACCCGCGGGCAGATCCCAGCACAGCTCTGCCGGGCGGAGCCTCTGGGGACGCTCACTCGCCTTGTGCAGAGAAGGGTCCGAGCCTGGGCTGACCCCGAGCTGTGCAGGGTTAGTCCCAAGTGGGACCTGCTTCACTGTCACTGCTACAGGGATCACCAGGAGACTTGTGCTGAGTGCAGTTACATCCAGCCTGGGGTCTGTTGTACGCCACTCCTTTGGGGACGTTTTCCCAGCAATGTTTAGCTAGGTCCTCGTTAGGCCAGAGAATGAGGTTTGGCCTCCCTGGCCTTTGGTTCTCCTGGTGCAAGACGGGACCTCCCATCCAAAAATGCCTTTTGACTGTACATGAGGGAAAGTGTTGGTAATTTGCCTCTGGATTTCTGTGTTCACACAGAGCCTGGCACAGAAGGGATCTCATGGGAGCAGAGAAACTGGGTCCTGCCGCTAACAGCAGCGGTAATGGTAACGTGGGAACTGACAAGTTACCATTTCCTCTTCTCCTGAACCATTTCCAATTCTTCTGACTAGGAAAAAGTCATTAATGTGTATCTATTCTGTACAGTTTTGGAGCCATCACTACTCTTTGCCTAAATGCATGTTTTATTTCAAGGCAAACCCTGATGTGTATTCCTACTGAATGAGCTTAAACATTTCCCTAATATTCTCCAAGGTGCCTGTCTATGAGGACTTTAGAGCAGGTTAGCTTCCCAGAAAATAGTGTAGTCAATGAATTTTACATCACAGGCTCCCTCTCGCACTCTTTTCTTGGTTATTTTTTTCCCTTTTGAAGTGAAAACTGTATTCATTTTCAAAGTAGACATGTGCAGTCTGCAAGGATGAAAATGAAAGTAACTGTCAAAAGTCCTGCCAGGAGGGATTTCTCCACTTTAATTCCTGGTTACATTATTAAGACAAGTAAATTATCTTTTCATGGAATGTTTCCTTTCTTTCTGGAAACACTGCTGATAAATGATGTAATATTCAAGGCCCTTCTCCACAGCTGTTGGAAGCCCAAAATTTCTATTCCCTTCACCACAAGAGGTGCAGATGCCAAGTAAAACCTTAACCTGACTTTCATGATGAAATGTGATGGTATCGCAGAGGGAAATGAGGAATCTACAAGTATTATTCTGAAAGTAATGGATTGATTGAGCTCCTGTATTTTTTCCTGGGTATTTTTAGGAGCCTGCTCTTGTTGCTACAGGGATTAGGAAGAAGCCAGGCAGAGTTCTGAAATGGTAGCTGAGAGGGGCTTTCTCTGGCTGTGACCCGAAATACTATTTTAAAACCACCTTGACAGGAACAAGATATAGCTGCTGTGTCAAAGCAGAAAGCTGCTATTTTTATCACTGAATTTTTAACCAGTTCTCAGGAAGGGCTTTCTTTCTACGCTGCTTTCAGATTGTCACTTTCAAAACCTACAGGACTTCTTTGGTATAATTTAGGAAGATGGAGTAGCTCAAGCAGAAAAAGCTCATCAACTGACAGGATAGTATAGTGCCTTTTTGTGAAAAGGGATCCCATTTCTTCTGGATTTTATCCCCCTCTGTACTGAAACTTGAATAGCAGAGGCTACTTTTGCTCCATATCTAAAATAAATTAGGTCAGTTGTTGACATTTTAGCACAAGTAGCTTATCTTAGGGGTAAGAGCTGCTTAACCCATTGCAAGGGGGAATGAATGCTTTTCCCCCCACTGCAACATAAACAGTCCCTGGACTTTCCAAACAGTGTTTGGGAAGGTCTCTTGACATCTGACACTGTGCAATTTACTACTCCTGTCAGGTGAGTAGGTTTGTCTCTGGTGACCACTGCTGGTCCCTGCTGCACTGGTGATGGGTATTCTAATACCTCTGCCCAGCACCTTTCCTCCCTCTGTGGACAGAAGTTCCAACTGCCCATGAGCCATCCCTGACCTGCCTGAGGGCCTTGTCCTCCTGAAGATCAGGGGAAAAATTACACTGTTTAATCATGTAGTTGGTTGAAGCCTCCATGTTGTGCTGTTTTTTAACTAAATGAGCAACCTTTAAGGGGAAGGTTGCTTTGTAAACTTGAGGCGTTTTGTGCCTAGGAGGTTATGGAGACAGAGGAATTGATAGGTGTGGGATCACCTAAAAATTCTCATACTGACATCAGGATTCAGCCCATCTCTGGCTGTTGATTTTCATGCTGAATATGCCAACTTCAGCATCCCATCACTATGTACACAGCTGTGTATCAAAGGGGATCTGGCAGGACAGGGAATTTTAGACCAGGATTAAATTGCATAAGCATTGCAATTGCATATTAAATTAAATTAAATTGCATAAGCAGTGTGAATTTTGGATAAGAACCCAAGTGTCCTGTACCTGGTACTTGGCTAATTTTTACTGTTGCTGCTCTTTGACTCCATTCCTCTGGGCAGTGCTTATTTTAAATGTGTATATTAAACCTGAGGGAAATACAGAAGGAGTAGGGGAATTTTAAGAGTTCGGGGCTAGATAAATTTAATCAGGTTAACTAACAAGAGGAAAAGGAAGAAAAAATACTCTTTTTCTCTGGTATATGCACAAAAGACCTGCAGGTTCCAATGCAAATATGCTGTTGACATATGTGAATAGGAAACTTTGAGAGTGCAAAACTATCTTTTGGAAGTACTTATTTATCGGAGTGCTATTTTCCAGCAAAAAACCATCGTTTATATGGGTTCAAGGAGGAGGCCACAGGTGCTTATTGTGATGGGCCTCTCTGAAAATATCCAAATCCCACTTGTAGCATTTAATAGCCCACTCAAGAAACCCCAGTGCTGCCTGAGCTCAAAAGCAAGTAGCTGACTTCCCAAGGCACTGCAGGACCACCTTCTGACCAGTAACACCCCTGAGCTCCTGTGCCCTGGGAAGCTGTGGCCTCTGAAATGCGTGGTCCTGTGTGAGATTTACTCAGGAGGAGCTAAACACTGGCTTCTCCAGAGGCAAAGCAAGGGAAGCAAAACACGAGTGATTCACTGCAGTGAGGGAGCCTGGCCTTAGCTTGGGCTTGGAGGCGGCCGGCGTGGCTTCCTGGTGTGACCGTGCTTCCCAAGAAATCCTTACGTATTCTAGGTGGAGGTGCTGACTGCAGCGCATGAAGTCAAGCTGTGTTTAGCAACAGCCTTTGATGAGAGCACCATCCCTTCTGTCGGCCCCTGAAGACATTACCTAACCATCTGCATTCTGAATTCCTGGGAACTGCCCAGCTCGGGGCTAATGGAACCAACCAGACACATGCACACACCAAAAATGAATTTTGCTTAACACCTGGGGCCAAGCCCTCAGCTGATGTAAATGGGCAGCAGTGACACTAAGCTAATTTATAGCAGCCCTAGATTTGGCCCAGGAATACTATTATTTTTCTATTTAGAGAAGTGCTAGCAGTTTGCAGGAGCTTGTTATTAGGAATGGGTCAACTATTTCAGAGGAAATTATGGAGTAATAACAACCACAGAACCTAAATTAGTTGTTTTTAAGTTATGAGAGCATAAAATAATAATATCTGACACCACTAACCACTATTCTTTTTTGCACTCCTTAAAACTTCAGCTGCGCTCTGCCAAACCAATTGTTTCCAAATTCTGTCAAAAATATTGTCCTTGGGCAGAAAGCTTGGATGCTAAATTTCAACCCAGAATGATTTTTATGGCGGAGTGACAGAAACCTTGAAAAGGGGATTTATAATGAATACAACCTTAACTACTGTGGTGTGAACAGTGCTGCAATTCCCATTAGCTGAGCTTTTTTTTCCCTTTTTTCTCAGAATTTCAGAGGGTGGGGCTGGCCATAGGAAGTAGTCAACTTGTGTGTACGCTTCTGTCATGGCAGGAAAGGAACTTTGCAGCTTCATTTCCCCTTTCATCCCTTGACATCTGTCTGGGTTCAAAGATTCTGAAGCAATAGGATTTCGGGATGGTGTTTCATGTTGTGGCTGTGAGCGTGGGCAGCTGGTGTGACTGTGGCGTGTGAGCAGAGGGGTTTCAGTGTCAGGACTTGACTCTTCTCCTCCTCTTTAATGAGGTTTATTCATTGGGGCACCATGGAAAGGGTTTGAACCTGAAAAGAAGCTTCAGCAAATAAGGAGGGGGAGGGACCAGCAAGTAGAGGATGTGCCAGGTTTGTGTCCTGCTCAGCTTTACTGCTCAAGTCCAGATGTTGAGTTGTGGGAGAAGGTGAGAGACTCCTCTGTGCATGTTAAACACCAGGTGTGCAGGGTTGGGAAAGGGGAGTGGGGAGCTGGCTGGACGATTTCTCGTTTCCCATGAGCAAAGAGTTCAGATCACCAAGCTCTTGCAAAAGCTGTGTAGGTGCACCTTCATTTTAAGGTATTTCCTCAGCATGGCACAACACTCAAGACAAAAAACCAAACCAAAAAAAAAAACCTTTAAAACCAGCTTGTTATAGAAACAGAGAATGACTGCATGTAGCCCCGAAGCAGCATTGTGACCCTTCTTTGAAATTTCAATGTAAATATCACCTTAAGTATCCAACTTCCAGACTCTCAGGTAGGGATCTCAGCTGTGGTGGTGGAAACTGCAGGGAAAGCAAAAGCCCTAAAATAAGAAGTGATTTCTGTAGCCCACTGAGTCTCCTCAGGATGGTGTCCTGGGGCTGGAAGATGATACATGTAGTGAGTAATGTCATAATCATCCCAGAGCAGAAAACAAATCCAGGTTAAAGGTCTTAGAAGTCTTTCATCTCCACTTTCCCAAGCCACAAATGGCAAAATCTCCACATGGCTTGCTGAGTTTCCTTTTGAAAGATGAGAACTCCTGTCCTCCATAGGAGAGGCGGAATGGGGCTGAAGTTGCCTTGTTAATGAAGAACCCATTAATAATAAGTGACCTTGCTAGAACCTGTTCTTGTAGTGCCTTCTCTTGGTGTCTTTGATAAGGAGGGGGAAGATTTTGATGAACCTGCAAGATCTCACCTGTCTGTCTTTGAAGCTGTTGAAATTCACTCAAGATAAGAGGGTTCCTCCAAAATGAATATTGCAGTTGGCAGCTTCATTGGGCACGTGCTTTGCAGCAGATGGTTTGAAATACTTTATGTGGTTGCTGGCACAGTGGCTTTTAGGAACCATCTTTCTTTCTGAATTGCTTTTTTTTGAAAAAAATTGGAATGTAATAATTTTATATATATATATACATGTGTGTATATATATATGTATGTGTATGTGAGGATCTTAATTAGTTGTTACCTGGATGTGGAGGAGGTGCATTGTGTTTGAAGATGGTGAGTTGAGTGTCATCGCCCAGCCCTGGATACCTAAATTCATTAGGAATACTCAGGAGACCAAGGCTGGGGTGTGCTCTGGCAGCCCAATGTAGGTAGCACATACTCTGCTGCCATCTGGCAAACGTGGAATCCTTCCTCCCTGCCTTGGCAGTCCATCCAGGAAGCATCTTTGCCTCTCTTCTGTGAGTGGCTGGGATATCACTTCATGCAATTACGTGAGAATGCTTGCAAGTATCACCTCTCTGCCATAGTGAAGCATCTCCCAGTACAACATTGATGCACTTGGTTCAGGAACTGGGATTTTATTTCTTTTTAATTTTTTTTTTTCAGCTGGAAATAGTCATTTAACACATAGTTGTCAGCAATTTTCTGTCTTCAGGCCCTGACCTGCCATTTGGAGGTTTATATATCTGCTTGATTCTTCATAAGGACAGCTGAAAAGAAAACACCTGCCAGCCCAAAGGTGTCAGGTACATGCACTTTGTCTGGCCTCTTCTTTGGGATCTCCTTTTCTGTCTGCTCCATGTTTGTGTAATCCAAAGCAAAGGCTGCACCAAGCCAATGCAGGGCAAGGGGAAGGGAATAAACAGTCATGTTTGTTTTCCATCCTCTTGCTGTCAGGTACAAAGGACAACTTCAAAGCAATACGTAACGAAGTTAGGTGATACACCAACCGTAATTAAAACGCCCCTGAAGGAAGTCGTGTCACTGAAAAAACAACTGCTTCAGAAAGCAATAACAGTTTTGTGCCAAAGGCATGTGAAACTACTGTGTCTGGGCTGGGGCTCCAAAAAAAAAAATTGCCTCTTGCTTTAATCTATCCCTGTCCAGGACAATTGAACTGAATTCTGCGACTGCACTGGTTGCAGAGGGGCCAAATTAAAGCGCAGACTGGCTATGGCACAGTGTCAATGAGCCACCTCTGAGCAGAGGGGCTTGTGTTCGGGAGCAGAGAGGTTGGAGGTGATCCCTGTGGGAGAGCTGTGCCTGGGCAGAGCTCAGCCCCTCCAGCTCCCTCACATTCTGTGCCTTTATCAAATCTTGTGCCGCTCACTTCCTGCATCCAGGTCCCGCCCTGAGTGAAGCAAACCAGGGCATTGCACTACTGAGTGCCGTACCCAGCTCTGGGGTCTCCAGCACAGGCAGGACATGGACCTGCTGGAGCCAAGCCCAAAGGACAGCCAGCAAGTTGACTGTGGGATGGAGCACCCCTGCTATGAGGAAAGGCTGAGAGAACTGGGATTGTTCCACCTGGAAAAGAGAAGGCTTTGGGTGACCTAATTACAGCTTTGCAGCACCTGAGCCAGCAAGAGAGATGGAGAGAGACTTTTGACAAGGCCCTGGAGCTACAGGACAAGATGGGGAACAGCTTCAAACTGGAGGAAAGTGTGTTTAGATTATATATAAGGAATTCTTTATGGTGAAGTGGTGAGGTCCTGGCACAGGTTGCCCAGAGAGGGCTGCCCCATCCCTGGAAGAGTCCAAGGCCAAGTGGGACAGGGCTCTGAGCAACCTGGGATAGTGGAGGTGTCCCTGCCCATGGCAGGGCTTGGAACCAGATGGTCTCTAAGGTTCATTCTATGATTCTATGACATGGAGGAAGAACTTGGGGTCAGCAGAAGGGTGGTGTGACCCCACCACAGAGGGGAACATTTGAGGTGCCCTTATGGTGCTGGGGAGTCTGTGTTACAATTCAGTGACATCCGGGTGGAAATTGTAAATAGTTGCCCACCACTAAGTGCTGTATTGGTGATGACTTGTGCAAAGGCAAAGGTATCCCCATCTGTGCCAGCACTGGTCACTTCAGCACTGTACTGACTGGTTTGTGTCTTTATCACAAACAAGGCCCAGAATCCACTAAGGCCAGCAAAAAGACTCTACTTGGCTCTGGGTGATGCTTTTGTGCATTTCTCATCACTAGAAGAAATGCTCCTTCTGTAGTTATTGTGTGTGGGTTTTTTAATATTAAATAACATCATTGTGGAGTTTCTAAGTATTAAATAACATCTGTGGTTCTGCTTTATGGCCTGCGTAGCGTCCATCCTCTGTGATGCTGCACATGTCAGTGCTTTCCTCAGTGCTCTCCTCAGTGCTTTCTTCTTTTTTTTTCCTTTTTCCTTTATAGTCAGGATTGGAAAGGATAAATGCTGCTGAATGATTATGAAGTTGACTTTGGAAAACTCTTATTTTAAAAGTCAAGTTACACTCCTTTATTTAGAGAGTAGTAATTCTAAAGTGGAAGCAAATTGTTGAATAGATTGACCTGCAGGAGAAGGGGAAAAGCAGCTGCTGCTTTCTACTTTATGAAAGTCGCTTAAAACATAGATGGTTAAAAAAACGCTAAAACCCAAACCAAAACCCCCCAAAAAATTTCAGTGCAGGTCACTTTGAAGAGAGAAGTTATTCAGAGCTTGAGCAGTAAGCCCCAACAATGAAGTTAAGTTACAGACAAACCCCATGTTTTATCAATCAACTGCTACTTTCAAGTTTGACAACTTTTGTAAGCAGGAAAATGTCAATTACAGAAGATATTTGAACCTGTGGAAATAACCCATGGAAACACAAAATGTCTGTTCACACATCAAAATGATCCAGACTCGGAGGAAGTTAAAAACCAGAATGCACTAAGGAATAATCTGACGGAAAAATGGAAACTTTGTTATGAATTTTCAAGAAATATTGGCTAATTAATTTCTTTGGTTAGTTTATAAGGTTATTTAGGATTGGAGAAAATGAGGTAACTTCCGTATTTTTCCTGATGTGTAACAGCTATGGAAACACTTTGAAATGAGTGTCCCATCATTATGAATTCATTTGGTTATCCTTTTAATAACAATGATCATACTCAGGCATTTTATATGGATCTTACATCCCATCTCCTTCAGGTGTTGCTTGGTCACTTCACTGAGCACTTGTCAGCTGGGTCTTATTAAATTCCCATTAAGGAAGGAAGAGCTAAATACACAGTAAAGAAACTGAAAGGGGAAAAAATCTAAAAACCACGTAGGCTCAGGCCTGGAAAATTAGTTTGTGCAGAGCAGAAAATGTTCTATTTAAGCAAACAAAACACTGAAATTTACTGTTTTACATCTATTGCCACAAAAAAAAAAAACTTGTCAGGAACCTGGTTCTACAAAGCAAAATGAAATCAATGCTCACTTTCTGCAGAGAGATGTGATCTTTGATGATGTGTTTTTTTAAATGCAGCCAGTGTATCTGGAAAAAAATAGACACAAACTTCCAGGCTTATGAGCTGCTTGGGTCTGAAGTGTGTGATATAATGTAATGAGTTTTAGAGAGCCTCTGAAACCAAACACCAGCATTTCCCAGGGCCAACTAAGACCATCCACGTCGAGGTCTGATAATGAGTAGCAAGTTTGCTTGGACTTGAGTTCAAATGTCCCTTCACGTTGCCTTTAATTTACAAGTTCAGCAGAACAAGTTTAGGATGATTTTATATCTGCACAAATGCCCATATTGAGTTTTTATGGTGTTTTACTGGTCTGATGAAAATAAGCTATCTCCCATTAAAACTCCAGGCAAATGAATGCTAAATCAGAGCCCAAAATTATACATCAGAGGAACATGTTTCCAAGAGTGAGGAACACAGCTTGTTTCACAGATATGTTAATAAGCAATGCACTTTTTTTTTCCATGGAATATTTAACATGGTCATTAAAGACTAAACATTTTTTGTCTAACCTGGAATACTTTCAGTGTGGGGTTAAAATGGGAACGTTTTCAATTCAAACCTTTTGAGCTGTTAAAATTTATTTTTTGCATTTTCTGTGGAAGGTTTCGTTTAGTTAAACCAGACATTTTCTGTCTAAACCCAGAAATATTTGATAGCCTAATTAGGAATATTTAGTTTATGGAGGTAGTAAGCTACATGGCCTGAGGAACCTCATGCTGCATGGGGGCCAAGCATCACTGTTCACCCAAATCCAGCATTCTTGCCTTTTTTTTTTTTTCTTAGCCTCAAATTCCCTTCCTGCCAAGGGAGCAGTATTGCATAGCCAAAATCCTTGGAAAGCCCCAACAGCCCAATGCTGCATGATTAAGTGAGCATTAACAATTAAAATACCACGTTGTTAACACCAAATACCATTTCTCAATGAAATTAAGACATTCCTGCAGTCCAACCCTGACTGCCCATGACATTCTTTCTTTCCTGCAGAGCTGGGTGTTGCCTGGGACACGTGCAGCGCCCCTCCAGCAGCTTGGGGCAAGTGTGGGTTTGGGTGGGCGCTACCAGGGGTGTAACACAGTGGGCATCAGTGTTGTGCCCACCTGTTTCTTGGGCTGTGGGAGATGGGGAGGTCCCAAAGGCTCCATATGGCGTATTCCTGCAGCTCCCCAGAGAGTGTATTGGAGCCCCCGGGAGAGGAGCAGCAGCCCAGCCCTGGGCTCTGTGCCAGCCTTGCTGGAAGGGTGGTCACGGGGCTGCCCTCAGCCTCTGGGTTCCTCGGGAGGTAACTCAGAAGTTTCCCAGGGAGCCTTAGGACAGCTGGTGCCAGTGCAGCACTGCCACTCTGGGACCCCTGACGCTGCCTCTTGAGCCCATTTGCTCTGTTCAGGGGTGCACGATCTCCCTCGCTGTGGTCCCGGGTGTTTCTGTGGAAACACCCACTTGTTTCAGGGAACACCCACTTGTTTCAGGGAACACCCACTTGCTGGAACGCTCAGCCATGTGAGCAGACCCCTCCTGTGGAGCAAAGCAAGAGCTAGGCCGGTGACCCGATTAACAGGGCTTGCAGAACTACCCCCATCAGTTCATGGAGTATTCCTGATCCTTCCTGCTGTCCATGGTGGCATTAACTACACCTCACTGTCTCTGAGATGGCTTCACTGGGAAGCTGTAGCTCCCCAGGGAAGAGCCTTTTTATAATCCCAGAGTGCCAGCTTGGATAGTTGTCTTAAAATGAATTCCAAGCAAGTGGCCTGACATCACTGGATAGGATTACTGACACCTGTTTAGTAAACAGCAAAATTACATCACATCTTTTCAGCACCAGGTTGTTAAAAGAGAGCTGGAGAGCAGATGTAATCTCCAGAATGAATGGGAGAATTCATTAGGCTTTAAGGCCTTTAAACTCATCAGGGTTAAACAGTGATTTACCTCCCACCATAACTGTTAGCAAGTGATTTAGTGACAAGGGATTGACAAGGTACATTTCCCTGGAGGGGAAAATAATTTTCTTCATCCTGAAGTGTTTTTGCAGAAATGTTTATGTATTTGAGTATTCAAAGTTAATTAATTTCCAGTAGTTTGACAGAAGGCACTTCTATTTTTTTCTCAATGACCAACAAAATCTTATGTGAGTTCATCTCTTTTTACAGTAGTATTTGGTGAACTTTTCCTCCATGATCTAATCTCACAGTGGAAAACCAAATAAGAAGGTGTTGGTAAGCAGGAATGAGTTCACCAGCCTGCTCAGCTGGTGTTATGGGTGAAGACAATGCTCTCACATTCTGGAAACAGTACTTTTCCTTGGACTAGGAAACTGCAGTGCTCATATGGAGCAAGCCTGTGCCGTGGGTGTCCTTAGGTAGACCATCAGTATGATCTTGGCTGACTTTCAGACCCATTGTTTCTATTGTAAATGGAAAAAAGACACCTTCAGCTATTCAGGTTATCTCACAATATCTTTCTGTTAGCATTTAGAGTTGTTCATTTCCACCTCTTGGAGTTCTCTGGGGTTTTTTCTGCTTGTTTTTGTGGGGTTTGTTCAGGTGTGAGTGATAATGAGAAGCAACCATCAGACACGAGGCACATTCCTCCAGGCATCTTCCAAACGGCTCAATGTAGTAGGATTTTGGTGTTCTGGGCAATGCAAGCAAAGAGCCCAGCTCACAAAAAAGAGAAAAAAAAAAATCAAGGTTTTAGTGATCAAAACTTAGATTTGCATCAGGCAGCATGTCAGTAGAGATGAACATACTTGTGTGGGGTTTTTCCATTATTACTGAGCTGATTCAAAATGAAATATTTTGCTTTAAGGTGTTTTTCCATGATTTTTAGAGTTAACAAAGCGGAAATTTTCATGGAGAAATTTTTGGAGCTTTCCTCACTCCAAAATTTCTCCCAGTGGAGCATTTCCAGCAAGCTCTAGCTATTAATATACATTAAAGCTAATGGCAGATTGAAGGGTATTTTAAACAGTCATGTCAAGTTTTCAATGCTTAATTAAACAGCCCTTTACTGTGTGCCCATTAAATTCAAATAATGCCACTCCAGCACTGATCTAAGTCTTTTAAATGACAAAGGGTTTGGCCTGCAGCTTGATTTGTGGTTTTTAGTGACTTTCCATGCCACTTTCCCTTTCAGAGCTGTCTCAAACTTCAGAGTTCAAACATTTTGGGTTTGCCTTTTCAGTTCCATTTTCTACCTGCCCATGCTTCAGACTAATATGTTAAGTCTTTTAGGAAAAGGACAAGAATTCTCCTTCATTTCTGTTACTTATGGCACCGATTGGGGGTTGTTATTCTTTCTGACAGGGTGTAAGCTATGCTGATTTTTGCTAGGATGTTGGCATAGCAGCTCTTCCCTTTCCTGGTAAAGGATTTCAGCAGTTGATTTCTCTGAGTTACAATAGCAAGGAATTGGAATATGGTAGGGGCTCAGGAAAGGGTCTCTTGCACATGGCTGGAGTTTTAGCTGTGGCAACAGCCTTTCTGAAAACAGTTGCCTTAAAATATTGTGTGGATTCCATATTAGAATAACAGTCTCCCAGGGCAGGTCTAAAGCTCTTGAATGGTTTGAACAAAAAGCAAGGAAAGTCTGATCTTGTTTAACCAATTTTAAAGCATCTCATTCTCTCTAGGACTGGTTGTTGATTTGAATCAATAATTTTCTTGTATTATGTGAATACCCTATTTTTTTTCTGAGTTTTGTGTGCAAGTTCATTGTTGGGGGTGGTGATTTTGTGGTGTCTTCCTGGGCAAATAATTTGTGTGTTGATTGTTTTGTGCACGTTCAGTAATTTACCCCATCCTGATGTGACCACTCCATCCTATTATCCCGGTCTCATTTGGGATGTCCATGTTTCCCACCTTTGTAATTGTTATCAGACTCAACTGCTGCTGTTTCAGCCCACCCTGTCCAGGAGTGGAGGTGTAAGGGTTGTGCTGGAGGACATGGATTTCACAGGAGCTTTAGTGCTCCTGCAATATCTGTGCAGCAGGAATTTCCCTCTGTGAAATTCATCACCAACGACTCATTTGCACGGAAAGTTGCACTTCCAAGGGCCAGCCCCTGAATGTACCGAGATACTGAAATCACTTTGTGGTGACTAAGCTCCTTTGAAAGCAGGATTTAGACCTTTTAAGCCGTGTAAGTGTTTCTGCAAATCACATGTTGGTTCATGAAGTAACGGGTGCTGATGCTTTCTTTGGCAGTCACGCTGATGGTCGCGTTCAGAAAGCTTCAGCCGGGTGTTTTCCAGTCCTTGCTAATATTTCGGGTCAACAGTCATGTCTATCAAGCCTGTCCTATAGCACTTGCAAGCCTGAGATACTTTGTACAGTGTTAATGAGGATGGGAGAGGACTTTTCCTGTCCTGGGAACAGACTTAGCATAATAGTTTTCTTGTGTCTGTGTAAGATTTGTTCTGCCGACGGGGTGGAAAGGAAAAGGCCTCTGCAAAAATAGTGGTTTGATTTTGCTGCTCTCTCCACACACATCCCAGTGGCAAATGACTGCTCTCCAAGTGCAAGCTCCTGGTGAAAGAAGAAAACAAGAGAAGCACCGAGGTAATTTAGAGATGGTGAGGGAGGCATTCCTCCTTCCATGAGGAATTCCTCCCCCTGCCAGCCTGTCCAAATCTCTGCTGAAATAAGTGTATCATGTTTTAATCCCCAAAGGCTTCCTGCACCGTGTTATTTTTGTAGGCTGGGTTTTCTCCCCACCCACAAGAAGGAGGCAAGAAAACACAGGCTCCAGCTCTCACACAGTTTGGCATTCCCCAAGAGTTTTGGCGGTTTTGGTGGGACAAACTTCCCCCTGGGTTGACAGCCCTTTATCTGCAGGCCAAGTGCTTGGGTGGCAGGAGAAGGAACTGGCAAGTGAATGCAACTCCCAGCACTGTCCAGAGTGGATGCTCCTGCTCAGCTGCCTTCTGGGGGTTATTTCATGGCTTGTTTCCCAAGTGGATAAAGGCACTATCAGTGTCCACTCAGGTAGGTATTGATGAGTACCTGTCCCATGATAACTGGCCTAAATTGTTTTCTAAGGCAGACAAGCCTTAGAATGAGGACTTTTGAAAGCCTCTGAGGGGTTTAGCACCATGATCTTATTTTCAGCAAGATTTGTGGTCCTCTAAAGAGCACCTGTAAAGATAACCAGAGATGACAAAGTGACTGAAAATATCCTTTCTAGTCCTGGACAGCTGTTCCACTTGTGCACCCTGTGCTTTGGTTCTTGCCCAGAGAGATGTTTCTGGCTTATGAAAGTCCACAGAATTCCCACCCAAACCCTGTGCCCATGGTACTGTGAGGCCACTTCCTATGGTGGCCAGCCAAGAATCAGTAATTAATAATGAATAGCCAAAGTGAGCAGTTCACTAACGTCCCGTAAGGTGTAATAGGTGAAATATCTGATAAACCTGTCAATAAAATAGGATTTATTTTCTCACTTTTTCTAAGGTGGATTAGAAAAATAAGAACAGAAATTAAACATCTATATTATTTCTCCTTACTCTTCTCTTTACTCTGTTTGCATTTTTGTCAAATATTTGAACCATATATAAATTTTAGTTGACATTTTGAATATTCTCTTAACCAAGCTGGGAAAAATCATGTCTGTTTTAAAGCAAGTTGTTTCCTTTAATTGCTCACTTTTAAAAAGTGCACAAGTTTATATTTTGAGAAATAATAGGTGAAAAAGGGCAGAATTAACCTGATTTTAAAGGAAAAAAAAATTACCAGCACTCTTAAATATATAATTAATATTATGTGTTTAGGAAAGCATGTTTAGATATATTTTTGCCTTAAAGATACAAATTGTATTTCTTGCTCTTTCATAATAACTTAGTTACAATATGTTTGCGGTTATGTAGGGTGGCAACCAGTTCATATCCCTGGAAGTTAAAAATCCTATGACTAAATAACTTAACATTAGATTTGCTCCTCAAACCTGGGCCATGACTGCAGTGCAGCCGGGCTGTCACCTCCCTGTGCAGGACTTGGTGGCCCTGGCTTAGGCCATATCCACAGTTTCTCTGTACCCATACAGGCACAGTGTGGTGCCTGGGTGACTTTAACATGATTGGGGTTGTTGTCATGACATGATTTAATGGTGGTTTCCACCTCACATGCAATTTCCAGCTCAGTTGCAGGCAGCAGTAGCAGGATTGAACAAGGCCAAGCAGGCCTGCGGATCACACAAGCTAAAGGATGCTGGGTTTGAGATACAGGCATGCCTGTAAGTGAGAAAAGAAAGGAAAAAAAGCCTGAGGAAACACCAAGCATAGATTATTTGCTGTTTCTGGAGCAATATGGCAATGGAGCAACATAAATACTTGGGGTATTTGCCACAATGGCTGCATCCATCAGGACTGGGCCTGTGTGTTTGACTCTGGGGCTCTACATCTGCTCTGCCCTGCTTTCAGTGATCGCTTCACGACAGAACCTGGTTTCATACAGCAGGGTTTGATTGTGCTTATTTTTATAAAGCAAAAATTATGCCATAAACAGGTTTCAATCCTTGCTGGTTCCAGCCACAGTCAAGCATTTGCTCAGCAATTGGCTCTGCTGCCTCTCAGCTCATTTTATCCAGCACTGCTGAGGTTCAGCGCTCGCCTGGGTTATACCAGGTCAGCTTTTCATTTCTTTCTTTTTCTTTCTTTCTCTCTTTCCCCCCCCCCTTTTTTTTTTTTTTTTTTTTTAATCAAAAAGATTTTTATTGGTGCTCTGGAAAAATAAACACAACACACCGCTGTGAGTTTTGTAAGTGAACCAATAAAAAATGAAATTCACTGATGGATTCTTTAATAGCAGCGAGTGAGCCCAGGTTCCAAATGGACTTTATATTGTGCCATTGTGTATAAACAATGTGCAATGTGATAGCCCTGGGCTGGGGGGGCTGCGCCGAGGGGAGCACCCCGAGGACAGGAAGCCCTTCCAGGCCTCTTGTTCCCTCTCCCAAGGGGTTGAGGTGTGTTTTGGGCTTAAATACGCTGAGGGAGGGGAGCTGCTGAGCCCAGGTGCCCTAAGCCTGCCTCAAGGCTTAGCAGTCGTGCTCAGTCCTGTTCGGTGTCGCCCTGCTCCTCTCTGCTCCAGGTATTGCTTTCAGAGCCTCAGCAATTTTTATAAAAGCAGTTCTGAACGCTTTCATTTAATGAAACAGTCCCAGAGAAAACATTCAGAGCAAGGTTTTCAATTCTGCCTAGGAACCTCTAGGCAGGCAAAGGTGCCAGCTTGGACTCCTGAAAGCATCGTAGCTTTTTCTGTTCCCCATCATTTCTTTGAGGCCATTCCCAGAATCCGGTGAGGATGAGGGACAGGCTCAGCCTGACTTCAGGGGGAAAATCCTTGGGACCAATGCAGAGCAACACCAGCACTTTGTACTGGGCCTTGTCTTTGGCCAGAAGGAGCCCCCAGGGAGCCGGTGTGCCTGGGGGCCTTCCTGCTTTCCCTGTGTTGGAAAAGGCACTTCTGCCTCCTACCAGGCACCACAGTAAGTTCCTGAACATGTGTTGTCTGGCTCCAAAACAGAGAGATTTTTGTAGCCTTTAAAAACCAGTGTAAGATCTTGCTCCACAAAGTGCAGTGGAAGCTGCAGAAAGCACTGGCTGGCTGTTGGCAGGGCCGGTTTATAGGAAAATAACCGGGGTAAGTGCAGCTGTGAGTCCATCTGTCAGTCCTGTGGTCCGAGGCTTGGCAGCATCGCCCTGAAGTGCAGTGTCAGGGCTTCTGTCTGTTCCCTGTCTTGGGTTTTCTTCCCCTACGTGTCTTGTGCTGGGAGGTGCTGACGGGGAGCTGGAGGAGGCCGGGAGCAGGGCTGCCCGTCCTCTCCAGCACACCGGGAGCAGGTGTGAAGGGGCAGGGGTGGGCAAAGGGCAGCGTGCTGAGTGTGGCTCTGTCAGGTGGAGGAAAAGGGCTGTGAGAGAGGAGAGAGGCTCATCTCCCTGGGAGCACACACTGCCAGGAGGAGCAGAGGGGCCTTGATTCCACAGCCCTGATCTGCCCAAAGCTTGGGTTGTTATCTGCACTGCGTTTTGCTCAGGCTTGGTCTGAAAAAAATCCACAGAACAGCTGTGGGGCTGTAAAAATTATTTTCATCTGTTTGGCTTTTAAAAATGAATTTGCATCAATTTTTCCGTGGCTCCCTCCCACCCACACCCTCCCCTCTTGTCTCAGCTGTTCTTTCACAGAGGTGAAGCAGAGTTGGTCCAGGGAACATCCCCATCCTGCTCTTTTTCTGTGTCCTGTGTCACACCCAGGAAATGCTAAACGCTTTGCTGAGGTTGCTGAGGTGGGAGCTGTGCACAGGCTCGCCTTCCCAGTGGTATGTCACAGCTGGTTTTGGTCCTTTTCAGTTTCCGCTCTGCAGAGAGGAAAGCAGGGAATTTGTTTAAGACTTGCTGATGCTGCAAGCAAGAAGAGGTGGGGGAAGATGGTGCTGCATCTTCCACTTCCATCTCCCTTGTCAGCAAAGAGATCCAAACAATGCCCAGAGGAACTTGTCAGGTCTGCTCCTCAGGAGATGCATTTGGGATCCATTCTGCCCTGATGGGGTGATGTATGAGCTCTGGTGTGTTACACTCCTTCCTCTGCAGCACCCTGGGGCTGCCCAGTATCTTTTTAAAGCAAAGTTCCTGTGGCTTTGCTTTATTTCACAGCAGTTATTTATCTTTTTTTTTTTTAACAGCGTATTTTTCTTTGTGCCCTTAACCCAGTGAGAGCAGAGCTCTTGTCCCAGGCTCCTGTTAAAGCTGGCTGTGTGTGCATGTGTGTTTACGTGTGTGTTGCACATCAATAATCCCAGCCTGGAGAGGTTCTGCTGGCTTCAGGCAAAGCCATGTTTTTACTCATGGCATTATTGAAATGCATCTCCTGTGGACTGTAATTCCTAGGGAGGGAAGAGAAAAATAGTATCAGGTGTTCTTTTTTTTTTCCCCTTGTTAGAAGGCTATTTAATCTTTGTTGTAGGGTGAGAAGGTGAAGCACCAGACCTCAAAGTAGGCTGCAATAGGATCCTGGCAAACTTCCCATGTTATAAACTCTGTCCATAGGCAACATTCGTTTTGTGCCAAGTTTGCTTAGCTAAAAATGACTGGGCCTGAGTTTCAAAAGTGGATATTTGGCAACAACTAGCACTGTATTATTTTTGTCCTAGCAAGGAAAGAATCAGATTGTGACTGGCAAGGGAAAAAGTGTTGGGGCAGCTCCTTCTGGGTAAATGGAGGCGACTTCATTTTGGTAGTACCGACCTCCCTTATAAAGTGGTTTTCTGTCCCCAGATGAGATGTGTAAGGTGACAGCCTGGTATTGCTATCACAGGGCAGTAAGAGTAGCAAGCTCGTGTTCTTTATGCCACGCTCATCACCCTGCTTTCCAGGATCAGTTGAAGTCTGTGGAATTGTGCCAATTTTCCTTGGCTTATCTGTCTTCCTATCTTGTTTCTCAATTAGAGGAAGTAAATGATCCTTTTGTTTTCGTCTCCCCTTTCTTTGGGAAATGTTAAAGAAGGGTTTGGATTGCAGTGGAGCTGCATCATTGCCAGGGAACCAGATGGTGGATGAGGGACCTGGAGGCAATTCAGGGACTCGGAGCTGATGCCTAGCTGGATGTTATGGGGTTCATAAAGTTGGGATTTCTTGCCTGCCCACTTCACTGCAGGGCTCCAGCTTTGCAAGGCCTCTCCTGAGCCAGAGCTCTGGAAGCAGAGGAATCAGGTTCAACTCCCTTGCTCTCCCCACAACAGCACCTGTCTGTGATGTTCATCAGGCTCCAAGAATTGTGATCTAATTAATTATATGTTATCTCTAGTCTGCCTTCTTCACAAGTGTTTTTATTTACTTATTAAAATAGATGAACAAGAGGAATATATAAGCAGTAGGTGCTGGCCCATACCCCACATCACCCTCAGGTTATGTCATCTTCTAAAGCATTCAGTACAAGCATCTGTCAGAGAACCTTTTGCCAGGCTTCCCTGGAGTGATAGGTGAGCTACGGGAAGGAATTGGGAAGCAGGATAAATTAGCTCCAAGTTTCTGTGGCGAGATTGCTCCCAGTACCAGAACCAGGCAGTCTGAAAGGAACTGATGTGCCCTGTCACTGCTCACATTGCTGAACAAGGCACTCCCAGTTGTGGTTTCTCCTTATTCCTAATAATAAATGATGTTTCCAGGATGCCAGCGTATTTTGGTGGATGCTTGGAGCTTTCCCACTGCCCTGAGTGGGAGCTTACTCTCAATGTATGGAAAGGGATATGAAGGCCAAGACTTTCCATGCCTGGAGATGTGGGTTACTTTAATTTTAAGGCACCAAAAATCTGGCTCTTTAAAGAGGCACGACCTGGAGGAGGGAAGGCAGTTGTTCAAGTTTTGTTAAAACCTCATCCTGCTGTAGGGTCTCAAGTCTGGCATTCAAAATCATTAGCACTCTTTAAATTTGGCCTAAAAATCCCTATGAAAAGTTACAGCACGTGCTGAGTAACTACTTTTCACAATGTAATAACTTGGCCCTTTCAAAGAGTAGGTTTAGAAGCACATATTACTGACTAAAGGCTTGCCAAATTTCTTTTTTCCTTTCCAAACTCCACGTAATGATTCATGGAGACCCATCGATTTTGTTTCTAATAAGGTGCTGTTCTCTGGTACGTGAAAGTGAGGGGAAACAGAGTGATGTTTTGAAGAAATATGTTTTGTCTAGGAGCTGAGGCATCCAAAGTAACGCAAGAAAAGCATTTTGAGATTAAAAAACCCCATGTGGTGTTATGTTAAAAATGGAAGTTTAATGTGAATTTAGTATTTGCAGAAGTTTAGGGTTGATTGCACTGAGGTCTAATGTACTCTAAAGGAAAGTAAATGAACCCAGTATTTGCTAACACGTGTGAGTACACAGCACTCATCTGACACTAACAGAGGGCTGGGCCCACGGATGGGGATTAGGGAGTTCTCAGCCAGTGAGTTCATTCATGGTTTGTTCATTAGTAAAAAGTTATTTATTAATAAAATCACTGTGGCTTCTGGTAGACCCAAGGACCTGCTCCCTCTGAATGAGGATGGCAGCACTGCTCCTTGGTGCCTGTTCCTGGCAGCACTTACCTGCTGGGATGTTTCTTGGAGGCATCAAGGGTTGGGGCATTCCATCCATATGGATCAGATTTGTCTGCTCACCCAGGCTGGGTTTTGTGCTCAAAAAGTGAGTCCAGAAATGCAGCAGGGCCAAAACTGAGGGAAAGGCAAAGTTCAAAAATCTCTTCTGGCTTCTTGTGTGAACCAGACGTGGCCGTGGCAAAGAAAAACTCTCCTCTCTCCCAGTGCCTTTTCTGATCCTCTGAAAGCGATTACTTGATCCAACAGCTCAGCTCATCATCTCTTCCTCGTTCCTTGCAACGTTCTGTTAACAAAACCTGACCCAAAGCTGTGCAGCTCCCTCCTCCCTGCAGTCTGCAAAAGGCCACGTCTACCTCTCTAACCATCTTTTTTTGTGAAGTCTGTGACCAGCTGGGCAGTTTACTTTGGGGTATGATCAGATTCCAAGCCACAGTGTGAAAATGTCAAAGGTCCCTGGAAAATATGTAATTACATTTCGGATTTGGAGGAAACAATTAATGAAATGGAATTTCTTGGCCTTTCACTCAGTCGGATGATATGTAGTGGCTTGCCTGTGAGCAGAACTCTGAGTACACTTATGGCACAGAACAGTTTTTATCATTTTAAAACTTAATTATACAGGCTGTAATTAAGCTATATACAAAATGTCTGGTTCTTTGAAGTATATTAATTTTGGGGAAGTTCTCAAGCACCCAGTAGCTGCAGAACAATCATGAAAGAAGACAAGGCTTGAATAATGATGACAGTTGCAAGCCACAAATAATAGGAACAACCTTTCCAAAACAAAGGGTTTCACATTTTCCAAAAGTATGAGCATTATTATTTGTGTGTATTTGCAATTTGTACATGCCTTGGAGGGACTAACCTCAACTATAGTGCTCGAAATAATTGTGGGATGACATAAATGGGCACTTCTCTATTGAGGCAATCGCTTTTCTTGCAGCACACCAGTTTTTGTTTACTTTTTAAACAAAAAAAAAAATCATCTCTGTCTAAGTCTGCAATAATCAGGATGTGATATGGGGCATAAATTATTTTTTTTTTTTAAAGGTAGATTGGTTTTCAGGAGATGTTTCATGCATGTGGGGATGGTTGAGGGGCTCAGGAGGGGCTGCCTGTTGCTGTTTGTCTATACAGTACCTAGCAAGAGTGATGTTCCTGTAAGTGAAACAAATATCTCTAGTGAGTTTAGCATTGGAAACAAAAATATCTTCTCAGTTGTTTCAGCCTGCACTGTGGTCTGTATTTTAATAATGAGTTCCCCCACAACACTTTTGTGCCTAGGTCTATCTGCAGTTGGAGATGAAGGGTTTTATTTCTTCATTTAAAGGGCTGCTGTGAGCTTTAAAATAAACACAACTGTCCCTGGGAATTTTAACTATTTTGTGTTCTCTTGGCTAGTGGCTGTGGCACATCTGGTGGGTCACCACGCCTGGCCCAGAGTCAGGATTTCAGTGTCTCAGTTTTCTCTGTCACCTGCTGCCCTCGGGTGCCAGCACCCACCCAAGCACATCTTCCTTTTTCAGCCTGGCTGACATCAGAGCTTTGCAGTCCACAGATCTGCTCACAGAAGAAATGAGATGTGTTTTTCCTGTGCTGCTTCAGGCAAAATCCTCAAGCTTAACTTGTGTGGCAAACAAAGATGGTTTGCAAACTCTTGAATGACTGTGTGAAGAGGCTTTCCAAGTATGCCCAGGATCCTTCCAGGGATTCAGTTTCCTGTCATCAACCCTTGTTGTGGAGCCTTCTCTTCACCTGCTTTTCTCTAGAAAGGCTGATTCAAAATAATTTGGTTTTATTTGACTTCCTCAGAAACTACAGGAAAAGTTTGGTTTAGCTGTGGCTTTATAAACAGTTCCCACTGTAAAAGATTTTTAATCCAATGGGAGTTTCCTTAAAACTGAGGCAAGGTATGGAGTGGGGAATCACTGCCCTTCCCTTCTGTCTGTGGAAACCATCGCTCTCCTGCTTGCTCACAGCAACAGGGAAGTTAATGGACTGGCTTTCTCAACCACATTTCCTAAAGGCAAGTTATAGCCTGGGAAATTGGCTGTCAAGCCAATAAAATCATGTGGCTGCATTTCACCTTTTTGCATTTACCATGCTTAGAAACAGAGATGAACGTGGAGAAATTGAACACACTGCATTTTAGAAACAGCCATTTATGTCTCATTATTTTTCTTTCTTCCTTTCTAAGGGAATTTTCTGGGGCCTGCCTTGATGTAGGAAAGGCAAAATCCTACTCAGGACTTTGACTTTAAACTAGAAAAGGGACATGTTGGGAATGCTTATGGTATGTCAGGTCATTGCCTAATCTGCACACCTCCAAAGTGGAGGAATATTCTCAAAGCAGCAACTTAAATGATCTGTTCATCCAGAGGTGCCCTTTAGACATAATTCCATGGATTTCAAACCCATGCATGTTACCTTGAATGCAAGGAAGTTTGCAGGACCATGCTGGAGGTTCATTGTACATGGAGTCACATCAGGGCAGCTGTTTGCATGTGATCCGAGTAGGAATGCCCTTTGTTTCCAATTACAGACAATGAGCAATTAAAGCCCTCAAATGGAATGAAAAGGAGGGGCTATTTGCAAAACCCCTGCTTTTTTCTCTCCCTATAACCCATAAATCACTTTTTAAAAAATTGAGGAACAATTCAAAAATTGCCCAGAAGCTGGAGGAGATTAATAATAATGGGTCTGTGTGCATTGCAACAACCCTCTTGTTTTCATGGCAGCAAGCAGGAATTCTCCAAGCCAGGTCTATGTCCACCAGCGGCGTCCTGCCGTGTGTCACTGGGGCTGCAGCAACTAATCCAGTCTTTTAGAGGAGTGTATAAAAATCTAAACCTTTTTAGTTCCCTTCCTAATTGGATTTATGTAATTTTAGTTTCAGTGGGGGAGGTTCTGAAAGGGACAAATAGAAGCCAAGCACCCTTTTTAAAAAATATTTTTAATTACCTCCAGTATGTTGTTACTTCCAGAGGTAAAGCCCAAGCTTAAAGTCTCGCTGTGCCAGGAATGTTGAAAAGCACAGTTAAAGCAGTGGTGCTGCAGGAGCCTCAACTGTCTGTGGACATAAGGCAGACAAGGCTCTCAGGTACAGGTAATCTTCTTTGTTAGGTACAGCTGGAACAGTTTTGGGCACACAGACCCACACAGAAAAGGTTTGCGTGCCTGAAAATGGGATTATTTTTTCCAGCCGTTATAGCTCATCTAATTAAGGTTTGTGGGCAGAGTTACCTTCTTGCTCTGGCAAACAGAAAGAAAGAGCAAATAATATATTTTAAAACATTAGGAACTACTTAGCTGGACAGTCCATATTTCTGGCCTACAGAATTTCTTTAGATGTTGAAGCACAAGGTTTATAACAGCATTTGACTATGGGTCCCATCCAGAAATCACCTCTGTGGTCTTGCTTCCAGATGGGAATTTCTCAGCCTGTGGCAGGGAATCCTGTTTGTTCTCATCACTAAATATCCCTATCTCCATCTGAATGTGTCTGGTCTCACCTCCAGCCGCTGCCTCTTACCCATCCCACTGCCAAAGATTAGTGCAATGCCATCTTCAGCCGAGGAGCTGAGCCTATGAAAACTTACCGCAGAATGTGTATGCTGCTTTTTTGGGGAGGAAAATAGGTTTTTGCTATCTTAATTTTCCCTGCTTTCTTAATTTTCCTGTATGTTTCTTGTAGGTTTTATTGAATGGCAGAAACTTAATGTGGCTTCTCGAACACCTGATCTGAACTTAGAGCTGATCTTGATTAAAAACAGTATCAGTGCTTAGGAAGGAGGAACTATTTGCAATTTCTATTTCTAATGGCTCTACAGCAGATTAATTCAGGATTTTTGCAAAGACTTGAAGGACAGGTTGCTGACTCCACCAAGTAGGAGATTTGGAAGTGTTTTTTCTGTGAGATGGCAGCTTGTGTGCAGGACAAAGGGATTCTTGGCATGTGGAGACCTAGTATTGGATCCATCCTTAGTGATCTCAGAGCTGGAAAAGAAAAAGCAGAGAGTACAAGTTCATAGGGACTGTCCAAGTTGGGTGAGTTTATTTCAAAGTGTGCTGTGGTTGGAAAATGCTGATGTGTCAAATCTGAAATATTTTACAAGAAAAAGGTCCGTTTCAGTCAATTTTTCATCTGAAGAAAAAGCAAGGTAGCAAAGCCCATAATTGTAAAACAAAATTTTTTTGCATTATTTAGATAAGTGTTATGGCTTTCCTGTCTAAACCAATATGGTGTATAAAAAATTTAATTCTCACTGTAATAAAAGTATTGGAAAACGGTTGTGTGTCCAAATCTAAAGGAAACATTGCAGAAATGAAGCATTTCAGTTATTCTAAATTATTACTTTAACTTCCACAGCACACGAAATTGCCAAGGTGGGGGTGGAGCTGTCACTTACAGCAGCCAATTGCCCTCCAAATTAGCGAGTGGGATTGAGGCAGGATGGACCTTCAGAGGCAATTCCTCTCTCTTGTACCCGGTGGAATAGGTGAGCCTTGTTCCCAGCAGGAACTGCCTGAATGAGCACAAAACTCAGCTTTGGCGGGGTGGGGAGGGGGGGTGGTTCTTTGCAGTCTCTTTTTCTCTATGTCTGGCTCCCCAGGAAAGGGGTGTTTGTGTTCCACTGATAACCTGGGCAATCAACAGCTCTTGATCTGAGCCTAAAAAAGTAAAAGTTAAGTAAAATGGTTGGAGGGGGAGAGTGTGTTTGGGATGTTGGCTTGCTTTTTTAATGCCAAATTTAGTTAGGACAGACACTTAGTGGTTGTCTTAAGGGAAAATGGTCTGTTAGAATATCTCGGGAACATTGTTTCACTGTAATCAGTTACACGAATTTAATAGCTAGAAGTTGTTTCAATATTACTTTTTTTATTTAAATAGTAAAGCCATATGTGAGTGGGATAGCCTCATGAGGAGATAATTCGGTGCTGGGAACTGTTACTTTGTTTTGGAATTAGATTAAGCCATAAATAAACACTACTTTGTCTTTAAGTTAGAAAATCGCTCCCATCCAAACAGCCTCCACAGACATTTTCCACCTGTTCGAGGACGTGTAGTATTGGGAGTCTTTCATAACAGTGGAAACTGGCTCAAACTTTCAACGGGTTTGTAAAAAATAAACCGGCCCTGATTTATGAGTTGAACTATGACAGGGAACATGTAAGCAAATAAAAACAATGAACTGAGAAAAAAAGCAAATATACTGTTGATTTGGCACCGCATGAATCATGCAGGCAAATCTGAGAGGAATAGGAGGAATGAGCTTCAGAGTGATGGATTGGGAAAGGGGATCTGATCCCTGGGTAATGAAATGTGAGGGGGTCTTGCCTTATGCTGTTGACCCAGAGGTAGCCTGGAGGAGAGTGATTCCTTCTGACTATACAGTGTTAGTTAAAACAATCCCCTGGGCTCAAATATCAGCTATTAAAATAAATTCAGGAGACAGAGGAAGCGATGTTTATAAGTTGGAAGTTTGAGCTGCTTTTTAAACAATTTTGGATCTGCAGATTCTGAACTGGAAACGTGATACAGCGGGAAGAGGGCAAGAGGAAATGACAAGAGGGTAAACTGGGGGTGAGCTGGTAAAGAGCATGGAATTGGGAGGGAAAGCAGACTTTTGGGGGTGGAGGGAAGGCGAATTCTCCCAGGACCAAGGAGAGAAACCCCCTACACATATTCTTGCTTCACCTCCTCCGTTCGAGGTGCCATGGCTGAATATGAAGATGCTAGAGAAACTCAAACATCCCAAAGACAACAAGAGTTTATGGCACATCTGGGTGTGTTTGGATTTTCAACCATAATTATAAGAGTTGGTCACTATGTTTCAACAGAAGATTTTTCCTGCAGGAATGATTTGCATTGAAACTGAGGTCTTCCATGGAAAAATGGATGTGGCTTAGTTCTGGGGAGAAAAAAAAAGTTGAACTATTTATTTAATTAGTAATAAAATCAAGGATGTTAATCATCTTAATTGAACCCTTTCAATTTAGTTGCAGCAGCAGTAATACCACCACCAAAAGAAGTCTTTAAACACAACAGAAATTTTTTAGTTGACCACTGACCAATTTTGGGTTTACAACAAGAGCATTTTTTGTAATAGTGACATTTCCCTTAAGTCATCGCTTGAGTGTCTGCATTTCTCCAGAGCATTATTGGAAAACTGAGACTCTAATTTGGGTAGCTGCATGACCCAAACATTATGGTAAAGCACTCAGAATGGCTTTGCCTCTGCTCTCTCGCATGACTCTCTGTGATACTAAAACAAGATGCTTTTCCTGCTGTACCTATTTCTTTAGCCTGGAATTTGGTTAAAACAGAGGATTTCTTTCCTGCTGAATGAATGTTATACAGAACTGATCTTGGTTTGGTTTCTAACCACCTTAGTTATTTATAAGTTTGTTACATAAGTCATAAAAATGTAATTAGGAAATGCTATTGATAGGTCTCTAGCAGGTGGATTTGGTTGTTATTCACAATAATACCGTGAGCCTCCGTGCCACAGCTTTCTTTTTCTTCTTGTGCTGCTGGAGGTGTCCTGTGGCTTTTCCAAGTGACCTTTCACCATTTAAGTTCTTGCTCGTGTCTGATAATGACACACAAGCAAATCCCCATCTGTTCCCATGCACATCCCTATTGGATCTTTTCTTGTACTTAGTATTTCCACAGAGCTGCTCCAGTAGGAGAGTCTCATGCTGAGACTGTTCCTCTGCAATTTATGAGCAGGATTGGTGCCTGGAATTTCCCGAAGTGCCGGGTGAAAGACAGGCTCAGAGACCCCTTGTATACAATTCTGAGAAAAAAATGTGAAAGGCAATGAAATCTGAGCTCGGGCTTTCAGAGACAACTTGACAAGTCAATTGCCCTGTTAGGAGTTGACAACAGTGACCCTGATAGTAGAAATGATCCGTTTCCTCTGGTTTAATTTATCACCAACAGGATTCTGAGTAGCTGCTCAGTAGCACAATTTGCAGATACTGATATAGCATCAATCCCAAATGGGACATTTTGTGAAGGGAGAGTTTACTTACAGTCCTAAAAAAAAAACCCCAAAACCAATCCCCAGGGAAAAAAGGTGCCCCAGGAATGTTCAATATGTTTATTGTTAAGGGCTGAACCTGATATATGTGAAGCCTCACGTTTTAAAATTCCTTACTCAATATCGGATGCTGGTCTGTGGTGTTGCTCTCTTTCCTTAGGCATTTCAGTGTTCTCAAATAATTTCATTCTAGAGATATAGGGAGCAGTGTTCTCAGTCATTCAGAATTAAAGGTGAACAAAAAACATCCATACAGCATGTGTCTGGGGAAGAACAAGAATAGAAGAATTTAAATTTACTTCAGTAGCATACACAGCCTACCTTTTTTCATTTCAGAAACACTGACAGGAAAGATGTTTGGTTTTGGGGGCCCATTCAGGAAGCTCAGATGTTTTGTGGCAGTATTTTCACCAGAAGTACTTTTGCAGTGATGCTGTGTTCTCAAGATCCCAGGGACAACCATTGGATGAGGAAAAAAAAGGAGGGAAAAGCCAATTTAGAGAAATGTACTTAAAATATTTTAATTTTATAACTTTTTTTTTTTAAAATCTGAAATTTGATAAATCACAGACACCAATGAAAAATTTTAAATCCAAATTTCAGTCCTACCTGATGCATCTCCTGCATTTAAGCTGAGCTCAAGCTCAGTTTGGGTACCACTTTCTTCCTGTCACTAATCCAGAAAATATTTCATAGGTGAGAAACTGAGCCCCAAGGGTGGCAGGAGGGCAGAGGTGATTTAGAGCTTTATGCTCTGAAACTGGGAGCCTGTGCTCCCTGTCTAGTCAGGGAGTGCAACTCTGCTGGAAGTACTCTGGATCCCCCCAGCCCATCTCACTCCTCTGGCTCTAATGGAAGCCTGAGCTCTTTAATAGACCCATTGAAATTCCATGTTTTGAGTTAGGTGGGTGAATTCTCCCCCAGAGCAGCGTGTCCAGGTTTATACAGGAAGTCTGTGGCAGAGGCAAGAATTGAACCCAGCTTTTCTGTGACTGTCTTTTTATTCCCAAGCTTCCAGTTAAACTGTAATCCATCTTGAACCACTTACTGGAAATAGTTCCCTAAAAATAAATCGAAAGTCTAAGTGATCAGGAAGTTTACCTAAACTTCAGAGGCAGGTTAGTATGAGAGTACTTTGGATTGACTCCTTGGACTGGCTCTTCTTGGAGAGGGCAGAGCATTACGGGTGCTCTCCACCTCTCTGAGGAATTGCCTCATTAGTCTGCTCCTGGAGATCAGTTGTTCCTATGAGATACATCCTTCCAAATTTTATGAAAAAACAGGCAACAATGAGATTTGGGCAATTGATTAAAAAATGGAAATAGAGAGCCTCAGGTGGGAAAGGGATACTCTGCATAAAGTACTGAAAAGCACCTTATCCCAACATACTGCAAACCTGGATTTAGTTATCCAGGAGCTGTAGGAAGGGACATTCCCAGCTCCCTACAGCCAGCAGGGAGGGTGATGTTTCTCACCAAGCCCTCATGACCCGGAGGGAGGCTTGCAGCCTGTCCTGGTCTTCCTGTGGCAGGCCTGATGGGGGCCAATTTCCAAGGCAGTGTTTAATGCCAGTAGCATTATCCATAAGTGGCTTTGGAGCGGGTTTGCTAGGAAAAACCAGCCCATGGCAGAAGTCTGACAAACTTGGGAAGTAATTTGGCTTCCTGCATTTGAGCTGAATTACTCCTGAGCACAATATGTGTGCTGCTAACAAAGATGAGACTGTTAAATAAGGTGACAGGACAAAAGTTAACTGACATAATTCAACTGCTACAATTTTGACAGTTTAGGTGTTTTTTTAGAAAAAACCTCAGCTTGCAATAGTCTCGGAGGAGATGCAGGGAGGAAGGTAGGAGCAGCAGAACAACCTGCCCTGATGTGGAAGGGACTGGGGTTGCAAACATGCAGCTTAGGTGACAATATTATTATAATTTTTTTATATATATTGCGCTGACATATCAATAAATGCTTTTGTGCACATGTGTGGGTGCAATATATTAAGATTATTGAATGTGGAAATACGTGAATGAGTTTAAATTCCAGTACGGTCACCAATTTCATTGCATTTTGGGGTTTCTGTCTGAAATAGCACATTTCAGCTGTAGAATGGGTCAAAGGGGCACTTGTGCTGCATCCAGAGACAGAGCTGCCCTTTTGGAAATGAAAATCCCTAAACCAACTCCATCCAGTCTGAGTAAAGTCAGACATTGCCTACAACTGGTCAGAAAACAACCAAAGGGGTTTTTTCACCCTAATGTACATAAAACCTCC
The DNA here is from genome assembly GCA_013397915.1 of Daphoenositta chrysoptera. Lineage (NCBI taxonomy): Eukaryota > Metazoa > Chordata > Aves > Passeriformes > Daphoenositta > Daphoenositta chrysoptera. The sequence goes on along the minus strand of VZRO01003953.1, from coordinate 1,788,946 downwards.
ATGGGAATGTTTCCACTGGACAAGAGCCTGCCAGCTTTATGAGGACAGCTAAATCCCACTGGGGATGTTGGATACCCCTGAGCCTATGGGCAGAGGTGAGTTCTCACCAGAGCATGGTGCAGAGCCTGTTTCTTAAAAGCATGGAGAGCAAAGAGGTCCTATTTTCAGGGATGCTCCATCTTGGTATCCCAGCGAAATCTTAGGGCAGGAGGGTGGGTGTTTTTGCAGTTTAAACCCCATCCTGACAAAATGCAAACCCCACTGCAGGTAGTGTGAAACCTGCCTAAACTGGAAACCTCTAAATCTGGCCCCCACAAAAAGCCATTCCCTGTGTTTCCTCTCCAGTGAACACATCCTTTTTCTCATCCCAGGCTTCCTAGGGAGATCTAGATACCCTTGTATCTGTATGCACAGGTATATGCACAAAAAAAAAGCTTTTTCACAAGAAAAAGCATCCCCAACACTTACTAACCCCTGTGCTGAGGGCAGCTTTCCTGTAGGGTTTAAACCTGCCTGTGATAAATGTGCTGTTATTCTGGTTGCAGGTTTTTATTTCTGGGGATATCAATTGGATTCTTATTATGAAAGCAGAAAATTGGAGTTACATCTGGTGGCTGACGCATGTGACAGTATCACTGAGAGGAATTCCAGTTTCCTGAAGCTTTTCAATTAACTCAGAGCACTTTTTCTCAGGTGCTGCGCGCTCGGGTTTTCAGCGTGTGCCTGCTTCCAAGTTGTAAATCAAGGAGTGGGTTATTGTACTTTCCTAGGAGCTCTTGTGCCAGTAAAATGAAACAGCAAATAATAAACCCCAAGGAGATTTATATAGCCCAAGTTGATGAAACAATTACTTTCTCATTCCTAGGCTCGCTCAGAAAGGTGGGTTAAAAATAATGGAAAATTTACAAGAGCATAAAACCGAATCTGAAAAGTACAACCTCAGCAACTTATTGGGCTCAGCCTAGTGAGCGCCAGATTTACTGTTTGCAATTTCTTCAACTTGTTCGGTCATTTTTATTTATTTAATTTTTTTTTTTCAACTGCCCCCTCCCCAGGCTGATGACAAGCCTTGGCAAAAACATCTGTGCAAATAAAGCAGGGGAAAGAGCAGAGGGACCAGGCCAAGAGCTCCCTGTGTCTGCTATGTCAAAAATGTTTGATGAAAGCATCCTTTCCCCTGAAGCCTCTGGGGTTGCCTCTCACGTGGCAGATGAAGATCCTGGTTGGGTCATGGGTGCTGGGAGCCTCAGCTGGGCTCCCCAGGCTGCTCAGAACAGGGCCGAGAAACCTCCACTGTGCCTTTGGGGGTGAGTGAGGGGCCTAAACCTGGGCAGGGTGGTAACATCTCCCCTGGGGCTCCAGTCTCTGCACCCAGCAATGCTAATGGCTTGTTCCTGGGGATTTTTTTTCCTACTCAATGCCTGTGCAGTGGTGGGAGCAGAGACCAGACCTGGTTTTGCAGAGCCGTCACCAGCTGAGCCTGACCCATGGGACATTTCTGCTGACAAGGAGCCTGTGTGGAGGGGGTGTGTGAGGGTTTAGGACAGGAGCCTGCAGCGGTGAGCCCAGCAGATGCCAGGGCACCAGCAAAACACAATCAGCCTGTCTGAGGGCAGGGCAGAGAGACACCAGCAGGGAGTTGGGACTGAACTGCAGTGCTCCAAAGCACAGGCACTGTTTTTATCCCAGCCTGATCCATTGGCTTGATAAGTGCTCTGCTGACAGCATTGGGATTAAGGTGACAGCACTTTCCAGTCAAGACACATGGGGAGGTCCCATGTTCAGCTGGAGCACTCAAGGTAAGAAAGGAACAGGTCAGTGGCCATTTCTCTCTATCCCTGGTGAGGGCAAATCCTTGAAATAGTGCCCTGCCCCTGCTTTTTGCTGTGCTGGTACTGGTGAATACACTGGGAGCATCTCCTCTTGCACAGCCAAGATGCCATTGTGTCCTGGTTGTCCTCTTCCTCTGTTTGAGCTTGTCTGTCCTCTGTGAGAGTCGTTCCTGACTCACTGTCACATCGAGGACACACCAGGTCCCCACACACCTGGGGACAGACTCAGGATTGTTATCCCTGTGTGACCCCCAGCCTTGTGCACGGGGCTTCAGACCCTTTGGAAGGCATCTCATTCCCTGCATCCTACTGAGACCTCCCGAGGAAATGGTGATGTGCTCTAAGTTCTGCTGCAGGGAACAGCTTGGGGTTTACAGCCTTTAAATAACATTTTTGTCCTACTCTTCCTTTTCTCCTGGAATATGGGCAGGTGAGTAACATGTTCCAGATTGGAGCAGAGTCCTGCCCCTTCAGCTGTAGATCACACTGTGTCCCACCTGCTACCTCTATGCCAGCAGGACCACTGTGGCCAGCTGGAATGCTGGCACCTCCTTATCAAAGGCTACTGGTGGAAAAAGCTTTAGCCTACATTTTCCTGTACAACTTTTGTAGAGTTCATTCCAAAGGCAAGGTGGAATGAAGAGATTTGTTTGGTTTCCAGAGATGTTTTTGTCATAAATCAGGAAGAACACAAGAACACAGAAATGGGCTGTTAGATGGGGGAAGGAGATTTTGTTTTCCTTTCAATGAAAAGTTCTTTCCCTCTACATATATGTTTAAGTTTTTAAAAATACTCTTTTTTTTTTTAACAAAGGAAAGCATCAACACATTGCTTTCAGCTGGCCCTGTGACACTCTTGTGACTCTCTCCAGTGAAATTCGGCTCTCCACAGCCAGAGGTCATTACCCAGCCACCATCAACCCGCATCTATCAGTGCCACAAATCCTCTAATTAAAAATGGTGGCTAAAATAATGATATGCATTTTAACGGGCCAGTTTCCCCTCTGAAGGTTGGCATGTGATTCTTATTTTCTATGTTATATAAATCTAAGGGTGGGATTTTTCAAAACCACTTGGTTCTGCCCTAATTCTTCTCCTGTTGAAGTCAGTGGGACTCTCTTACCCCTGGACTGTAATCAGAGCAGTTAAGCCAGTGCTGAGAGTTTATGAAAACCACATCCTAACTATGCTCCCAGACCTCACCCAGTTTTCTGCTTTCATGGCATGAAATTTGTTTTCATCCTATTAGATGTGCTGGCATGCTGATGTCCAAGGGAAGCTCCCAGGGATTGAGTTGAATATTAATTCTGGCTGGGCTTGGCTTTGTGGGTTACGGCTGAAGCGTTTCCGTGAGCGTGGCGGGGCTGCTCCTGGAACAAACAACATCAGCGGGGTCAGGACAAGTCAGAGCTGGGCATACCCTGCTCATCCCAGGGCCTCAGGGTTTAGGGAAGGCACAGGAAGCACCTTGGCCTCCAGGCACCTCCACGAGCCATCCCAGTACCTGTGTCCTCAGTGCTGGAGACAAGTCTGCTGCAAGGGGGTTTGGGACAATGTGCCTAAAGTAGTGCTTGTTGCCACTCTCGTGGAAATCAGTGTCCCAAATCTGCTTTCTTGAGTGAAGGATCTTGGCTGTTGGTCCCTGGAGCTCTGTCGGCTCAGGGCAGATCCAGCCCTCTGAGAACAATGCTGGGAAACAGCTTGTGTGGGGATTTTTCAAGTATAATTGCACTTTCCACACAGAACCATTTGGGTAGAAGATAGCTGCTCATTCTTCAGAGAGAAGTGCCAGATTGCTGCTCCCTGGGAGCTTGATCAGTGCTTTTCATTTTGATACTTTTTGGGTGTTTTCCTTTTTTTATCTTTTTTGTTCTTGTTGTTTATTCAATGTGTCATTTGCAGTTGCTCTAAAAGTTCTGCTTTGCTTCTCAGACTCTTGGTAGAAAGTTGACCTCTTTTCTTTATGAAAAAAGCCAGAAACCAAACCAACCGAAAACCAACAAAATAGTTCCCTAATTTTAGGGAATTTTTATCCTCTTAGTATCACTGTACCACCTCGCCTGTCAGGCATGCTGGCAAAATCCTGTCTTTTGTGCTTGAGTTAATTTGGAAGTGACCATGGAGAGGGAAAGGTGGCTGTACCAGCTGATTTGCTCAGCAGCAGATAGGATGTGATGGATCCCACCCCAGTGACCTCTGCCATCTCTGGACTTTGTTGGAAACCTGTTAGAGTGTAAAATGACTCCACCAGTGAAAGTTCATCATAGGGAAAAGCTTCCACCCCGGTCTCCATATCCCAGAGATGAAACCAACTGGAAAGAGCTCCAATCCCTTTTCCTGTAGCCAAGAAATTCATGTTGTGTTCCCTGCACAAGCTGGACTGAACTCGGCCCACGGATGATTGCTGCTGTCGATCCAAATCTCCTAAAAGGCTGGTGTATTTTCCTGCTAATAAATGTCCCACAAATGTTTTGAATTTCTGCACTCATTAGGGCTTAGGGAGGCTATTTGTCAGGACCAAAGACGTCTTCCACAATAAACTAGCAGCTGTCTGCGAAGGGTGAGGAGACATTTGTTGCCGTGAGCTGAGTCTGCTGTCAGCAACCAGGCCCCTGACCAGCTCTAGTAAATGTTTTATTGATTTAATATTAAATTAACTGCCTGGGCATAAGGAGTGCATTATTTTTAATGGCATTCTGATATTAGGAACTGCAGTTTGCTAGCATGCACCTGTAAAATTAGTATCCCCCAGTATTCTGCAGGAGCCATAAAACGTAATGCTCGTGGTGCTCCAGAGCTCGAGGTGGGTAGGGTTACACAGGACCCACTTCCACCCTGATGGCTGCACCAGTTCCTGCTGCCACAGGAGGAGGAGGTCACTCAGCTCAGAAGGTTCATTCCAAATTCATCTCCTCTTTGCTCTGAAATGGGGTAAGTGGAGCCTGTGAAGCCTGAGTCCTAATCCCAGAGCATCGTGTCTGACAGGGCACAGTAACTCATGGTAATGGCAGGGCACCCTCTGCAGGGGGGCAGTGCTGGAGCAAATTATTGTCCTCAATTTTTGGGTTTTTTCAGTAAATGGAATAAAGAAGAAAAAAATTTACAATTTAAAAGCATCAGTTGTTCAGCCCCAAAGGTTTGGAGTTTACCATTTTAGTGAAAGAAAAGGCATTTGGAAACAAACAGATTTTGAAATTTAAGAAAACAAGTACAGTCCTTAGTTTAAGAATGAAAATACTTGAATATTTGCTAATTTCAGAATGGTTTTTTGGTGGGTTTTTTTGTTGGTTTTTTTTTTAAGAATTGGACTGTGAATTTAATACAGGGAAAATTTCAGCCCAAACAAAAAATAGTTCAAATACAAACTAAAGTTCAAATAAAGTCCTCCATAGCGACCTTTTTCTTGTCCTTGAAGTGTGTACCTGGTAAATGCTGCCTTTGGGTTTATTAAGGTTGTAAAAATGCCACATTTGAGCTGTTTATATTTTTTAACTCCCTCAGAAAATGCTAATTACAGAGTCATATCTTCTTAAATGGTCTTCAGTGAGGGATTCTGAGAAATCCCAGGATTTCTGGGAAGTTCCTTTCACGTGGATTTCACAGTGATGAATCACAACTCCGAAACAATTACAGATCCAGGATACACCAGCAGGTACAAAACCATGATCTTAGTAAGTCCAAGCTATAAAAATAAAAACCCTAAATTAGAAGTTGACAGTGTCAGGAGATGAGGTATGATACCAAACTTTGTGTATTTTGTCGCTGAAGTTTAAAAACTGGAGAGCCCAGAGTCTCCACATATGGTTGAGCGACCAAGTTAATTCCAAGCAGCAGCCATGGGTGAAACAGCAATCCGAGTGGATTGGGATCAACATGGGCACCCAGCAGCATCTGATACACTGCATTTTTCAACTGCTTTCTGTAAGATCACTCTCTTTGTACACCTTATTTGATGATCTCTCTTGTGCAATTGCTTTCTTGGACATAACCAGTGAATGAAACCCATGTTTTCTTACTCTTAAGGCAAATGTTGACAAGAAAAGTGTATTTTTTGCCATGACTTTCCAGGTAACATCTAAGTTTCCTTCCAAAAAAAGTTGAAAATTTCACTGAATTTACTTTTTCCAGAGTTTTTGGCATCAAAATTCAAATATCTCAGTTCTGGGGAAACTGAGGGAAGATGGGACAGAAAATGGAAACATAATTTAGTAGAGATCAGTCATTGTAAATATTGTCAGTTCAACAGACACAATTTCTGTAGGACCAAATAGTGAATTTCTGAGGTGACAAAGTCTACCCAGGACTTCTCTGGCTCTGAAGCTCGTGAGTGCACCAAGGGCATGGAGAAAACCATGGAGGGAGGATCTGGAAAGATCTGTCGACTTTAGTAGGTACTAAATCTTGACAAGCTTCTGGTTTTTATAACATGATGTTGATGTTTTTCTTCCCTTCTTTGCTTGCTTTCCCTCTTGGTGCGTGACACTCATTTGTCACCTTTCCTGTGGTGTTCAGAGGTGAACACAAAAGGTGGGTCACTGTTGGGTGATCCCTTTTTGGTTGACAAATACAGATAATTCCTTGCCCAGGGAACTTGAACTGATGGATTGAAACCATACTTTTTTCAAAGGATGTGGTGGATTTACTTATTCCTCTTTCTGTGTTTGATTTACTACCACATGATTTCATTAAATAAGAACTTAAAATGGGGATTTCTGCCAAGCAACTTTAGGCAGGGCCCATATTCCACAAATCCCTAAATTTGAGGGTGGTGGGTGGGGGAATAATCATATTTTTCTAGCAGATGTCCATTCTGCCTGTGGACTGGAGTTTGGGGTGGTTTGTTATTCCTGTTGTTGCTTTGAAAACCTTGTGAAATGATGTTTATTTTCCTCCCATAAAATAATGAACTTTAATTTTTCAGTTCCATGAAGTTGCTGATAACTGTAATGGCTATTCATTCTCTAATTAATAACAGCATTGGATGGAATAAAGGAGAAATCTTCAAACAGTCAGCATTTCAGGCTTGAGCTGGTTTCAGATTCAGACAGGATTTCTTGGAGCTCTTCCCTGCCCTCCTCTAATCTAAGGCCATGCAGCCCATGTTTGTTGGTATTTTTAAGTAGATAAAGTATGTAAGAAAGTTCCTCCCGTTAACTACTGGATAGAAAATCCATATCCTGGTAGCTCAGCTGTCCAGATCATGTTCAATTTCAGTGGAAGAAAATAAGCAAATGCAAAGAAGAAAATGCCAAAGAAAATGCAAGGAGGGAAGAAAAAGTGATGTAAGTTGGCCAAGAAATAAGTTACATTTCCTGGCCCAGGCTCTGCGGTGGTGTAAATCATCACCACACAGCTTCAGCGTAGCCATTCCACTTCACCAACATTTCCAGCTTGACCGGCTGTCAACTTTCAGCAGAAGAGATAACAGTCAAAGTTACACCAGTCCCAAAGCAATTTTGCTCACTTCTGAGTGCTGATCTTTGCCCTCAAATGCTGCTTTTGTCCCAGCCCTCAGCATTAGGGTGGCTATGGATGCAAACTGAAGTTACAAAGTGATGCCATTGCTGAAAGTTGGGCTGGGCAGAAAGGTACACCTGGGCAGGTCTTGTCTCTGTTTCTGAGCTGGGTATCCACTCCTCTGCTCGAGAAGGATTTCTACGTGACACCCAGCAGGGAGAGGTTCGGGGCATTTTGGTGGTCCTGGTCCACTGCCCACGAAACATCCTCAACAGCCTGCTATTGTTGCTTTGAACTATTCCAGATGAGGCTCTGGAGATGTTTGGGAAGCCACTCCTTGGAGCTTGTGCAGCTCCCCCGAGCTCAGGGCCCAGGCCAGCACACGCAGCCCCTCACCAGAGCAGGCTGGCTGGGCAACCTCCTGTGGGTCAGCCTCAATGATTCCTTTCACTTCATTCTTCTCTTTCTTGGCCATTTTGGGTTTGGCTTCAGGTGACAAAGACCATCAGACATGTCCCACCCAGCACCTCATGCCGCTGCTGGCCTGTCAAACATCTAAAGCATTCTGGCCAGTGGCACAAGGAATTGTATTTACATCTTGTCTGAGAGGCATCCAGAGTTGAGAGGAAAAAAAATGGCCAAGACAGCTTAGTGCTTTTGGCTTATTGTTTGAATATTTAAAGACATTGCATCTGGAAAGTATTCCATTAATTTGTGGCTAGCACCCATATATCAAATTCACGAGCTTCCAAGTAAACAGCTGTCACTGGAGCTGCCACGGAGGGAAATTGGCACTGCAGGCTTGTGGTGAGCAGAGAGGGAACACACTGGTACAGCCTAATCCAAGGAGGAAACATTAACCCAGATGTGTAGAGGACAATGAATGAATTGTTCCTTAGAGCTCCTCAACTTCTCAGCTGTAGTAACATGAGACACAATTAAGGCCTCAGACTATTCTATTCCCTCACACATGCACAGAACTGCACACACCATCACAGCCAGGAAGATGGGGTTGCATCCTATAGCTATAGACCATAAAGCAGCCTCTGAGTTGTGTCTGAGGGACAGCTGCCATCCGTGCTGGAGGCAAATCTGTCTCCAGGCTGCTTGGATCATGCAGCTGTTGGTTGATAGTCACGCAGCTTGGAACACCAACGTCCATGGCTTCTTCAAGGAAGATGCCAGGATCCGTCCAGGTGTTGGTGTAGCAGGGCGTGCAATGGGGTGATTGTCAGAAAACTTCAGGTACTGTGGGGCTGTTGGCAGTGCCAGGGGCCTCAGCTGGAGCTGGGATTTCAATAGGAGCAGCTCAGAGCAATACAAGGAGTTCTGCCTGTAAGTGCTGAGGTCAGGGCTCAGCTTTGGGTTTCAAGTGCTGCCAGTGTTGGCAGAGCTGTTTGTTGTGCAGCCCAGGCCAGCAGGGTGAGGGCCTGGCAGTTCCAGTTGCCTGTTTGATCCATCTGTTTTCCATGAGGTGCTCAAGTAAATGAACCCATTAATGAAGAGGAGTTGTGTACGTGGAAGTGGGACAGAGGTGATACCACAGTTTGTGTTTTCTTGGGAGAAGTGTTACAGAAGGGTTGGAAAACCCCATGGGTGTGTTGGGGCACCTGGGGAGGCTCCAGCTGGAATGGAGGAAATGCAGCAAGAAGGGTTTCCCATTCCCTTTCCAGAAGGGAGGATCTGAGACCTAGAGGGAGGAGGTGAGTCCTCCAAAGAGGAGGTGCATCAATCTCAGGGGAAACATGGATAACACGGGAAAACCCTTTCCCAGTCCTGCCCAAAAGCTGTTCTGGCATCTACTCTGGATGCTCTGGCACCCCACTGGGCTCGGGATTTACCTTCTGTTTACTACCCGACCCAAAGTGGGTTTGAACTGGTGACCTAAAGGTGAAAGGCTCTGCATCTTATTAGAATTACTGTGAGCTGCTGAATGACTCCCCCATGGCAGTTAAGATTTGATTATGGTTCTAGAAAATGTTCAGCTTTTACAATTAGTGTCAAAGCAGTGGTAAGCCCCTCTTTGATTCCTGGGTGTAGGCTCGTGCTTTTCTTAACCTCACACATATGCTGGCATATTTACAGTAAGTGCTCAGGGGTTTGTTTTTTCAATTTTTTTTTTTTTTTTTTTTTGAATTAAAAATGAAAGTTCCCCAGGGAAATTATGCAATGGGAAATAGCCACTTCAATAAACTTGACTCACACATTTTATTGATTATGGTAAATTTAATTATTCCATTTAAACCTTGCTTACACACACACACAAAAAAAACCTTATCTTTTTCTTCCTACATGTTTTTTCCTGTTTTTGTATCCCTCTCTGCAGACCAAAACTGTGCTATGTGTTATTTTAAACTTTTTAGAGAAGAAATACTCAAGGCTAAGCTTCTTCCTCATAATTATAAATAAAAATTAGAGAACATACGATAAATCTTACTCAAAACATCTTCAAATAGAACTACTAATTGTGAAACAGCAGTAATTATGGCTTTTAATGTAGCTCTTTTGCCTCCACCATATATTATGTGCACTGCTTTCACTAAGGGAGACAATTATTCGAGTGCAACGGATGTTAAAATACCCCAAAATAATAACAAAACATAGAACAAAATCAGTATTTCTCTTACTCAGGACTTCATTAGGTGACCCTGTTTGTTGTCTTCATACTCAGATATTACCCAGACATTTTAGTCTTGCTTGGAGACCACTGCACTGTGGTTTTTAGAGGCTACTGCAAAAAGGCAGTGAATGAGCTGCTGTCCCTGGGTCATCCCTGGGTCTGAAAACATGTTTCCCTTTTCCTTCTCTTTCAGGGAGCTGCTGCTACTTCTTCCAACCTGCTGAACTATGTTCGATCCAGGTAATCACCTTTTTTCTTCTTAAAGTTATGAAGTCTCCCCTTCCTGGGGAAATGCATTTATTCATTACCTTGTGACTGTTCCCATGACTGGGGAGTGTTCCTGTGGATACAGGTGTGTGGGACTGAGGTCAAAGAAATCCTCCGTGGCTAGAAATTAGGATGTGGGAAGTGGAATTGTGTTACAGAGATGAAGAATAAGAATTCCTACTCTGTGTTCCCTCTTGAATGAGGGGCCTATTCAGAACCAGCCCATCACAGCAGAAAGACAAATCACAGTTGGTCTTCCTCCCTGACACTGCAAAATTGTCAGGAGAGGAGCTATTTGGGGTTCTGCAAGCTGAGCTGATCAGTTTTGAAAGGGGAAGAAGGGCCCAGTGTTTGTTCAAGGCTTTGCTCCTTCCAGATACAGCTTTCATCCAAGTTCTTTCATGAGACTGTCAGAGCAGGGCTTGTTTGAACCTCACAGCTAAATCCTCATCTGGTAAAATCTGAAAGAACCCCATTTCAAGGGATCTGCACCCCCTCAGTCTGTAGGGGAGCCTGGAAGGAGCCAGTGGGAGCACAGGGATATGCTGAAGTGATACATATGAAGTGATGGGGCTGGGATGTGGAAGGTTCTGGAGGCTGCAGGTGAGCAATGTCTCCTTTGCTCTCCTGCGGTTTCTCTCCTGGTGGCACATTGGACTGCCACCATTCTAAGCACAGTGACCAACCTAGCACCCTCCTGGGGCATCCCTTCTCGGCAAAAGATGGACTGGGGAGACCTCAATGCCATTTGCATCCTTGAGTTTCCTGCATTTCAGTGTAAGTGATCCATCATCGTATTCGTCCCATAGCTGCAAGAAGAAAATATTACTGGGATGCTCTGTATCCTGTAGGTTTCAGATTTATTTGCTTTATTCATAAAGTGTAGCTGGAAGTAAGAACTTGCATATTCCTAAATGACCTACGCTTAAATATAGCCACAATCTGATGTAAACTGGCAAGGCTGACAGGAGTTAAATGGATTCACTCCAGTTTGCACCAGCTGAGGATTAGGCCCTGAGATTCAAGCAAGCCCTGTTGTGATGACCATGAAAAGAACTTTGATTAAAGATGGGTTTGGAAGCAATCAAACCAAATCATAAACTTGGCTGATTTATTTTGTTTTCCTGGCAAGACGTGGATTTCTGAGAATACAACCTTGTTGCAATATGTATTACACCAAATCCTTTAGCTGATGAGCCCATTGCCACAGATGTCACTCTCTATGCTGCAATTGCCGTCATGTCCCCAAAACATTTCCGTTTCCTTCCCTGTAACTGTCACCACGCTCTGGCCACCGTGGTGAGGGAGCTTGGCCATGTCTGATCCCAGACTCAGCTTTTGGCATGGATGGCACTCAGAATCATTTTGCGGATGGGCCAGCCTAGGACACGTGTTCCCGCTGGGATCGGCGCTCTGCTCCCCCCTCGCTGCCTCCTTACTGAGAGTGAGAGAGCCTGGACCAACAGCCAGCTCCTCAAACGGCAACAAAAGACTCCTTGTCACTACCCAGGCTGGCTCAAAGTGGAGTAGAAAAGGGGATTTTTTTGGCAGAGCTGCAGATTGCAGTCACAGTATACAGCTCATCACCTACTGCTGCCAGTGATGGTCTCTGCTCAGTTATAAAAGTCACCTCCTTGCTCCCCTTTCCACAGCCGTGGCCATGGGCTCAGTGAGGATTGGCACACCAGGAGATGTCATGGGTGGCTCCCGTGGTGATACAGAGACATATGAGCAATACTCCAAATGGAATCCCTGACAAGAAAGAACTTTGAAACCTGACTTAAGAGTTCAAGAATAACTCCAGAAGAAAAATTCTTCTTCTACCTTCCCTCCTGAAAAGAGAGCCTGAGTCAGTTGTCTCTGTTCCTGCTTTCCATGGTCTTGTATAAAACAATCTGCATGAAAACTTGAAGGTGAAAAAGCCAAAAGCTTTGTGCTGTAAATTTTGAAATGGCACAATTGCAGCACTCTTGGCATTTTTGTTTTTCTTCTGGATGTTTTCCTCTCAAAGCAAAGTGCTGTCAAAAAAAGCAGTCTTTTTTTGCTAAGTGATTCCTTTTTGGCATATTTCAAAGAAAGAGATGCGTATTCCTTATATTTAGCCTGTTAACCACATACATACACGGTTATTCTGAAGTTTTACCAACCATTTCTATTTACTACTGCTTCAGACAAAACAGGATCCAAGTGCCTTTTGGAATCCTTGCTATCCCAACACACACAGACCTCAGGGTTGGAAGAAAGCTGCAGTATTATTTCTTCCCTGCCCGTTGTTATGCTCATTATTATTAGTGACAATCGTAAGTGCTGTCCAGTGTGGTGCTGCACATCTTCAATTCCCATGGGAGTCCCTGACTCCATAAAGGATACGTGCCTGTGATGTACAGGCACTGTGGTCAGTCCTGCCCCCCCCCTAGCCCATCTCCAAATGCAGGAGGAAGGAAGGGCATTGCCACAGAGGGAGACTTTGGGGGTTAAGGAGCTCTTCATGGGCAGGGGTGCTTTGGGAACATTTTCTGCAGTGCCTTAATCCTGGTTAGTGCTGAGGATGCCCAGACACAGTGTGGTGACCACCTGCTTTGGCAGCAGCACTGTTGCATTTCTTGGGTAGTAAATATTTCCTCTCCCGCTCTTCACAGGAGTCCCTTGATTTCATGGGGGTAAAGAAAGTCTTGGTTTTTTCTCATCTCTTTTTATTCCTTTAGCGTGTTTGATTCACTGATTCATTTTGTACACTGCAAGTTGCATTCAAATTTTAAGCTTTACTGGTTTCCCTTTTTCTGTTTCTTTTTGTTGTTATTGGTTAGCTCCAGAAGGAGCAGCCTGGGTGCTTTATCTGCCCAAAGTCACAGGCACATGATTTTCTTACTTTGCCATTCCTCCCCAGGATTTCACTACACTCCCCTAGGATTTACCTGTAACATGCACTGCAGAGCTGCTCCCCAGGAGAAAAGGCTGAGTCCTACATCAGTAACTGAGCTGAAGCAAACAGGTGAGGACAGCCCTGTACCCTCAGAACCCTCACCAGCCCCGGGGCCACAGGGATGTCGTGGCTGATTTTCCTGCTGGCCAGAAGCCCCATCTGTGTCACTGCAGAGCTGAGGCGTGCCCGAGACAAGAGCAGCTGGTCATGCCCCATCTCTCCTACTGCTCTTTTCTCCTTCCAGACTTTACTATGTTTATCCTCTTAGCACCTCTGTAATTATCTCTCTGTAACAGATGAGAAACAGAAGAACATGGAGGTTTTGCAATTTGAACTGGGCCACGCAGGAGCTCTTTGGCAGAGGAGGTGGCCTCCCGAGGGGTGAGTAATGTCCTTTTGTCAATCCCGTTAGACTCCTGGTTGTATCCTCACACACCTACAGACAAGCCCAAAGTCCCTGAACCTGCCCCTTCTGGGACTGATGGCAGCCTTTCACCGCTGTCCTCCCCAGTACCCAGCACAGCTCCCAGAGAACTGCAGAGTAGTTCCACTCTGATTCACTTTGAAGGCTGAGGTCTTATTTATGCCAGCATTATAAACATCATTTTAGTTTGAAAAATACAAATAAAATTCACAACAGCTGCAGCCATGGTGTGCAGTGTCCTGCAGAATAAATTTGCCCTCACAGCTATATTTTAACCAGTGTGACTGCAAAAGGGAATCAGATGGTGCTTGGCTTCGAATGCATGTGTACGGCCACTCTACTGAGCAGTTAAACCCAGGAGAATTTTACCAAGAACCTGATTATGGTTTTAGACTCTGAGTCAGCAGCAGGAATTGAGCGGAGGCAGCCAGGGCAGCTTCAGGGAGGCTGAGCTGAGCTGAGCAGAGACTCTGTAAAACAGAGCAGGAGACCAGGTCTGCTGAACATCCTTCCTGCTGAGTGAGTCAGCAGCAGGTTAATTAGGCATAGCTGGGCAGGGAACAGCAGTTATGACAGAAGAAGCTTTAGTTGATAGGATCATTTTCAGCACAATAATATTAATTAGCAATTGCGATAGGGAACATGAGGCAGGTGGAGCACTTTCTGTCAAGGTATTTTTGTAAGGAATTAGCCTGTATAAACACCCATTGTAAATACATTGTCCTTGTCAGGTGTAATAACTGCCTGGGCACATGGCATCCCTGCTCACAATGGAAAGATAATTAAAGGTGCAATTCCACACTCCGGTGCTTCTCCCAGCTGCTAATTGTGTCACCAGAGAGATCCAAACAATTTTAGTAGGAAAACACTGGGGGACTGTTAACAGTAATTTCCAAAGTGTGGACAATAAATAGATTGAGAAAATGCTGTGAGCGTTGAGCCAACCTTGGAAAAAGCTAGAGGAAAAACTGTATTTCTGACGCAAACATGGAAATTTGAAATGGGAGTGAGGTGCCTAAATATCTTGGAGGAACTTAGACCCTGAGCTTTCTGAAGCCAAATCCCACCCTAGCCTTGAAATAATTTCATATTTCACAGCCTTCACATTTTCCTCAGATGAATGATGTTCTTAGAAGCTTGTACAAGGACGGCGAATCCTGAAGACATTACTTAAAGGAAATTTCTATTCATGTCGCTGAATATTCACTACTGATAATCCTGGTAATAATTCTCATGAAAAACTGTGTTACATTACATGTTGTAATTTATGATGTACAGCAAATATAATATATTGTATAACTCAGTATTACAGGTCTGCATTACATACCTGCAATATTATGCTCCGGTAATTAAACCAATTAAAGTGCAGTTATGAGCTCATTAAACCCAAGAAATATGAGATGTCAATAAATTCTGTGTTTATCAAGATAAAATCTTATCAAAATCAAATGATTCAGGCCTTCAAACCAAGTGTTCCTTTATGTCTCCATTTAACACACCCAAAGAACATGATCCAGAAAATGCCTGTATAGACAGATGTGACCTGCACAACAGTCTCACTGCACAGGGAACTGCTGCTGGATATTTTTACCTCTTTAGTTCCCATGATTCATCCAAGTGGGATATTCTGTTGCAGTCATAATGTTTTAAATATTTAACACCATCACATGAGTCTTTTCAGATCTGATACAAGCAAAGCACAGCTCCCAGTCAGGTATGTGAGTTTTGCACATTGTCCCTCAGAGAATGCCGGAATGACTTAGGCCGAATTATCCTGCTGTGGTCAGATGCCTTTTCCCAGGTGCTGCAGTTCCTAAACTGGTCCTTGCAGAGTTGGCAGGTCCAGCTCTCCCCCTCGGCTCAGAGGTGATCTTGAATTAGTTCTTTTGAAGTCACCTGGGACTGGTGCCTGCCTGCCTGCAGCAGAATATTATACTCTGGAATAAATATATTTGGGGCAGAAATCTCCTTCCCACTCAAGTTCTCCCACAGCTTTTATGGTGGGGACAAGGTTTTAGGCAAAACCTCACTGCCATCCCAGTCAATTGCTGAGAGTGCTTGGTGGAGCTGAGTGATGGCAATTCTGGGCTTTTGCTGTGTGTTGAGAGGAGAAATTTGGTACAGCTGTGGTGGTGGTCACAGGGGCTGCAGAAGGAAGAATTCGAATCATACAGAGAGGCAGCAGAGGAATGGCAGTGACAGGAGGTTAATTGAGCTGCATCCTGAGAGTGTCAGATATTTCAGGCTGTGGAGGGCAAGGACTGCCCTCATGTTGTGTTTTTACAGCATCTGAACACTCATCAGGCCTTGGTCTTGACTATCATCTCTAAGAGGGGCTCTAACATAGGCAATAATAACACTGATGATGATGATGCTGATGAGACTCTGATGACAGTGACTTTTTCACAGGGTCCAGAAAAGTCCGATGCCTCAGGTTCAGCTCATCCAGGGCAGAGGAGCTGTTTATGTTTACACTGATTTCTGGTGGGAAGAGAGTGTTCATGCCCAGAGATCAAGTTCACAGGGAGAAAAGAGAGTTATGGAATGATTTTTCTATTGTGAGTAACAAGATTATGATCACGAAAAGGAGGAGGGAGAAAGGAAAATGTAGATGATGTTGTTATTACCAAAATGAAAGAATTTGGATATAATCATAGCAGTTAGGGAAACGTGTTTTTAAAGACTTTGAGAGAGGTCATAATGAGAGTTTACTTTGTAGAGCTAATCACAGTTTACAAGACCATATGCCAGTTCCCAGTGGTGTCCATAGTGAACAGCAGGACATCAGTAATTTTCCAGATGTGGCTTTTCCTCCAGAAGGAGAACAAAACCAGTGAGAAGAGCTGGAGTGACCCAGCATTGGGGGAACCTCTGAACTCCTTTTGATGGGGATGCCCTCATGAATAGTTTGGTTGTTGCCTGGTAACACTGGCATAAATTCTTCTCCAGTATGACTGAGCCCCCAAGAGAAAAGGAGAAATTCAGAGAGAGATCATAGGTTCTAATTTTATGGAAATGTCATCATAAAACAGAGCTGAAGTGTGCATACCGTAACATCTGTGCCAGATACCTGATGAGCATTTGGAGCCACATCAGTAGTGGGGTAGAGGGGAGGGATGTTTGGTGCCAACAGGGCACCTTGTGAAACCTGCCAGTGCAGAGGAGATCATGATCTCAGCTTCTGCCCTAAGCTTTCTCTAACTTCAGCAAACACATGCTTGTTTGGCCCCCCTTTGCTCAGATCCTTCCCTCACCCACCCTTGGGGCATTGCCCCAGTCCCACTGCAGCACTTTTCAGGTCAGAGCAGTGGGAGTGTTCACAAGTGACTGTGGAATCACCAGATCTTCTCCTGGTTTTGCTTAGAGAGAGTAGTGGTTGAGGGTGCAGCCTTTTGAAGGAGTGGGCTTGGAAAAGATACCCCAATGAAGGAGGAAAAACGATGTTCCCCAGGAAAGGAATGTGGAATCATTTGTTGTTTCCTGGAGGTTGTTCTGGCAGCCTGGCACCCTTGCTCCAGGTTGCTCTTTACCTCTGCCTTGTGGGCTTTGTGCCCATTTTGTGACTGACATCAGTTCAGGGAAAGGAGCTGCCGCAGTCTGGTGACGAGACAGCGGTTCCTGGTGTCACCCTGATGCAGCTGACTCACATCTTGCTCTGGAGGAGCAGGGAACAGTCTGAGATCCACCAGGAGCAGCCAGGTGCCTGCACGGTGCCTTCAGGTAGACCCTAGCTCAGGACTGGGCTTTTCTTGCACCTCTGCTTGCACTCAGCATATTGTCATTTCCCCAGCAGAAACGGAGGGATTGTGTCAGTCACGTCTTTCCATGGGAGCAAGGAGTGGAGTTTCCTAATGAGCTGGAGAGGGAAGGAGGAAATCTCAGTCGGGGACTGTTCCTCTCAGGGCAATGGCACATCAGGAGGTGCTTGGCCAAGCGAGCTCTGCCTGCCCAGGAGCTGCCGAGCCGAGCGGGAGGGCAGCTCCAGCCAGGGCTGTGCCAAGGAGCAACGTGCTGCTCTACATGTTACTGAGGATTGGGCCAGGGGCTCGCAGAAGAAAAGGAAAAAGCCCTCATGGGAGACGGCCTATTTTTAATGAGCCCAAACCTCTTCCACAAATTAAGTGAAATATTTTAAAAGGAAACAATATTACTTTGGTTTTATTTGTTTCAGCTACTTAGTTACAGCTCCACATGGACACAATTAATGGAGGAAATAGAGTATTTTATAAGCCCAGGACTCTGAGATAGATATTTTGTGACCATGTGAAATTCTTTGCCCTAATCACCACACATTCCATGGCAGAAGGTTGTATATTGCTGAAGATTATTAACCTTGGTTCCAAAAATGTGTCTTGTCATTGAATGGCAAAGGTCAAAAATTGTCATGGCATTACTCAGTGACAAAGTTTGCCCTCCACTTTCCACTAAATTCCCTGCTGTCCATCTCTGGCTTAGGTCTGTCCTAATAAAGTATTCCTCAGCAAGAAAGAGAGAAATGTCCTTTCCACTGGAGCAAGTTTGATTTCCCAGATCCCTTTCAGACTCCCTGTGACTTCATGTAAATCACTTGGACCTTCAGCACCTTATTTCTCCATGGTTTGGTTTTCTTTTTTTTAATGGAATATAATTTCCCCTTTATTTCCTTATTTACAGGATGATTTTTTCATGGCAATGAATCATTTTGTTTTGGTGGTATCTAACACCAGCCTCTCTGATCTTTGCTGGTCAGAGAATAAAAACAGACTGGGGCAAAACCTGGGGATGAACGTTCTTTAGATGAAGAGATTCATTTGTGCCCTGTCCTGCTTTCTTGATGATAGGCAACAACAAAGAAGCTGCCCTTAGAAAAAAACCAGTGTTTTTTCATTCTTCTGGGACTGCCTCAAACATCAGAGATGGGACCCACAAAATACCAGGATTGGGAGTTCTGGCAGGAGCAAGTGGGGCAGCAGGGTGTGATTTCTGGATGGAGAGAGCTGATCATTTCCTCAAGTGATACAGGTCTATAGGCGTCATTAATCAGCCATCCCCTTCTCCCAGGCAGACCTAAATATTCTCCCTTTCAGCTCCCAGAGCAGTGCTGGGCAGACTGCATTGCAGCAGCCTCCTACAGGAGGAGGTAAACAACACCTCCTTGATGCAGTAATCTCTGCAAATGTCCCCACAGCGAACCCAGCAGAGGAGTAAATAAACAAACACCCCCCTTCCCCTTCCCCTCTGCCTCATGATAAATTTGGATTACTGTACACGTCAGTGCTCAGGCCATGCAGGGCTGCTGTGAATCCATTAGAAGGGCAAGGGTGAGTGACTTCTGACTTCAGCGACCCTTAAAGTTAATCCAGCATTGTAGGGGCAGAATTAAATGTGATGAGCTCAGAAAGTGTGATAAAACCAGATTTAAGTGCACAGCTGGACAGCAACCTATAAAGGCAGAATTTAGAACTGTAATAAAAACTTTGTAATCTAATTACAACAGCAGAGTTAAAGGTGAGGTATTTGCAGCATGATTCACATGCACCATGGCTAACCTCTGACATCTTGAATATATTATGTGGTTTCTTCACTACAGGAGTAATTTTTGAGTTACTCTCTCACACTACATGGTTCCCTACATTTTATTCTCATGCACTGTCTCTGCAAGTTGCAGGGCAGGGCAAAAGCCTCAGCTTTCCTGTACTTCTGGCTCGAGGGGTCTCCAGGCTGCTCCTCCCCACGCTCTGGGCACCTGGGAAGGGGTTGCAGCAGGTGCATGGCACCTCCAAAGTCTTGCAGCTCCTGAGAGAGTCCGAGGAGAAATCACAGCAAGAGTGGCCACATCTAGAACTGGTTTTAGCCTAGCTAGACTTAATACCAGCAGGAGGGAGGATGCAAAGGAAGTTAGAGCTTGGGTGCACGATACAGTCCCAAGCAGCGTCCTTGTCATCCTGTCTTCGTTGTAATTGGCACCCAATTAACGCCACCACTGATAGCAGCCTCTCTTATTTCGATGTTGGCTTGTCCAAACACCAAAGGGAGGGGAAAAACCAAACTGTGAACCCTGCCTGGCTCTCTTGGACTGCTGCCAGCAACAGGGCTTGCTTTGCCCATCCGGTTCAGAGGGCTCTCACCAGGATGGGCACTGCCAAGTGAGACTACAATCTCAGATCCAAGTCTGACATCTGCCAGCAGAGGGGTTCAATACTAGAGCAGAGCTCTTTTCCCTGGCTCCCCTTAAGCGTTGTCCAGCACCCCAAGAGCACTTCATGTATCAGGAGGTATAGTGGTGGGATTTAAACAAGTTTGCCCAAGCTGGTAAGAGTTGGGCAGTTTTCTAGGAAAAGCAGCTGGAGAGAGCTCGCTTCCTTCAGCCAGCCTGTGTCAAGACAGAAATTTCAAATTGGGAATCTACCCCATATGATAGTTCTGATTTTTTTTCTGCATCCCAAACACCAATTCAAAAATGGAGCAAAAATGCCAGAAGAAAATCTTTCTATACAAAGTCTGTAAAGCTCTACTTTGGGATTATTTTTTGAGCTAAAATAACTTGGTGGCATTTTTGAAATCAAGTTGTATTTCATTTCGTTCTTTTTGAATTTAGCTAAAAAGCTTTCTTTTAAGTCTGACTGGCACAAGCTATATGCCTGTTGCATAATGCTCACAGGAGGGGCTGAGGACAGCCTTGCCTGTAGAATCAGCATCCCAAATAAACTACAATCCAAATAAACTACATCCTCCCTCAGGGCAGTGTGAATCCAGCTGATCAATCTCCACAAATGTTGTTCTTAAACTGATGAAATATTTCCGGGGAAATATTACGCAGTTACAGGAGACCTTAAATTCTCAAAAGTGTTTGTGAAACCAAACTGAAACAGATCTGTTGCTTAGGTTTCCCCAATGAGTAAACCAATAGTATTTTTCCTCAAGGAAATGAATAATTTTTTAGGATACTATGTTTCATAACATGTCTCTCTTTTTCCCCTTTTATGAAGTTCAGAGGGGATCAGCAGAGCCCTCAAGGACACGCTGTGAAGGGTTCAGGGTCATGCTCTCCCAGAGGAAGAGGGGGGTTGGAGAGCCATTGGCTAAAATAGGTGATTGATATCAGCAGTGGGTGCAGAAGAGGTGTGGGGTGCTCTTGGAAAGGGACTGCTTAAAATTCCAAGTACCTCTGTGATCACGGGCCTATCTCAGAACTGATATTTAAGAGACAGAGATCTGCTTTTTTGCTTTAGAGAGAAAAAGATGTTATGTGCATATATTGAGTTTCCATATACACTTCTGTTACTCCTGAGATAACTTCATCCCAAACTATCCTTCTCTTCCTAGAGCTGTACAACAACCACACCAGGAGAGAACCCTGCACAGGACACAACAGCTTCTAAAATGTGATCGGGGACTACCAGAAAACACCACAACAAAATGCCCCAAAACACAGGAAGGAGCCTGCCAGCTACGGGAAGACAGCGAGGATCAACAGAGCAACATCCCAGGTACAAAGAGGGTGAGATCCCACAGAGCCCAGGCCAGCAGCCACACACTACTCCGGTGGGGTTAGAAATCCCATCCTGTAAGGCAGCTCCAGCTCCCACATGCTCCAGCTCCCTGTACGGGGAGAGAATAGGGGAGCATTTAACACCCTCAGTCTGTAAGACACAGACAGGAGGTGGTAAATACCTTGATAAGGAAACTGGAGTGAAAATACCAGCTTTAGGCAATCCAGATTTTATCAGGGAGGTATGCAGGAATGAGTAACTGCCTGACATGCAGATGTGCCTCTGCACAGTGCCAGCAGCCTGCCAGTCCCCACATTTGGCCCCAGGCGACACACTCCCATTTCCAAACCCATTTGATTTCGGGGGTATGTTGGGGAGGTATTTTTGCATGGGCTTCTCACTTAGGCAATGGCAGTGCCCAAAATGAATCTGCAGCCCCATGCCTGGAAGAATTTCTAGACTTAGCACTGGAGACTTGTTTTTCTGCTGTAAGAAGCAGCTTGGCTTGTGAGCGAAGGCTCGTTGCTCTGCTTAGCAATGACATACATGTCACAGCATGGGAATCCATGTGTGCTGGTTGAAAACAAGATCCTGGAATCCAAGGGCTCGGCAAAGTCATAAAGAAATCAATCCTGTGTATTGCTCAGTGAATGGATGGTGTCTCATGGACACTTTCACTGTCACTAGGGGACCAAGAGAAGACTTGTGCCCAGTCCCATAATTGTCTCTGCAATGTCAGTCACAAATTTGGTGGGAACAGTTGAAAACTGAAGTGCTGTGAACTGGCACAACACATAAATTCACACGTGAGGAGATACGGAGATGGTGGGGAAAGAACCCCAGGGAAGTTGTAACAACACCAAGCCTGTCAGAGTTCAAGGAGTGTCTGGATGATGCTTCTAGTCATATGGTTTAGTTTTAAATAGTCCTGCAGGGAGGTGGGGAGTTGAACTCAATGAACTTTATGGGTCCTGCCCAACATGAGATATTCTGTGCTCTGATACAGCCAGTTTAAAGAGTTGTTGCTTGGTCTCTTACTGTAGCCCTGGACTCCAATAGAAGACAAAGGATCTGAGCATTGGCTGTTCTCCCTCATACTCCTCATCTCTAGGGAACCCATTGCCTGGGCTGTCATCAACCAAAGTGGAAATGTCTGTTCAGAGAGCTGTCCCTGCTCTGGCAGTACTCTTCAGGTGTCTTACAGGCTTTTGGACCTTGTTGTCAGGTTTTGGCACTGATTCTTCATCAGGTTTTCAACAGAAGAGAAGGCACAACCAGCCCATTACTTGGTGGGAAGGGGAGAGTAGGAAGAGCTTGGCAGCTCAAAGGGATGTGCTTGAAACCTGAAAAAGGAGGGAGGAGGGCCTTGCTGTAGTGATAAGGGATTGGGGCAGCACTCATTGCAGTGCCATGCCAGTGGATTGGTTGCCAGAGGGGCACCTTCTTCTTGGGGTGGTGCTTAGTGGGGCTAATGACAACCATAAGTAGGAAAAATATGGATGCTGTTGGAGAGAGAGGCTCAGGAATGGATAAAGAATAAATTGGCTGTGCTGTGTACAGAGAAGGCCAAACAGATGTTGGGCCTGATCCAGAGCCCATTGAGTTAATGGAAAGGCTCCCTTTGGTTTCATTGGATGCTGCCTCAGACCCATTCCAGCTTCACAGGGAGCAGTGGAGACCAAGAGCAATAACTCGTGGTGGCTGGAGGGTGTGAGTTGCAGAGGTGTGGGCCCGGGGGGGTTCATGCTGAAAACAGATGGGTCTGGCAGATCGGTCCCTTTGGGCTGGGTAACCCCTCTGCCCGCTCCCCCCACCTGGCCATGAGCAGCCTCATGCAGGTTTGGTCCTCCAGCCAACATTTGGCATAATTCTGAGCAGAACTGGCCTTTCTGTCTTCTGATGCACCCCCTGCTCAAGGTTCCAGTGTGATCTTGTGGTGGCCCAGGATTTTGAAACCAGTGATTCGAGCCATCCACAGAGAAGGAAGAAAGGAGGTCTGCTGAGAACTGTTGACCAGGGAAGAATTTTGTTGTGGACGAGCAAAAAAAATAATGTAAAGCAGGTGTTTCTGCAATTGTGAGACATTTGTAAAGCCAATGTGTCCAACAAGTCTCCCACTCACATTCTGGTCCACGTGACATGGCAAGGTCTGACACGGAGGACCACAAATAGAAAACATCTCTCTGTACTAGTTGGCATGCTCCAGGGCTTCCCTCCCCTTCTGCTCTCTGCTTTTCTGTTTATTTAGGTGCATGTCTTTGTCTCTGTTTTTACATTTAGCACAAGTGGAGAGGAAGTGGGATTTCATACAGCTTAGGAGGCTGGAGCTCACCACGCTTCAGAGCATGGGCCTTGATTTGTCCTCACTCCACAGGTGCGAGTGTTCACAGGCCAGACCCTCACTGGTATGAACTGCCCCAGGCTCCACGAGAGCTCCACGAGAGCTCCCTCCTCTGAGCCAGCCCATCTGAAGAGGCTTGTGGTATCCAGAGATGCAGGCACAGGCCATACTTAGGCCAATCTGGTCTCATGGTTAGGGGTGGGAACTGGAAGATGAGCAGCATCCTTTTTCTCCAGGTGATGGTACCAGGAGGAATGGATATCAACCATGGCACGCGAAGATGCCTCAGCAAACAGCAGATGCTGTTTTGTTCAGGGTTGTAATTTTACTGGAAATGTAATTTAGGGAATACTTTAATTTAGTTGAATTTAGGCTAACTTGGAGAGGGGCAAGGAAGAAAGTTTTAAGGGTAACTTCAAGGCTCTTCTCAGGACTCCCTTCCCCTCTGCAGCTATTTCCCTGCCCACACATGTACACACAACACCAGGATCAACCATGGCTTGGGCTGAGCCGCATTTTAGGTACTTAACAGGTTTAAATCGTGAACCTGCAACACCCAATCTCCAAAATAGAGAGAAAATTCTCTCTCTTCTGAGAGAAGCCGCTGAACTTTCTGAGGGAGGTAAGGTCAGTCTAGGGCTGGATGAATTGCCTGGCAGGAAGGTTGTATGGAAGTTTGGCTATCCCACCGTAACACAGCTGAAGGAGAACGCCCCAGGCCTGACTTCCAGTCCTCTTTTTAACCATACTGGCTTGTTTACATTTGGGTGGTAGATGGGTGGAGCCATTACTCCAATTTTTTGGCTCATATCTGTCCACTTGGATGTCAATGTAAACTGCTGCAATTATATCATAATCGTGGCCTGCTATTGGAAATGATTAGTATGTTCATTTTCCATAAATATTGGCTGGCTGGCTTCACCTGGCAGAGGTTGAGAATTGTCATGGCAGAGATGAAAGCCCAGAGAGTATGGGGATTCATAACTCCATGAGAGCTGTGGTGTTTCCAGTCTAACGAGACCATTGGATTTAGACATAAGCAGGATGCTGGACTGGTATTTGGGGAGGAATAGAGAAAGTACAGGTATTTCCAAGCAAGTGCTGTTTTAGTCAGAAAGTTAATTTCTTATTAAAATAAGCCCCAAACTAATGGGGAACTTTTAAATGTCAGGGGAAAGTTGAAAAATATCCAGGCTTTAGAATTAAATAGCACTTCCCATTCCTACATCTCCAGCATGGCAGCCTTTGCTCTTCCACACCAACCAGCTCCAGTGGGCAGAACCACATGTAAAATGTAGCCATGTTTGAACTTCAGGGCTATTTATTCTACACGTGGGCTCCAATTCCAAAGAACACTGATGCCAACCAGGTTTTTTTCCCCAGGATTCAGGCATACAACAGACTTCCTGCTTTTGGAGCTCATCATTCCATAACTCCAGAAATTGCAATATAAACCTTGGCTACTACACACACTTCAACTTGAAAACACAGCAGTGATCTGGGATTTTAATTCGAGCAAATTTGAGAGTGGATTAGAAATAGGATCCAGATGCATCTCTAATAGTAAAAGAAAAATTAGCAGAACATTGGAGCTGAAATGAACTCTGTCTCTCTTTCAGCTTTTTTCCTCCCTTTTGCGTTATAAGAGGAATTACATAGACCTAAAGCACCATAATTAAATTGTCATTTATTCCTTGCCTTGGTAGAAGCTCTGCCCAGCTGAGCACATCTCAGTTTCCATCCTGGGCATTTACCTACATCACGGGGCTGGGGGTGGGGGGCAGTTTTTTACTTGTTTTAAGGAATTAGGAATCAGAGGCATGCACAGGCTGTCTGGTAGAGTCTTCAGTGAGCGAGCTGCCAGGCTCTGCAGGTTATACATCATTAGCACACAGAGTGTCCAGGAGAGCCCAAAGCTTGTGCAGGTGTGCTGGCAAAGCTTGCACCACTTCCCTCCCTCCTCCCTCTCCGCCGCACTTCCAGCAAGCTGATACTTGAAACCCGATGTGGCAAAATCACAGAGAGCTCCTCTCGAGTTTGTCAGCTCCCAGCTCACCCAGCAGACGTGACTGTGAGAGGGCGCGTGGAGCCTGGAAGGGACTCGCTGGAAAAACAAAACCATCGAGTCAAAAGCTTAGTGTGTTTTTCCATGAGTGTATGAAAAAAAGTGTGAGTGTTTTTTTAAGCACTTTCAGATATTAAGATTTTAGTGAATACAGAGACAGCTTCTTTTTTTTTTTTTTTTTCCTTTTTTTCCCCTGCCCTTGAACTTTCGGAATGACTATAGGGAATATATCCCAGGCTGTTTTCAATGACCCATTCACATGGTGGGTTTCTTTCAGCTTTTCCCAAAAGGGAGTGAGCTTCATTCGGCCGCTGCTCTGGCATTAGCTGCCATTATTTGTGCATCCTACTCAGATAATCAATAAAGTGAATGGCATCTGAAAAAATTATACACACAGCTCTTCCCCAGCTTCCAAGATGAAGACAGAAGCTGAGAAAGGAGCCTTCGCATATTCAGCACTTGTTAAAAGAATGAAATATAGTGCTGTGTGTTATTGTTGTATCCCGAATCCTGGGCATTCAGCAGCAGTTTCTTTTGACATTGCATAGCACTCTGGCCACATGCACCTGAACACAAAGCTCAGCAGCTTTCCCATCCTTCCTGACTTTGCTGGAAAAGTTGTGTTGTCTGCTCGTGTGGCATGCCAAAGGGCAAGAACTTCTGTTGGGAGGAAGGATCTAGCTGGGTCAGTGCCCTCTTTTCTTTAAGGGACAACACCACAGCTTTATTTTTACAGCCAAATGTCTTGGCCCCAAGCCAGCATGTGGTGACAAGTGGGTGGCCTGTTCAAGGCATGGTCTCTCTCTGGAAAATGGGATGAGCTTTCTCAGCCAAAATCCATGTTCAGCCCCCCACCTAAAATGGCTCTGTCTCTACATGGCTCATGGGAAAGTCACCTTGAGGTGTCCATCAAGCCATCACTGCCTGCTGAAGAACCTGATTCAGGTTCTCCATCACCCAAGAGAGTCCTCCCAGCCAGGAAAGTAGTGAGTCATGTTGTATTAGAAGATATTTAACATCTATTTTAGGACGTTTGCAGCCTCAGACTCCCTTCAGGCAGTGGCCAAGACGAACCATTGGCGTGAACCTGAACATTCCCACTGCAGCCTCCCTGAACAGCAGCAGCACCGGATGCCAACGTGGGGCCTCTGAGCTGAGCAGGTGGTAGGAAAAGGAGAAACACAGATTTTGCCAGGGCAGACTGTAACTACAGGGTAAGGCTGTGTCCTTTTCCTCCTGCAGCCCTGGAGAAGCTTTGTGCTGCACAGTCACGGTGGGGACTGAATCCTTGCTTTGGCCCAGTTCAGGTTTAATGGTCTTCCCATAGAATCTGTTCATGGTCTCCATTGAAGACAGGAGGAGAAGTGAGGTGGAGCAAGGGTCTGACCAGCATGGCTGTTCCCACATGTTTCATTTAGACCTTTCTCTCCTGGACTGCAGAAGGAATGCCATGGCTGTACAGCCTGGAAAATCCTGTGATGCCTGCAAGAGCTGACCACTGGGGACATCCGGAGTCTGGAAGCTGCCTCTCTGGCAAGAGCTAAGGACATCAAGCAACCTGCTGCTCCCAGCGGGTTTCCCAGGGCTATTTCACATATCTGGACAGCAACAATTACAGGGGAGCAATTCTTTTTGGCCATTTCTCTGGGATCTCTGCTATCTCCTAATCTAGGCAGCAAGCAGAAGTGTTTGCTGATGGGCAGCTCCATTGTCCATCCCCAGCTTTTCTCCGTGGTGGTACATTGTTTGTGGTGCTGTCTAAATCCTCCTGCCAGCCCCAACAATGCCTCGCGCAACCCTGGCGTGTCGGGAGCTTCCAGGCCGAGGAGAAACTGATCCCACTCAGCCCGGCTCCGTTTGTGGCAAAGTGTTTGTGCTGTGATTAACTCCTGCACAGACACACACAGCCACAAATCTCCAGGTTGTCTCACAGCCTTTTCGTTCAATTAAGTCTGTTGACTTAGTCTCATTTTGAGCAGTAACTGGATTTAGATAAGGCAGTGGAAAGCAAAACATCAATTGTGTGATTCCTGGCCCAGCCGGTATGTTGATCCAAAGGGAATGTTTGTGCTGGTGATAACGGAGGCAGTGCAGTGATTAGGACAAAGTCATTTGGTGCAAAGACTTCCACAGAGTAAAAATGCTCTGTTAAGTGCAAGCAGTGGCCTAAGGAAGCAGAGGCAGCTGCCTGCTTGCACAAACTCCCTCTTTGCCTCACTTGATGCATCTGCTGTGAACACACAGTGATGGAGAGGCCCTGGTCTGTCTGAAAGAGGAATCACAGTGGCCTCGGGACTGGGAGATCCCACTGGATTAATGGTCTGTGCTGGAGCCCAGCTCCCAGAACCATAACTGTTGCAAGGTTCTACAGGGATGTAATCATTTGGGATTCAGACAGTTACTCTTTGTCAGAAACAGACCAAAGTTATTCTGGGATAATTCCTCCCCACAAGGTGTAGGGCATGAGTTTACAGGAGTTCCCTAGGGACTTGATTTGCCCAACATCCCTGGGAAGAGGAGATGCAGGTGACACATCCTCAACATCCAGTCCTTAGAATACAGGTGGTCCAGGTGGAAAAATCCTCTATATGCAATAACTGGTGTCTCCCTGTATAAGCAAGACAAAAAAAAGCTCTCCTATTTGCAAGCAAACATTTTTGTAATGCACTCCTGTGTCTGCTACTGCTTTCAGGCTGTAGTCAGAAAATATATCAAGGAGATACACATTGTTGTATGTTAGTCAAAAGCACATTTCTATGCATGACTTTTTTGGTCACTTTGTTATCCAGGTAACTGTTAAGCTAATGGGGAGGATAGAGCATTCCTGACATCCTGCAAATCTTCAGCAAGGACCACGGAAGATGAGTGCAGAAAAAGACAGTGAGAAGACATTACTTCCTTTGTCAACTGAGGACAAGGTATGCCATTGGAACATAGCAAATATGTCACTCACTTTTCTGGTTTTTCATACTAGAGCGGATTTTTTCCTTTGATTCTCATTTGCGTCCTGTGACATAAAATCTGTGACATAAAGAGCTGTTTGCACTGTGAGAACTTTGAAAGTGGACAAGTGGTGGTTCACAAATGATGGGCTGTGTGGAGCCTTAGTGCATCTGTTCCTCTGAAGAGCACAGCTTCACCGATGGAGGAACAGGGGGATGTGTTACTTCAAAGGACTTTTCTTCCCATTCCTCCCACCTGCTCATTT
This sequence comes from Daphoenositta chrysoptera, assembly GCA_013397915.1. Taxonomy (NCBI): domain Eukaryota; kingdom Metazoa; phylum Chordata; class Aves; order Passeriformes; genus Daphoenositta; species Daphoenositta chrysoptera. The sequence goes on along the minus strand of VZRO01003953.1, from coordinate 1,760,337 downwards.
CCCTTTTTGGGCCACGCAGCACTTCTCGTAGAGGTGACACTGGCAGCAATGTAAACCCAGTGGTTTTGAGAGAAGTTCTGTGCCATGAGGTGGTGGTGCTTCCCATCCTCGTCCCTGTGTGTTTTAGTGCACTCAGTATTTCCATCAGTGACTCGGACCATGGAGTGTTCATGGCTCCCTTGCAGCAGGACACTGCAGGAGTGGTGCAAGGACGCCAGGCACTGTGGACGCTGTGCCCAGCATGGGGCTCTGCCCCAGCATGGTGTGCAGCTCCTGGGCTGTGTGTACACACACACAAACACTTAATTGTTGGCAACTTAACATATATCAAACATCTTCTGGTAGCGATGAAAGATGGCATCCTCCCAGAGTTTTGCATGAGCTAATCGGCCCTTTGTGTGAAAGTGTAGGTGGGGACTCTTCTAACAATACAAAGTTGGTTAGCTCATCATCTTGGCTTTAGGGGCATACTGATGTGCCCATCCTGCTTTCACAGCCATGAATAATCCAGCTTTGCTGCTGTCCTCTTGTAAAAAAAAAATTGAGAGAGTGTAGTTTCAGGGCTTGGTGCTCAAGCCTGTTTCTCGGTACAGGGGATGAGCAGAGATTCACCTATTATTCACTGGTATCACTCTTGGCTTCAGGCTTCTTTGGACTGCTGTTGGTATCAGAAATGATACCTATCAGCATAATTGCTATTTTTCAACCATCAGTTGGAATAACACCCTTGAGGATTAGGCAGGTGTGGTTCTCTGTCAAAGTGAGAGGACCATCCACAGAAGTTTGTGCTGCTCATGGTTCATTTAATTCTCTGTTAACTGTCTGGATGGTAGAGCAGTAGGTTAAACCAACAAAATAGGCTGGAAGACCCCGACTTTGGGAGGAGGATTGATTTTAAATGTTCTTAAATGTTAATGAATACGCTTTAGAAATAACCTTAGGTAAAAAAAGGAAGTACATAATAAAAATACACATAAGGAGTCAGGTCAAGGTCCTGGCACTATGCCAGGGGAGCTGGTAGAGGACAAGCTCCAGTCTAAGTCTACCATGCGATGCTGTGGCCAGAAAGAAACTTGTTATTAGAAGGGATATTAAGAGCACCCTCTGTATGGAGGTCCTCATGGGGCTGGAGAGGCCCAGGCCTCAGATCCACAGTCCAGACTTCAAATAAGGTGTAAACGCCAGAGGAAGTCTGGAGGAGGACAACAGGACTGATAAGAGGTTTCACAAAACATGGCCTGTAAGGAATTATTTTTAAAATTGGATTTGTCTAGTCTAGAGAAGACTGAGAAGAGCTAAGAGAGGCTTGTGAAGACAGTAGCAGAAAGGGGTCTCCTAAAAGAGTGCAGTGGTCATGGGTCTATTTGCATGGGGAAAGGCAGGACCCACTTGGTTTTGTTGTCAGCAAAACAGAGGAGGTGAGAGTTTAGGAAAGCTGTATCCATAAAGAATGGGAGATGCTGGAACTAATGATGCAGAGATCTCCATCTCTGGGAGTTTCTAAGAGTTTAAACTAATGTGCCCCATGAGTGGCACAGGCACAGAATGACACAGAAGGGTCTCTCCACAACTATATTTGTTTAAATCCATTCTGTGTGGTTTGTTGCTTTCTCGGCAGTAGCAGAAGGAATGTTGGACTCATGTTTGGTTGGTAACATGGAAAACATGCTGATAGGTGGGTATATTTGCACAGAAAATGTTGATAAGACAGGAAAAATGATACTGTTGTCAGAAACAACAGCCAAAAGTTTTAGAAGTTCTGCTTCAAAGAAGTATATTTAAGGAAAACGGCTCCTTTGGCAAGACATCTTTCATTAAACAAAAGATTTAGCTGGAAAAATTTGCAATGAGCTCCACAGATTAGCAGCCCAGCACAATCTCAAGATATGTGAAGTGTAGTTACTGATCCTGGAAATGGTTCTTCTCATCATCTGGGATTAAGCAGAGATAACACAACACCTCTGTTTGCAATGGGAGGGTGAGGAAAGAGATTGTCAGGGCAGCCAGAGAGGAGCTTCACGTGCTAAAAAGGCCATGGAAGAGTAAGGATCCAGAAAGACTCCATGCAAGAACTGCCAGATTAGGAGGGCAGTGGTATTTCTCAGAGAGCCAAAGAAGGGCTGTGCTTCAGGGATGAGAGGCAGACACCCAGGGCTCAGAAACTGCTGTTTCTCACAAAGCCTGCACTTCTGTGTGTTCAGCCCAGGAAGCTGACGAGTGGGATGTGGAACTGCCATATGTTCATGCAGATGCTCCAAGCACGTGTGCTCCCCTTATGTATTTGGGCTTTATACCCAGCTTTGAAATTGGGTCAAAGTCTTCCAGAGCTCCAAGAGGAAACTCCTGAGAATTTACAGACCTGAAAAGCTGTGATTAATGGTTCTGGACAGCAATTTTATTTTCCCCTATTGAGGCTTGGGTAGACAGAAGGGAGTGCAATAGGAGATCCACACCAAAGATCAAGGCAGGCAGATCTGCCTGGCTGTCAGATTTCAGGCCAGCAAATTGGAAGAAAATTAAAAAATCCAAAGTCAGATCTGGTCCTTGCTCTGGGAGTGCAAAGAGGCCTGAAAGGCTCCAACATAGATATTTATGCCTGGCATAAAACCACCACAGAAACTTCTGTTTCACTGGTTTTGCCATCCCTTTAGTAGGAATATGTCAAGTGAATATGAAGGAATGAGATCTTATTGTTAGAATAGTCTTGAGTTGGTGTCACTTCACTTAAGAGGTGAGTGCAGTGTTCAGCCTCTGCCCACCACAGCTCAGCATCTGCCCTCCCAAACACTTCAGGTTGCAGGCTTACACCTTAAATCAACAGTCCTGCAGGTGTGGGAGACAGGGGACCTTAAATTCTCAAAAGTGGTGGTTTTTCCCTTCATAGCTCTAGGAAGATTTCTACCCTGAGATACCATCCTTCTGTCAGGCATGGAGGATGAGCCATCTTCATCATCACTGCTCTTAGCTTTGATTTCCAGGACAAATAACCCCAAACCCCTCTGGAGTGGGGGCAATATGAGACAGACACATTGCCTCATAATACAAAGCCAATTGTGTTTATTCCATTACTCAGTTCCTAATTACAAGCCTTATCTCAGAGGAGCTTGGGATGGCTGTGTAGTTTCAGAAACCTCATGGTAGGAGGGGTGTTTTTTAAATACAGTGTTTTCCAGAAAGACTATCTTAAAAATATAGTGCAGTTCAAATCCTCTGCTTCCTTTAATGCTATTTTCAGGTTGGTTGTTTTTTTTTTTTTTCAAATTAGGTTTAGCAACATGCATGAGATGTTAGATTAAAGGGACAAGGCTTGGGTTTTCCGTGTCTGTACAGAAATAGCTGTTCCCTGGGTGGGCCAGGTGAAGCTGAGCAGAGTTATTGTCACTTGACTTCCCCAGCCTCCTGGGTGGAGGAGGCAGGGATGGGACTGGCTGCCTGCAGGAAAGTCTGGCCAAAAGCACTGGGGCCACATCCTTTGTGGAGGTAAATCATCATTGTCTGGGTGGCGTTTCTGGAACCATGACTATTTTCATCAGGATCAGGCCTTTTCCATATGGTGAGGAAGTGGTAAAGATCACAAAGGGAGGGAAAGCTGTCCATGCATGGCAATAATTCCAAGAATCTATGGGGTTTTCCTATGTAGGTGGTGTCTTTTTCTCTAAAGAATGAAAACGTGGCTCTTTCCCTTTAAGGAGACTTGCTGAGTAGCTCATCCCATTAAGACAACAAGCCCAGATGCCCAGAGGAAGAACAGTGTTGTTGTGAAGACACAGCCCCAAAAGGCAAAATGTCTGGATTTTATTTGCAGCTCTGCCACAAACTTCCTGGATGATTGTGGCCGAGTTAGCCAGGTCTGTTGTTCCAGCAGTGCCTGAGCCCTCTCTGCACAGGCACGAGTTGTACGTTCACTCAGGGCTTTCCACAAAACTCCAACAAATGCAAAGCTGCAGAGAACCACGTGCTGCCCTGCTTGCCCCAGGAGGAGAGGCATGAGTAGTGAACATGCCCATCCAGAAACAGGGAAGAGCATCAGAGCAAAGCCCACCTTGCCCAATGGCCCATTGCTGGCAGATGGTGGATGTGGGTGCCCAGGGAGGAAAACAAAGTCAGGGAGAGCAGAGCTGGACTTCCAGAGCTGGGGGTGGTTCGTGTGAACTCAGCAACCCTCAAAGGCTTTCTAAACCTGGGAGCATGAGTAGTCCAGGATGAGCTCTCAGGGCACCTTGGGATTTTTAGCTTCCTTGGAGCAGGACTCATTTCTTCAGCTCCACGTCAGACCTGCTGGATCACACAGGGCTTTTGTAGCTGCTGCGAAGAGCAGCCTTCCCATGGCTGTGTCAGCTCTCAGAAGGAAGTGATGCTGCCTGCCAGGGAATTGGGGCTAAATGCACTGCTGTTTTCTCATGCTTTGGAAGAGAAGAGAAGTCTGGAGAGAGTTATTGTTGTGGTGTACAGGAACTTTGCCAGTATAATGCTCTGTAATAACAGCTAGTCTTCCTTCAGGTCATTAAGTTATCTATTTTTTAGTACTCTTGTTCATGACAAATAGATCGTGAGTTTAGAGATGCCCTCCTTCTCTTTCCTTTTTACTGATGTACTAAATATATTTGGGATGTTTTCTTCTCTTTTTTTATGGTGGTACATGCAAATATCCCTGTTTAAGTGTCATCCTCCAAATGTCTCCTCCAAGGAGCCATGACCAGATAACCAACACATTTGTGCTCTGTCTCTATGTCTCAGTGGGAACTAAAGCACGAGGAAATACTCTGAAGGGCACCACAGATGATGAAACTGGATTTAGAATAAGGAAATGTCTGTCTGCTCTCAGAGATAGTCTCACATCTGCTTTGTCCATGCCCCATAACCAAGCTGCACCCTGGAAGCCACAGAGCTGAGTTAGGGTGGGTGTGGGTTGAGCTTTAACCCCAGCTTGTGGTGGGGTTCGTACATCCGGGCTCAGGATGGTGGCTGCATTCCACCTGGAGATGGCTGGTGTCCAGTTGGCTGGGAAGGGGGCTGGGTGGACAGGCAGCTGTTTGCATTGGCCAGCGAGGACATGCCCAAATTCTCATGTGCTACTGGAGGGTACTCAGATATTCCAGTGATGAGGGCAGTCTGAGAACCTGTTTAGACCAGAACATGGGTTTCAGTGGCAGTTTTCTGGCTGATTAATTGGGTGACTTCGTGCAAGTCTCAGCTTGCCATTGCCCTATCCAATAAATGGGAATAGCAGCATTTGTCTTCCTTTGTAAAACACTTTGAGGTCTACGGATAATCCTCCTCCTTTTTCCCACCCATCATTATGGGACCAAGTGGAATCTTACGACACATTGAGTTTCTGTGGTCTGGCGTTTGCCAAGCATCTGAGAATGACTCTTTGGCTTGAGTTTGCAATGTCTCTGACTGCCACGTGATTTGTCATGGCAGCTCCTTGTTGAAACCAGGTCACCACTCACCTGAGAGCACTTGAGATGGGGAGAGGAGCTGAAGCGGGCACGAGGAGGATACAGACCCTGGGGCATGCTGTAGTCACACATCAGCAATCCATCAAAAACTCACAGCACTTTGTGGTTCAAAGCTCTGCAAATACTTAAGAGTAGAAAACTTCAAACAAGAGAAGATTTGTCTTGACCATCATACTGCTCTCTGTTATGCTGGTGAGCAGCAGGCAGAACTGGAGAGAGACCTTCACTGGGCATTTGGAGATATTCTCACAACATAATGTTCAGCAGTTTGAATTCAAGGACCTTGTGCTGCTGTGCTCAACTGATATTTTAGGGCACAGTTTCTTGTTCTTGTGGATTGTCCTTAGAATCATAGAACAGAATGGGTTGGGTTGGAAGGGGCCCTAAAGGTCATCTGCTTCCAGGCTTCCAATCTGCCATGAGCAAGGATGTCACCCACTAGGTTGGGGCCCCATCCCACCTGGCCTTGTCCAGGGATATTTTCTCCTATATTGGGATGCAAGTCCCTTCCCAAGATCTCATCCCAAGCAGGTACCAACAGGATGTGCTACTGAAGTTATGCTGTTTCTTACAATGACCTGAAAGAAAACCTAAATCATTGCAAGGAAATATTACAAGTGACTCGGGAACTGAAGAAGGGAGTGAATAGTTACGAAATCAGGTTGCTGATACACAGAGATCTCCCAAGAACATTGCAAGGCTGTAGGAGCCTTGAAGAGCCAGGAAACCAGCAGAGATCCATATCAGGCAGCAATGACCTTACAAGAGAGAGGCTTGAAGAGAGGCTTAATCACCATCTCCAAGTACTCACAAGAGGAAGGCAAGTGTGGAAATGAGGCAGATGTATCCAGACATCTTCTGGCTGAAACTTGAAGCTGAACATTTTTTATTTTTGTGCTGGTGGGGAACAGGAGCAGTAGCTTCCTGCAGAGTAGTGCTTGAAGGCTCCTCTAACAGCTCCGGCAGTCCCTGAGTGGCTGGGGGCAAGTGCTTGAAAAAATAAGTTGTAGTTGTAAGAGGAATGAGCTGGAGGGTGTCCAGTGGCCTTTGCCATGTACAGGAGCAGATTATGGGATCCTCCTGAGTCCTGTAGTTCAGAAACCACTGATTTGGATTCCTTCAGCCACAGCAACATTAGAGACAGCTCCATCTTCTCATTTTGTCAAGCACTGAGCCCCACCAGTGAGGTTAAAGCTCTTGAGAAGGAGTAATGCTTCAAGACTCAACTCTGAACACCAGGAGCTATCTGGGCCAGCTTGAGCTGCCTTTTTTCTTGTCGTTTGCCTCCACTGTATCATTACAGGATGACAGCCTCAGAATTACCTGGTGCTCTCATCTCTCCTTTAAATCAGAAAGAAACCCAAACAAACAAGGAATATACCAAGAGCCCATGAGTGAGTGCAAATGAAAGGCTGCAGTTTCCCAGAGCAGCATTGGAGGTCTGCTCCCTGGACCGGGGCTGCGAGGGACTCAGCACCTGGCTGGGCAGGACCCAATGGCTGTTTGTTTCATGAGACCTATCAGATATCATCTGTCCCTACACAAGCCGTGTTTTACTTATAAAGTACATTGCATTACATGGGCTATAATGTACAATTTCAAAGCAGACCCACCTTAAAAACATTTTGTTTAATAAAATAACTTAATTAGAAGAGAGCTTCTGGCTGATGTGGTTGAGGCTGTGATAATTTTTCCTTCTCAAATCATTTTCTCTGTTTATTATACTTAATTATAGTGTAATTATGTATCCATCCTCTAGGCAAATTATGCAATCAGAAAATGTGAGTGGTTCATTTGCCACTGCTGTTGGGACCAGTGTTTACATCCCTAGTACAAAATATGAGCATAATTTCTATTATTTATAGTATTACGTATATGCATATATATAAAAGAAGTTTCACACAGAATGAAGAATTGGTGTAAATATTTTATTGGCACTCATTTTTGCATCATCCACTCAATTCATTTGTGGCCTACTATTGGAGACACCCAAAGCTCAGGTAAGTAAAATCCTTACCATAAATTTTCTCAAACACAAATAAAAGGCTGAGGAATGTGGAAGTTGCACAGCTGAGCTTTAATTTTGGTAGGAGGATTATTATTATTACTTTTAAGAGCTGTTTTTGCATTTCACTTCCTTATACTCCAGGATTTAGCACAGCAAGAGAGAAAGGAACCCCACAATATCCAGTTGTGGAGTGTGGATTTGTGTTCACATCATGAGTTCAGACTAATCTATTTTTAGCCATGTGCTTCATGAACTTTCTAGCCATGGCAGCCCTGACTTTAGCAGACTGGCTTGTTTGTTCTTCCTCTTGTTTCCCTTGATGGGAGTTGACAGATCATGTTTGAACATACCAAAACGTGAAGCCAAGTGTCCAAACCTTGAAAACCCTCCTGAGATGGATGTTTTCTCCTTCTTTGGCCAGCTCTCAGTGTGAACACAAACCGAATTCCCACTTGGCAACTTCAGCTTCTCTGTCTGTGCTTATTTTGCAGAATAAAGCCATTCTCACCAGTGGAGCAGGTGGGGGAGGTGACACATCTACTGCTGGAGCTCAGCCCCCCGTGTTTGTAATGGCTGGCAGAGATGAGGCATCCACCTCACCATCCCACCCAGAGAAGGAGAAAGGAGGTGATTCCTGATCATCCTCACCAGCCCTGCAGCTGCCCCATGGCCTCAAACAGCCTTTCCCTCTCCCCACCCTCAAAATGCAACCACTGCCCCATTCCTCCCTCTCCCTGAGAGGAGAACTGTCAGTTGTGGTCTCTGAGGGAGAGGCACTGCCCCAGCCAGCCTGGAATAAAGCTACAGAGTGGAGAATCAAAGCCCAGATCCAGGCAGATACTTTGTGGTAACCTAAGATCCCATGAACATCGGGGGAGATTTTTCAAAGGAGCCAGCAAATTCTCCTGGGTAGGGGCTGTTGCTCCATCCTGGCCCGCTGGGGAGCTGCATTCACATGCACAGGTGGGCCAAACCAGCCCAGACAGGGTGGAAGTAGCCACGCCACTGCTCCCAGTGTTGGCTGTAGCAGCAGATGGGACTCAGCACATGGAATGCCACGTGCCAAGAGCCCCACACCTGGAGCAGGCAGCAGCTCCATGGAGAGCTGAGGGCCCACAAGACCAGGTGCTGACTCAGTCCATGACAAGGAGGCATCTCCCAGAGCGGGATGAGATGGGAGCAGTAGGTATGTAAGATGTTTTTGTTTTTTCCTGATGTTATCCCCATTTTCCCAGGTCCCAGGCTCAGACAGCCGTCTGCCATGTGCTTTGGCCAGACACCGAGACGCTAACCATGGGCTGGCATTGCTGCCATGAGCAAAGGGACAATGCCATGGGGTGTCTGGGCTCTGCCAGCCTGTTCCTGCAGCGATTTTGCATGGGGTGAAGTAGATTGGGACTGGGTAAGAGGTGCTCTGTCTCCTTGCCAGAGGAGGATTTGTCCATTATAGTCTCACTTGCTTTTGGGGTGTGGCCTGAAAGGGAGCATTGGAATATTTGTTGGGGGTTTTCCACATTTTGTTATGAAACCCTTGGGTTTTCCATGCCTTGAATTTGGGAGCACATACCTTAGTAAGCAATTTTACAGGTGCCTGGCTCTAAGGTGATGCTTCCCACCTGTTGGTTTGTAAATGCTATGGAATGAGTGGTGTATTTAACTATTTCTGAGCAATGGGGAAGCTGTGGTGCACTTTACCTGAGGTCAGGCAGAAGTCTGAAGGAAGGGCTTGGAGCAGGAGTCAGACTGCCAAGTCTCCAGCCAGCCAGGGCTCCTCCATCCTTTCTGTCCTTTCCTGGTTTTGTTTCCCCTTGCGTTCCTAGCAGGGAAAATGACGGAGGGGCAAATTAAATGTGGATTATAAACTCCAGCATCTGTGCTAGGGGAATCTGCAACCAAGCGCGAGTAGATGAATTTGATCCAATACTGGCCATTGATTCTTAAAGAGCTTCTTGTCTCAGAGGGAACTGGTTCAGAAACCAGCCCAAGAGCTGAGACACCACAGCTGTGAGTGAGGACAAGAGCCACCCTTCCTAACTGAGGTTTAATCAGTTGAATTTCAGTTATTGGGAAGCCATAAGGGAAGCCTGGCCTATTTTTATATCCCTGGAAGCCTCAGCCCCAGAAATGTGTTCCAGCATTGCTTCAGCACACGCTGAGCCTCACACAGTGTCCGGGGAGCATTGCACCCATATCTGAGCTGTCGTGAGCTAAAGCCAGCAGAAGTAGCTTTCCATTCACACCTTCAGTTTTCATGTCAGCATGCCATAATGACATGAGGCAGCAGATGGATGCAGACCAGGAAGAATATTTGGGCATATTAGGCAATGGGGCTTGGTCCATTCAGCTCACACATCTCCAGCTGAGACATCACAAGGCTGCAAAGGACCAAACTGAAAGCTTCTCATAGATAGAAGCAAAATGGGCTTTGCCCAGCTTTATTGAACATTTTATTTAAACCACCAGCTCCTGTCCCAGTCTGCAAAACCCAAACCCTGCCCTTTAAACTGCTAACAGAATGAGCCCATTTTCATTGGGTTCAGTCTTTCTCAGAGTGGATACTTTTCCCCTCTGGAGAAGGGCTGAACAGCAGACATCCAGCTAAAATCCTATGTCAACAGATGAAGGTAAAACACACTTTTCAGTCAGCTATGGGATATGTTTCCTAAAAGCTCTGGTATCTCTGCTCTTCTTTACTTTGTCTGTGAAACTATTACTTTGCATAATAGAAGGGAACAACGCTCGATCATCTGGTAGCAGCACCATCCATGTATAATTTGGGTTCCTTCACTCACTCTCCCATCAGCAACAGGAATGGAGCGAGCTTCTTGTTTCCCGTGATCTCTCGGCCCTGTTCTAGAAAGTCAAAGCCAGAAGCAGCCATGGGGGAGTGAACTGTACCCTGAACTGGGTTTTGAATTTTGAGAGGCATCTCTGCTTGTGAGTAGGAGTCCTTCACAACTAGGACATTTCTCAGTTCAGTGTGAGCAAAGGGATGAAGAACTCAGTAATCCCAGTTGGGAGAGGACACTGGGTATCATCCTATATGCAAATGCTCCTTTCACCTCCAGCAAAGCCTGGGGCTTGGGATCACATCACCTGGGCATCGTGCCTGGGGAATCACCACCAAGGTCAGTGTCACCAAGCAGCACCACATGCATCCAACAGGGCAATTGTGAGGGAGGTGCTGAGCCCACTCGTGTCCAGCGTGGAGAGACCTCCATCACCCCTGAGGGACCCCTCATCCTGGGGACCAAGCCACATCTTCATCCCCATTGCTGTTTCTCTTAGAAACCTGAACCAGGGAAACTACCATCTGAAAATATTCCTCTATGTCAGGAGGAATATCCAGACCTGTACTCCTGTTTATCCACTCTTGGTGAGCATAGTCAGACAGTGAAGGCCTGGATGCTGGAATTTATGTCTTAAATCAATGGGATTATTCATGAGTTGAGAGATAACCATGTGCTTTTATGCTTGGCTGGAGCGGCGTCTCAAGCTGACAGCCAGGAGTCAAAAGCTCTGAGTCACCGGGTCCCTCCTCTCTCTCCTTCCTGTGTGACCAGTCTGCCCGTGTCTGCTTCCCTGCCTGCCACATAAGGAGGATGACAATCGCTTTTATCTGATGGTTGCTTTCAAATGGCCCTTAAGGCCTCTTCTGGCCTGATGAAAATTCAGTAGAAGCTGGACTAGCGTGGAAAGACGGGAGGACATTTAACTAATGAAAGCGCTGGGGCTCAGGAAGGCAATTACATCCTTTCTTCCTCCCCACATTCCCACACAGGCTACTGGTGATTGCTGCAAAATCTTCTACGGGCAGAGAGGAGTGGGAGGCCTTGGAAAGGGTGAGACAAGGCCTATGAGCTGGGGGAAGGCTCTGTGGGGTGGTGGTTGGGGTGACCAGCACAGCAGGTTCCCAGCAGAAGTTACACCTTAAAAGAGTCTCCTTTCAATTAAAAACTTGGTCCTGAAAGCCTCTGCTTCACCTATGTACTTTGTAAAACAAAACCATGCACAAAAACTAGAGACAAAGAGAGATACATGGGCCAACTGCATGTATTTTATGGCCCCATTTACAGTAAGTCCCCCGAGAAGTGACCCAGAGGGGTTTCCACATTTAGCATGTACCTCTCTAAATAAAAGATGATTTTAAATACAGATCCCATCCCTTCTGCTGAGGGGTCTCCCTCCCTGTGGAGCTGTGCAGAGCAGGCAGGGCAGCGCTGACCTGCAGGACCCACTCAGTGTGGAGTTTTTGGAGAGACAAGCAATGCGAGCTGCCCAGGGTGCAAAGGGCTGACTGGATCGAGAGCTGAAGGTGCCTTTTCCTGGGCCAACTGCCCCCTTACCACCATTCCTGGGAGGAGAAGTTGCTCCTGCAGCCCTGCTTCAGTGCAACCCCCTTTTTGGGGGATGCTGGCTTTGGCATATGCCTGTAAAATGGGCTGTTCCGCACCTCCCTGTTGGTTAGCAAGTCAAATGGGAGAGTGTGAGAAACCCTGTGCAGCTACAGCTGCTGTGCCCAGGAGAGTGGGCAGGCAGAGGAGCTGTGGGCATCCTCCCAGCTGCCCCAGCATTAGTAAATACAGTTGCTCTCACTTTCCATTGATAGACATCAAAAAGCAATTAAGAATCAAGCTCTTCAAATTGATAGGTCTCCTGAATTTGAAACATTTTTCATTATTTGGCTGGTATCACTGCCTAGATTAGATTATTTTTTAAAGGGAAGATTAAAATAAACAGTATTTATGGTTTAATTATTTGAATGGCTAGGAAGCTCCAGCTTTATTTTAACTTCACAGAGGACCAGGAGATGTTTTTAATGATATGTTTTACTCACACAGGACCTTTCATCCAAAAATCTCAAACTGTTTTTCAAATAATTAATTAATCCTTGTACCTCTCCATGAGACAGTTATTATCTCTGAAGTTACTAATGGGTAAGCAGAGGCACAAAGACGTCAAGGCACAAACTGTTTTCCAAATATTAATTAACTAATTCTCTCACCACTCTGTGAGACTGTTACTATCTCTGCCACTACCAATGGGTAAACTAAGGCACAAATCTGCGAGTAACTCACCCGAGGCCATGCAGGTGAGTCAGGAGCAGAACTGAGAATAGCTGTGACCGGTCTCTGAGCTCATTGTTTCCAGCAAGTCCTACGCCGTATTCCTGTCAATGGTCACATTCCCTGGTGTGAAGCACGGCTGAAACCAGCTGCTTTATGAAAATACTTCCTCTGGTCTGTCTTCATCCATTGGAGATCATGTTTGCCCACATCAATCTGCAGTTTCTTTTGAACTTGTTGTGGCTGGTGGAAGCCGGAGTAACTGTGAGGAGAAATGGTTGGTTTAAAGGACCTGGGGAGCTTTGAGATGCTCTGGTGGTGGGGCTGTCCAGCAGCATGCCGTGGTTCTAGAGCTCATCCCTGTGCCCATCCTGTGTGGCAGCCTCAGGCTCAGCCAGGCACAGGGTGCCACATGCAGGGATTGCTGATGTGGCTCCTCTCTCCTGTGTCCCAGCCTGCAGCCTCCGAGCAGGCATGCGCAGGGCCCCAGGTGCAGTAACAGGAGCTGCTGAACCTGTGTGTGTGCACTGCCCTGCTTACCCACCCCTCCCTGGGCACATGGCAGCGGGGCATCTTTAGGGTCTGTGCAAGAGAATCTGGAAGAACGTGGGGACCCTGAGGGCCAGGGCCCCTCAGCAGCCAAACCCACCTTATCCCTTGCACAGTCCGTCAGCTCGGACTTGGTGTGTGTTTATGCCATGGAGCAAGAGCTTTCTGTCCTCCCCAGGAGGAAGAGGAAAAGGCAGGAAGCTGGAGGCACTCTCTGCCCCCAGGAAGGGTCCAGCTGTAGGATTCTCTGCACAGGCACCTGAACCCTCACCACAAGCACATCCCAGCTGAGCTATTTCAAGCATGGGCCTGGCCCCATCAAATGCAGTCTCATTTCCACATGAAAGGGCTGGAGGAATATGAAGCCAGCTCATCTGTATTGATAAAAATTTGGCATTACTTTCCCCCAGTTATCTAAACTTTCTGTGTACATTAATCACAATGCAAAAACCTGGAGGATGGGGGGCATCTCAGCTGTCTTTTTGGGGGTGGATTTTTTATGGGTTGTGTTTTTTGGGGGTTTTTTTATGGCTGGTTGTTGCTTTTTCTTCCCTAAACTTCCGTTTTCCAGTTCCACTCTGCTGGAGTCTGATTGCTCTCTCCCCTCTGCAATTTGAATGCCTCACTCTTCGTGCCCCAGCTCTGATGCAAGCTCTCGGGTGCCGTGTTTGCCAAAGCTGGCACGAGCACCCCATGCTCGTCTAGACACAGTCTAACTGTGGCACTAATGCCAGGCTTCCACAGGCTGAGCTCGGTGTTCGTCAGAGCTCTGCCCACGGTCAGCACTTTGATCTTTATCCTTGAAAACCACAGCCATTGACAAAGGTAAAATGAATTTCGGACTTGGAAAGACTTTGATGGCATTCCCCTGTTTTGGTTTGCATTTTGTTTTTTTTTTTCTCCTCTCCTTTGCTCTTCCAGCTGAACTTCGTCATAAAGCTTCTGATTACAGCTGCAGCTCCAGGATCAGAGAGAGGTCATGCTGTCTTGCTTTCTGCTGCTTTAAAATCTGAAGGGGAAACCCTGGGACACTTCTGAGACAGTCTGCCAGTGAGTGAAATGTAAGCTGTAATGGGAATTGGGGATAGAGGGCCCTCAGGATCTGGTCTTGTACCTTCTTTAAAAAAACAAACCAAAACAAAATCATCCTGAATAAGGCCAAGTGCCAAGAGTGGGAGAGAATGAGAACTATTTGGTGTTAGATTTCTAGCTGGAAATCTGCAGCCTGCCAAGCACTGCTCCTTGCATCCAACCCAGAGGTTAAGTGGAGGCAAGGGCCTTCTATCAGACATTGTATAGACATGCTGTAAGAGATTGCCCTGCCTGGAGGTGCTCATCGTGACAGAAACATGGTGAGCAAATCCAGTGTTGCTGCTCCATCTTCTCAATGGGCAGGGTCACACAGGGCACCTGAATTCACTGAAGGGCTCCAGGTGCCTTCATGGCAGTAATCTCATGGTTGTCAAAGATGGCAAAGTTGGCATCTCTGCTGGTGAGCTGTTGGCTCCAAAAGTGGTGGCTGTGCTGTCACACACAGCTGGACAGTGGTGCCTCATGTGTGCAACCATTTCTGACACTTTTCCCTGCTCTGAGTTGCAGGGTTTGGCTCACTGAGGGGAAGTGCTGCACATCTCTGAGCAGCTCTCTCTGCTAGAGAAAAAGTCAGCAGCTTTGAGCCAGACTTTTCCCTTCATAAGGTTATAAAAGCCAATTGTGAGATGTTTTATCCCTTTTGAATTTACTGGAGGAAGCACTCTACATGAGAGACCTTCAGTGAGGTACTTCTACCAGCCCGGATGAATTTCAGTGGAAACAGAGGAGGGGGGTCCTTCCACTGGGCGTGGAATAAGGGCAGAGATTTAAAGAACTGGAGATTGATACCACGGACAGTGCAAAAGGGGGAGGCTTTGACTGAGGGATATGGACAGTGTGTTATTTGCATATCCATAAAAATCTTCCAGGGACTGGGAGTGAAATCCAGGTTTGCTGAGGTCAAGGGCATTTTTGCCACAGATGGCTAGGTGGGCCCAGCTCTCTCCCCTAAACGTCTGCTTGGAGAAGTCCAGAGGCCTTAAGTGATGGTAGGGACTGGAAGCACCAACAGGGATGGCCAATCCCAAAGGCAGAACATCCCAGAGCAGATTTTGGGGTATCCAGCTCCTGGTGAGGAGAGCCCATTGTCAAAATGAGCTTTGTTAAACAAACAAGCAAAAAACAACTCTGCTTTCAAGATGACTGGCTCAAAGCTGGAGCTGGCTGAAAACTTTCCTCTTGTCTCATATACATATCACACATACACACACATAGTGGCAAGGAAAACCTTATATAGGTGGCATGTCTGTTATAGATAGGAAGCTGTTTACATTTTATGTGTATAAACTCACATAGATATATATTCCTAATATCTAAAAAAACTTTCTTTTCCCGAACACTTCAGCAGTTGATTCACAGATGCCAAATATTGAGAAAATATGTTAAATAAAAATGCTGACAGTTTCCCATGGCGAGTTTTCTGCAGCCTTGGAGAAGCTCTACATAACATTTGTTTTGAGATTCTAAGGAATTTGATTAACATTTTGCTGTTGCCCGTTCCTGAGGACTCTGAGTTGAGCTGGGACCAGAGGAGCACTGGATGAGTAAAGCTCTTCTCTTATTTACAGCCTCATCGAAACAATGAAGTAGCAGGAATCTCCTTGGAGAGCAATGGATCACAGCACTTGTCAAGATGATTTCCAAATCAAAGACGACTTCCAAGGAGCAGCAAGGGTATAATTTTAGAGCCAATCAAGCCAATGGCAAAAATCCCAATTTCTGCACAAAGTTTTGTGGAGCCTCTGAAATTTTGGAGCTTTGCATATTATATACTATATTATATATTATATATTATGTTGTGACTAAAAGGTCCTGTCCAAATTCAGCATCTGTGTGCCTTACAGAGGAATGACCCTAAATAGGAGTGATGAAAAAGGTCAGCCTAGTTTGAAAACAAATACCACATCTATAATGAGACCAAAGGGAGAATGAAGAATTCAGCACTTAATACTGACACCTGCCACTTGCAAAATATCTCCACCACTAGAAACAAATATCTGGGAGAGTTTGGAAAAGTTTGGTCACTCATTTGTTCCTCCTTTGTTTCCATTTCAGTCAGTGGTCCATCTGTCCAGTGACAGCACTGACATTGCTAAATGTCATGAAGTGAAGCTGCCGGAGTTGCTCCATGTGCTGCTTCCAGGTGAGATGGCAACAGACACAGCCATAATTCTTACCAAAACAAAGCAAGGCAAAACAATATTTGCTCATGTTTTTGGATATAGTTGTTAGATCCCAGGCGCAGAGATTAGTCAGTACCCATAAATATCACTGACACTGAACTCTGATTTCCAGGTTCTTTGCTCCCAACACCCAGCAGCTTTGAAAACCAAGCCAAGTTCTGGCTGCTGGGCTGGGAAAAGCTTCTGGGATTTGTTCAGTTCTTGGTCCCCACCAGACCATTTCAGGAGGGGAAGCAAGAGACACATCCACATGGTGCATCCCCCAGCAGGAAAACGCCCCGATTGTGAATCCTGTACGACACAGGTGACCCCTGGAGCTCCGTTCCCGATGTCGCAGCTTCCAGTGACATCGTTCAGAAGGGATCAGCCCCAGGGTGACAGAGCAGATGTGGAGCCTGGCAAAACACCCAGGGCAAGTATCAAAAGTGCTCAGGTCAGTTTTCTTTCTTTTCTGCATGTCTCTGCTGGGAACCAGAGTCCTGTCCCAATGAATATGGCAGTTCTAACACTGTCATTTAAGAAAATTCAGTTTCCCAGAGAAAACCTCAGACAAAAGAACCAACCCAAGATATTTATCACTTCACACTACGTTAATGCAAACAAAAACATTGCACACTGAAATAAATCCATTACGGAGTCTTACCAGAACTAACTGATATTCCCACGTGGCCAATTTCAGGCTGGAAGGGTTTGGATTGGTTTTTGCTATTAATATTCTTTCGTAATGGAGAAGGCATTTTTCAATTGAATGAAACAGTTTGCCTCCAAATATGTCCAGTTGCATTGAAAGATTTAGAGGTTTCAACAAGTAAAAATGAAGACCAGCAATTCAATGCTTGCCTGAGTGAGAGATTTCTTCAGTATTCCCTCTCTCCTCATCACCTCAAAAAAGTCAAAAAGTAAAATATTAACTGAAAGAACCAAATCCATCCATGTCATCAACATTTTCATGGGGGAGAGCCGTAGTCCCTGGCTCCCTCCATCATTTACTTTGCAATAATGATATGTTTATGTGTTAACCCCAAAATTAGCTCAGCCGAGCCAGGAATGCCCACAACGACTCTCTGAGGGACATATTTGTACCTGCAGAGCAGGACTGGGTGCAGTCACACACAGGCAGGGCCAGCCCAAGAGAGAGTCCCCTGGATCTGCAGAAGCAGAGCTCAGGAAAGCCTGGCTGAATGGCTCCATTTAAGCCTCAAAGGAGAGCCCAAGTGCCAGCCAGCACAAGGAGATAAGGAGCACCCTGGGGAAGGGCACAAAGGTAGCACTGATGAGCAGCGCTTGGCTTTGCTCCCACAGGGGTCACAGCTGGGTCTTCTATTAAATTTTTCTCAACACAGCAGTATTGAGAATTATGCCAAGCTACTCACTAGTATTTGACAGTCCTGGCATAAGCAAAGACAGTCAAGGCTCTGTTATCTTCTTTTATAAGCTGGAGAATTTGGCTCTGAGGAGACAAAGGTCCAGCAGAGCATGTGGGGAGTATCACTTGTGTGAGTAAAGTGGTACCTTTGTCTCTCTGAAGGTGCATCCTGGGCTTAGCTACAACAACCTCCATCTGGAAATACCAGTGATTGGTAAAAAGGTATCTATTCTGAATTTTTTAAAAATTATCTATTATACTACAAGGAGAAACTATTTCTGTTTCATTACCAGTACCTTTTTGGAGCTGAAGTTCCTGTATGCACATGCAGCATCCAGGTTCATCAAGCCAAATCATCAGTGTGGCAAAGTTGTTCCCAGTCATTTATCTTTTTTTTTTTCAATGTCCCATCCTATCAGCTCAAACTGAGTTGGGAAGAGGTAGAGCAGCGAGAATGGGCGGTTTTTAAGGTTGCACCAAATAGAAGGTAAGAAAATATAATAAATTTTATTTCATGCCTTCTTGCCAATTGCTAGAAATGTGCAGTCCATATGAATGCATATAACAAGGAGGGAATGTTGGGAAAACCAATAAAGAGTTTGTGGTCTTAACTATAATGAATGTAGTTTGATATACAGTCTGTTTTTCACTGCATGGCAAAATGAATCATAAAATACTGGACCTTGAAACTCCTGCATTTTTTAACAATAGCCTGGGGACAGTTTACAGTGTAATGAATTGTAATTAACCCACCTTCAAAATCTTTTATGAGTATTTTGCCAATTAGCTTCGCATGCTTGCTAATGACTCATGGCCAGCGCATGTCTTTACAGAGCAGGGTTTACAGCACACACCAGCCTGGGAAGGCAGCGGAGGGACACAGGATGGGGAGGGACATGCAGGTAAGACCCAAGCAGTCCTAGCAACCTACATATTTCAGCATTCAAAGAGCCTTTGCTGCTCTCCCAGCCCCAAAATAACTGCACTAATGTATAGCAACGTCAAAAGGCTTTGGTTTCCGAAGGATTGCGAGGAATGCAAAGGGCTCGAGTCCTGACATCTGTTGTTACTTAGTACCAACATATATAATGCTGCTAATTGCTGAGCCATCTTTGTTTTCCTTACTTAGCACTAGGGTTAGAATTATTTTATTTTTGTGGTTCATGGCTTCCTGCCACTTGCAACACAAAGTCCATTCTAAAGAAAATAAAACAACTACCAGGCTGCCTACTAACACAGTGTGTGGAGGGCTGGGGCTGTTTCTTCCCCCTCTTCTGTTTTAGGTTGTGTTTTTGTTGCTTTTTGGTTTGGTTTTTTTTTCAATGAAGGTAAGAAGAGACAGCAGAGCTGGGACCCGACCAGTGTCACAGCAGAAGGCCACATGGGCCAGTATCCCAACTCCCAGTATCCCAACTCCCAGTATCCCATCTCCCAGCACAGCCAGGAGGCAATGCAGGCAATGCAGAATCAATCCCTCCCCTGCTGCACCCTTCTCGCTCCAGGCAATCCGTGGTTTATGGACTTCCCAAAGCAGAGGTTGCCTCCAGACCAGTGTGTTTTAACAGCCACCCATGGATCTATCCTCCTCAAATGTTTTTGATCCCTTTCTCAAGCCATTTATAACTTTTGGCCTCTGCAACATCCTGTGGCAATGAGTTCCACAATTTAATTATGCTTTGTATGAAGAAGTGCTTCCTTCTGTTGGTTTAAACTTCTTGTGTGACAGCACCATCAGGTCCCTCTAATTCTTAGGAGAACCAGTGAACAGCCAGTTCCTATTTGCTTTTTTCTGTCAGCCATGATCTTAGAGACCTTTACTGGACCTCCTCATTCTGTCACCCCTTTCCACCCTGAAAGCTCCTCATCTCTGATTTTTCCATCTTTGTGGAAGCTGTTGCCCATCTCTCCTCATCCTGAATGCTTTCCTTCCTGTGCTTTCCAGTTCAGCCCAACTCTCCTGGAGTTCCATGGCCAGAAAACTCACTACCATGGAGATGCAGTTTCACTGAGGAGTGCTGTAATGATGTTTTCTGATTTGTTCCTGCCTCTTTGCCAGCTCATTCCTAACGTGATAGTTGTCTCTTCTGATGGACTTTAAATGATATTTGCAGAGGCCTCCCAGCTCTCTTTGCTCAGTGTTATTTTTAGGCTCATCTGTGTGGAAGTACAGTGAGGGTGAGTTTTCTGCACGTGCTCTGCCTTTGTTGACACTGCCCTGCATCAGCCATTTCACTGCCCAGCCACTCGGGATCATGAACCCTTTCAGCAGTGCTTTGTGGCCAGATTTGCATCATCTGCAAAATTTCTCTTTTCTCTGTTCATCCTTTTTACCAGACTATTTATGAATATGTCTGAACACTATTAAATTAGTATTTCAACAACAACTCAGTTCTAAGTAATGCATGAAGCCTCTCTCACACAAAGACGTGTGGCAGACATCAGCCAAGGCCTTGAGGGGACCCACCAGTGACTTCCAGTGACTGTGAACGTTCAGAGATTTATACCCATCCTCCAAAAAGACAGCCTTTAACTCCTTGTAAGTGCAGGAAAGAACTTTCTTTTCTCATCTCTTATCATGAAGCCTTGTTGCAGACAGTTTTTAGGCATTTTTGTTTATTGGCACAACTCTCTGAACTCCTCTGAGCATGTTATCAATACTGAGTGGGTAAGCGGGAGAAATCAGTGATAGGAAGGCCCATCTGGTGTGTCAAGCATTTCATTCCCCAGCCAGGGATATGTCATTTGTCAATTTATTATTTTTAATAACTCACAGTCTGTCCCTGCTGGTTGTGCAGACCATGGAACACAGGTTGGTAAGAAAGAAAGACTCAGCTACAACAGTGGCTTTTATTGCCAAATACAGAATCACTTCTGTTTATAGGTGACCTGCACACCTTTTGCTCTGAATTCCCAAAGTTCACCAGCCAAACCCACAGAATCTGTCCTGGATGTCCTATTTCAGGAGACCTGAGAGGTGGGCTTGACTTGGTGTGCCTGGGGAATGCCCATTGCTGCTCTCAGCTGCCCTCCTTTCAGGGAATTCTCAGCTACACTGGAAGCGAGTTCACCTGAAACTGCCCTCCTTGCACACTCTGGCTGAAGAGATTTTTCCCTTTGCTGTACCGTGGTACAGATCCAGTTCTCCTGGAGGATCAGCCCTCATGGCAGTGTGAAACCCCACGGGGCAGTTAGCATTGCCAGGCCATTTCCTTGTGTCACTAAATGTCACCACTGCTCTGTTCCCCCACATCATTCTCACTTCCCTGTCAGTCAGCTGTCCCAGGGTTTGGCAGGAAGGGCCAAACTTGTGATAAACTTCACCTGAGACTCAACTTGGGCCTCATCCTTGAAAGCTGTGTGTTTGGGAAGCATCCCTGAGCGCTGTGACTCAGGTCTGCCCGGGCTCTGTTGTGGTGCCACATGGAGTTATCACGAGTTTCTGAGCATTACCCCTCTGGGTGTTGCTCTGTGCTCCGCTGAGCACCCGGAGAACCTGTTTGCTGGACGTGCAGATAATCCACTGCAGAATTGTATCACAAACATGAGCCTGGGGCTTGCAGAGAGCCTCAGGGGAAGGGGAGACAAGATTTACTGCAGGAGTTGTACAGTTCTTGCTGTGACTCTTCAGAGCTGAGCACCATGTTTGGACCACAACTTTTTCCAAAGAAAAACTGCAACATCTGCATATTTCCTACTGCACTGATCCTGCTGTAGTGACCTCAATTGCAATCCCAAATCTTCAACCTGGTTTTCCTCTTCAGCGGGAGCTTTTCCTGTACTGTGCAGGACTGGACCATCTGTGTACATCCAGGTCATGGAAAAATATTATTTCTGTACTAAATGAAATCAGTGTAGAGGGACTGCATTTACAGTCCCAACCACTTCACATACAGCAAGGACTTTTCCTCACTGGGGCCTATTCCTGAATAAGGGAATGGTGGCATTAAATTCAATCAGGGCAGGATTTTATATGTTATTTTAGCCCATCCAAAAAGTCACAAAAATGTGTTGAATCTTTTTTTTTTTTTTGAGGAAAATAAAACATATGGTTAGATAATCAGTGGGAATCACTAGACACCTACACAGGAGAGCTGCAAGCATGGAAATACTCAGATACATATTTGAAGTAACACCACAGGTTTTTTGGGTGGGATCCTTTGCCCCGCTGCACTACATCTGGACAAATAATTTGGATGTTGACTACTCAGGTAATGTAATCCAGAATCCTGTTGCCCGTGTTGCAAACAGAAGAGGAGGAGAGAACATTTCATTCCCGTCTCAGCTGTGGTGTTTCATTGCAGGCAACACCACTGCTGTAACCCAGCAGAGCATTGGTGTGGGGTGTGCACTGAAATTATTGCTCTTCTGCCAAAGGGCTAAGGCAGAACGAGTTCTTTTTTACTTTTTTTTCCCCTTCTCATTGACTCCAAAGCATAAAAGCAATCAGTGTTCCTGCAGTGCAGTAGAAACTGCATGTGTGGCATCAGCACCCTGCCATGCTGGGAGCTGTTTCTGTGCACAGAAGGGAGGTCTAACGTGGCTGGGTGGGAGGTGGTGGAGGTGTGGGCCCTTCCAGACTGGCCACCCAAATTTTCCCATTCTGCTGCCGTGCCTTTCACCTGCTGCAGGACAGTGCTCTCAGGACTGAAGCCAATCCAGGTGTGCTGGAATTATTGCACATCCTATCACAGAATCATTGTGGGTGGAAAAGACCTGAGATCATCGAGCCCAACCTTGATCACCACCTTGTCAACCAGACTGTGGCACTGAGTGCCATATCCAGTCCTTTGCTGAACACCTCTAAGGACACTGACTCTACCACCTCCCTGGGCAGCCCATTCCAATGTTGACCAACCCCACCAGTGAAGAAATTCCTCCCGTGTTCCAGCCTGAACCTGTCAAAACTCTCAGGACAGATTCAATCCCATCGCTGATTAGCATCTCTTTTATCTATTTTAGCACTTAGTCTCTAACACTTGGTGAAAATTTGAAAGGCTGGAAGAGCCCACTGTACCCTTGAATAAAATGCTGTCCATTTTACAGTGGGCTAGTTCATGCATTTAAATTCTGTAAATTCCACAGTGCCTCTTTGTTTAGATGCTTGCTCCTTATTTAGGATTATTCACTAAGTTCTTTTATTTTTGACATCACCCACAGTTTAAAAAATAACATTTCCCCATGTTGACAAGCTGTACATGAAGCAGCTCCTCAAGATGGGGCAACTCAGTGGCTCCCCTTGGATCGGTAACACTGAACTAAGGACAGGTTTTTTGGGAGGGTCTTTTTGGTTACCTGCATTCTTTTGGTCTCAGCATTCATTTCTTAGGCAGAAACTTAATTTTTATATAATCTTTTTTTTCCCTGATAAACAGATTTTTCTGATATCCTTTCCAAACAGTAGTTGGGAACCTGGCTCTAATTCCAGCCTAAATCCATCTATGCATCTATTACCAGTCTTGCACACTGCACCCCTTTGCCTAAAGAGTTCTTTCACTCGTTAGACAGAGAGACAGAGCTACATCATACTCTAAGTTATAGTACTACCAAGCAACCCAGGGACTTCTGCCAACTTGGAAACAAGATACGAACTAAAGAGTTTCTATTTTTGCATTAAAATGGAAACAGGTGGGAAGGACGTGTGGAACTTATCAAGCCAAATAAATACATTTTTTCATGTTCAAATTTGAATGGAATGGAAATTACAATCTTCCAGTGTTGCTGAAGAGAAGCAATATTGGGTTTCTCCTTATTCAGCCTTCAGCAGTAAGGAACTAGGTGCAATGGAGATGGAATTCTGGAATTTGCTTCCTAAGCCCATCTAACTCTCTCCTAGGTCTGCCCTATTTTGAATTATTGCTCCACCTGGCACAGGGGATGCTATTGGCTCTGGAGAGAAGAGTCAAGTCTTGCAATAGTTTTTTTTATAGATTGCTAACTGGAGAATAAGAACAGGGATGAACTTCTGGATGGCAGAAATCAGTGGTTTTCCCTATTCCTACCTAATTTATGGCAGTGAACCTCCACTCCCACACTGAGTGAGGTGCTTTGGCTCAGCTCAGGTATTTGCTGTGTGTCAGCACCGAGCCAGTGTGTGGTGGAGAGACCAGGGCCACACCAAAGCTCTGCAGTTTGAACCAGACCTCTCCCACCCCCTTCCTACCTCCACATGGGAACAAAACCTGAGGGAATTGCCCCAGCTGAGGTGGAGTGTGTCCCTAGGAGGACTTACTAAAGTAAAACCCACATCCAAATAATTTTTAAAATTATGACATAGTATAAATGGGACAGACTTTACCAAAACACTGGGTTATCCATTGCCAGAGGGTCGGAGCAGCTGCAGTACTGGTTGGACAAATAAGTAATCAAAAGGATGGGCAGACTCTTGACTGCCTTCACTTGCCATTAATTAACTGTTTCCAGTAAATAGCCCTGGCTATGTCATTATTTTGGAGCAGGAAGGTATTGATCCAAGTACTGGAAATGTTGCTATCAGCCCAGCCACAGACTTGACCCATGTGAAATCCCACTGGAGTCAAATGGATTTGTCCAACTGCATCTGTTCAGCTCAGCAAAGAGCCTGTGACCATGACCACGAACTGTTCCAGTAAAATGTCCTGCATGGCCCATTCCATGGGACTACACGATGTCTGCAGTGCTCCATGCCACAGGCACCAGGGCAGCCTGCTACTGGCAGTAACCTCTGGGTCTAAATGAGCTTGAAAGGGGATTCAAACACTTCTCCTGTTATCAAACTGCATTTTTAATTTGAATTAAGAACAGTTTTCTGTTACGTTAAGGTTTGGAGGGTTGGCCTGTAATATATATGTATTTAATTTTTTTTTCCAGTTTATGCTTCCCAGTGTTTCTTGGTTTGCAACAGAATCTGAAATCCAAAGAGCAAAGTATTTGCAAAAGCTCTATGGCCTCAAGGTCTTTGAACTCCTGACACCAGGAGGAGATGAAAAGCTCACAAGGCAGGCTGATCTCTTGAGGCTCTCGGCCCAATTTCCAGTAACTGAGGCAGGTTGAGTGCATCCAGGGGGATGGACTGAGGGAGGAAATATTAAGGTACCATTCAACTGCACAACCAAACCATTTGAGGTTTGCCTGTCACTTGTCTAGACACACGTTTCAAAAGGGAATAAAATAAAAGGAAGAAAAATACGCTGTCTGGGAATTCTTACCCGGTGACTTGTGCAGCCCCAGAGCTGGGTAATTCTCCTCAACTGAATAAACATCGGAGGCAGTCTGAGAGCAATTTGGCTGCAGAACAAATATTGTTGCTGAATTCTTTGCACCTGCAATGGCCAGGGAAATGATAACACACCCTCTCCATGTCTCCCTATGCCGGGCTTTGGAAAGCAGCCAGGAAGCATCTCCTGTCTGCCCCAGCACAGGGCTTTGTGCGGGCGGGGCTGCAGGCGAGACCCCGCGGGTGGAGGCACAGCCCCATCCCAAAGGGAGGAGTGGATGTCACCCTCACAGAGGGGAGCTGCTGGTGGCCTCCTTGAGGCAGTCAGGGACCAAGCAGTTGGAAAGGGGAAGGAGCTGTGGGTAATGGTCTCTCCTGTTCCCATCTCAGGCACATGCACACAGCAATGGCTGATGCCCGTGTGAGCACATGAACCTGAGCTCCATTAGCACCGAGGCTGCTCGGCTAACAGGGCCTCAAGACAGATAAAAGCAGGGGATAAATTGTGTTTTAAAATGTTTCTCCTGTAAAAGTACTTTTTCCTTGGAAGAATCCTAGGCAGAAATCTATTTGCCTAATAAAAAGATCTTGAATCTCACTTGGAATTTAATTCAGTCCTGAGTCACAAATTACTGGGTTTATGCTCCTCTTTGAGGATAGTTGACTGTACTTCCCTTATTTTAGTAAATCTAGTGAAATTGCTGTGGTTCTGTCTTGTATAGAGAATTTTTCAAGTTATTTGCCTTTATCAAAAGCACAGAAAAAAATGGAGAAGCTCTGTGTTCCACTGGAATGGTTTGTCATCAGTACATAAACTGTTGCATCACAATTTGCCACCCTGCATTGCACTAGCTGTAGAATTCAGTCATTTAGTCCAGTACAAACACCAATAATTTGCATTTTAAATATATAATAAATAAATAATGCATTGATTTATTACATAAAGCGCATGTAGTTCAACAGGCTGGTGTTGAGGTGGCTTTGCTAACTCACAGCCCCAAATTCCTGCACAGTAGCAATGAGGGTAGAAATTTTTATACTGTGAGGAACTCACTGCCTTAGGAGAGTTTTTTAAATTTTGTTTTTAAGTTATACCTACAAACACATGCACAGAGTCCTTGGTTTTAGTCATCTCAACATTTTCCATCCCTGTATCAGCTGGCAGGTTTAAGAACAGGTGACAACAAAACAATTTGGGCTGAGAAAAAAATGCGTAAAGAGGTGAAAAGATGTGAAGACAGGGATCAGATTATTAGGAGAGAACAAAAAAAGAGACAACACTGAATTACAGAGCCTAAATTCAAAAGAATTATGCCAATTTCAGTTAGCTAAGTAGCTGGAAAGACTAGCAAATATTCCTTATGATTCTTAAGCATATTAACTGATAATTATTTATATCTGTCCATGAAAATTAACCCTCACAACAGTGCAATTTAATCACTGCAAATTCAGATTGGCAGAAAAAGCACTCTGGGCTTTGTATCACTTGACTGAGCTTAGCAAATGAAAACACAGGAGATTTGGTTGATCCTCCACAAAGCTTTTGGGCTGTGACATGATCACAAAAGAGCAGGACAGTCTCGTGATTAGGTTTTGATTGCAAGATGGTGCTGAGCACTAAACGGGACTCGTGAGCTGTGCTGCTTCTGAGCCCTGCTGTGTGGGGATGAGACCCTGGGATGAGCATGATCCCTCTTTGCCTGCTTTTTCCATTTGGACAAGGAGTAGGATGTGCCCTGGCAACGTATGGATGTGGCTCCTGCAGCAGCACAGAACTGACTCAGGAATTAACCTGAACAAAACCTGACATTTTCTGCCCAAAAAGGGGAGGCACCCTGTAAAACACAGTGCATCAAAAAGTGTCCTGCTCTTCTCACCACGCTGACAGAGCCCCAGTCACCTCATCCACCTGGTACACTCAACCATTCATCCCTGCTGAAGGCATTCCCACAGAGGCACAGTGAATAGCTGGAGCATCCCAAGTTCCCTGAAGAAGCAGCCCCATTAGCAGAGCCTCTGTTAGATCCAGCCCAGACTTCCCCACAGTACCACATCATAAAACCATCGTGCATCTGACCCAAATTTAAGGCACAGTTAGCGGAATTGATACAAGAAAGAAACCAAGGACTGAATTAGTATCCCACGAGGTTGTTTGGGTTTTTTTTCCACGTCCCAGATGAAGTGAGGAGCCACGTGGAGAAGTCCTGTGTCCGCCCTCGAACCCTTCCCAAATGCTCTCGAGGTTTTACACTCTTTCAAACGCCTTCATTACCTGCGCTTTTTTTTTGTTGCCAGGAGAGGTTAACAAAATTACCGAGGGATGAAACATTCTTGAAACATTCTTTCTGGCTCATCAAACAGGATTAGCGGATGAATTACACTGGGTGGTGCACACCTGAAGGAGAGGGGCGGTGGGGCTGCACCATCACCTTTGTCCTCTTCGAGGAGTCACGGCAGAATGTGGGGTGTGCACACACGCGGCTCGGTGGGTTTGGAGGGGAGGGAGAGGGATAAACCCCCGAGTGCTGCTGCTGAGGGCTGCCCAAGTGCTGGGGTTGCTCTGTGCTCGGCCAGCGCTGCTCCAGTCACACCCGTGAGCGTGGCACACTGGGAAACCCCCCCAAGACGTGTCCCCGTGGGCCTGGTCGCCTGCAGAAGGGCCAGGTGAGCCAGCAAGGCACAGCTCCATGCCTTGGGAAAGCTCAGCTCTCCCTGCGCCCTCACCTCCTTGCTGGGGAAGGTTGTGCTCCTTGGCAGCACAAAGATGTGATAACCAGGTGGTTCTAAGCCCCAGCAGGGAATGGGTGAGTCTGCCTTTCCCTATGAAAAGTGGTGTTTCCAGCTTCCCACCAGAGAAACACCCTGCAAAAAAATTTTTTTTCAATAAACTGCATAGGTTATCAAGACCCTCCACATTTGACTTTGCACAGCACCTTTGCTCTTCCAACAACCTGCCCTGCATCACTGACAGGTACCAGTGTTCCCAGGGTGTAAGTTTGTTCCCTTCTTTTGTCTTTTGATCTGTCAGCACCAGCGGGTTACAAAATAAAGCTCTGCATGTCCCTTGACAATTATATTTATTTAGGTGGCCCTGGCAGCCCAAAACATTTATGGTCATTGCAATTTAAAACTTTTTGTTACAGTCTTGAGTATCTCCTGAAAATAGAAATTAAAACGATTGGGAAACACAAGTGTTTTGTAGATTATATGCATGTCTTCTAGAGGTAGTAGCCAGCTAAGCAGAAGGTAAGGGGAAAAAAGAAGAGATTAAAATCTAGGTCAGAACAAATGTTGGACAAGAGCCCACCCTGTCAAGTCCCAGGCATCCCACAAGAGAAAGACTGAAAGGGAGCAAAAAGGGATTTTTTTTTTTTAAAGGAGGAATAGTGGCCTTTTCAAACATCCTATGTTATGGAAAAAAAGACATTTCAGAAATGCTGTTGCTCCATTCCGTCTGCTTCTAAGACAGCCATTAGCGGCCACTAATTTTACAGATGCTTCGTTACTTGTGCCGCTGGCTTGTGCTTGTCTTGCCCGGCCCCTCCTTCAGTCCCAGCCTCACCTCTGGCTTGCTGCTCCCCAGTCTCTCGTGCTCCAGACACAAAACACCAAGCCCTTTGCTCTGCTCAGTTCCCACAAAACCAACACACCCCCTGTCTTTCCTCCAGAGCAGCCAGATTCGGGTGTTCCCATGCACGGTGGGCACCAGCAGCAGGACCTGTTTGCACTCCCTGTGCCCCTCTCAATCTTTCATGAGCCATGGGCACGAGAGCCGGTTTTTCCCAGATCCCAAGCATTTGGGTGCTGCAGATTTCACACCAGTTAACCCCAAAGAGGGAGAGTGAGCCCTGTGGCTGCTGCAGGGGGCAGGACCCTGTGCCGGCTCTGGGGAAGGTGCAGGGATCAGAGCAAGCCGAGGCACAGCCAGTCCATGCCCACGCCCCTGCCTGCAGCTGGAGCATCAGCCGGTGCCGGGGCTGGCCGTCCCGGTGGGGACACAGCAGCCACAGCCACTGAGGACCGAGGTTCGTGCTGCGCTGAAGTCGCAGCCTTAGGCTACGTTTTCTTCAAAAGCAGCAGCATTATTTTAAAAGCTTCACTTTCAGAAGTAACTCACGCACTTCAATAGTGAGTCTTGCTGGCTCACAGTGAGGTTTACACCTGTAACTGCCTTAAGTTACCCCTGGAATAGGCTCCAGGCTCCCACCATTTCACTGAACTCTGGTTCTCTGACTGAGCTACCAGACCTTCAGGACAGGGACTCTCACCCCATGAGATTGGGTTTTAAAATCCATGCCTAAATCACTGGCTTGTTTGGGTGCCAAGATGTCCAAAATAATGGTTGGTCTTTTTATTGCGGGGCTGACCCTGCCTTCCTCGTGGAGTCAAAGCTCCCTTCACTTCTGAAAGGTGCAAAGAAAAGCAGCCCACCATCTTGTTGCCAAATCATTCTCCATGGGAGATTAGATTTGAAACTCACAAAATACCAGGATTTATGAGAGGAACTGGCTGCAATGCGATCATAAGAACATACCAGCATTGTAGTTCCCCACCCTTTGATCTTGGCACTTTAATGATTAATTAGTGCTAAAGTGCTGGAAAAATACCTCACTTGAGGCAGTTTAAAGCTCCTCTTTGTATAGATACAAACTATGACTCACATGAAAGGATAACCCAGAACTGCAAGAGGGTGAGATTAATGCAGAAGCCTCTGGTCACATGCAGATGTTTGCCCAAGTGGACAAATGGGAGAATCTGCTCAGCTTTAGGGACGGTTTCCATTGAACTGCCTACATTTTCCACCACTTGCATTGCAAGAAAGGCTGTGAGCATGGAGGGAAATCCATCCCTTAGAAAGAGACACGTGTTCAAGGAGGCGTGAGCCTTAAAGAAGCATCGCATCCTATGGCAATTTGCAGATAATATTCCTCACCTGGGTGGTTGAAGAGAAGCCATTCCTCTGTCACAAGCGTGCATTTCAATACTTCCAAATATGCTCCAGTGTAAGTGTAAGTCCCACTGTCACCAGTGCTCAAGACAAAGCATGACATGGAAGGGAAAGTTTTTCTTGTGTAATCCTGCAGAGTTTACAAGAACTGCACCAAAAATGGGGTGCTGACCTTATGTATTCCCAGCCTTGCCTCTCACCCTTCTCTTTGGCCATCTGTCCCTGTGCATGCAACCACTCGGGGATGCAGGACAGGACACGAGCACTCAACCTAACCAGAAATGGCTGAAGTACCTCCCTGCAGTGTGGAGGTCCCAGAACCAAAGCTCTTTGTAACCTTTCTTCTCCTAAAGACCTATGGGCCAAGCTCCCCAGCACTGGGCTGGCACAGGGCGGTGCCTCCAGGCTGGATTTCCACCTCTGCTTGCTGGTGGGAGCAGCCACAGCTTCCCAGAGAGGGACCTGTGTGTGGGGGCTGTACATGGCCTGATAAACCACGAGAACCTGCCAAAATAAAGAGAGTAATACACAGCCCTTTCCTCACCCGATTCCAGCTGAGTGCTGCAAACACCTTCTGATTAATGTCAGGTTTGCAGCAGCACACATGGAGCCTGCTGCCCGCAGCCTGCAAGTGGAGCTAACTTTGTTCAGGGACAAATTTCAGGAAAGGTTTGCTTGGGGTCTCTTTTCTATTGGGGAACTCCCAAATGACATGTTTGACTTGGACTCACCAGAGCAACAAAGATGGTTTGCTGAAGATGCCATAACACCAGTTTTAGCTTGGATCCTTGATGCCTCCATCACTGCCAGGCTCTGGGCCCTCAGAATAAGGCACCATCTATTATGGCACAGTTTGCCAGTGAATTCAGCATTCATTTCTCCATGCATTCAATGTTTCCAGCCATAGCATGGGTGTGGGATAACCCTGAATTGATTTGCTTTGAGATCATCACATCAAAGGTGCCCTTGAAGCAGAGATCATTAGTGCTTTATTGGCAGTAAGTAGATTTTAATATTCACTAGCAGAGCTACTGGAAGTGCTCCTGCTGGAACCTGAAAGGCAGAAGCATTGGCTGGACTTTGTGTTCCTTACAAGAACTGAGGCTGAGCTCAAGTCCAGTGAAAGGGCAGCTGAGCTGGAGCACAGCCCAGTCAGGTAACGGAGGGGCAAGGCCAGAGGGGTTGTGGCACACCCACGTCACACAAAACAGGAAATTTGTTCTCTGGAGTTGACATCCAAACCCACTTGGCCTCAAAGGAATCCCATACGATCCCCAAATTGAATCAAAATCTGAGGCAGGAATAGAGAATTCCTAGCCTGTGTAATGACAGCTCTCTGCTCCCAGTGCTTTGATCCTATCCCAGTTAAAGCAGAAGGGAAAGGTTCATATAAATAGCATTAGCTAGAAAACCAGAACTCCAGCTAGGAGGATTTCTGAGCATGCAACATTAGTGGTGCTGTGAATTTTGGAGGCAGCAAGAAGCCCCTCTTCCCTCAAAAAAGGGCATTTGCCTGGAAGAGGTGGAAACCCAAGGGCAAGTAACTGATCTCAGCCAAGCAGGGTCATTGCTTGGACCCTGGATTCCCACATAACCAGGAATGTCAGGCACTAGGCTGGTGCACAGAAATATAGGGATAAGAAAGGGAGAATCCATCTTCTTTTGTGTCTGTCTCTATCTGTTCTTTTCTTCTCCTCACTCAATTCCATCTAGGACTAAAGACCTTATCCCTTCAAACACCCTGTCAGAAACTAAACCTCTTCTAGGTCAAATTTCATCCTGAATGATGAGAAAGACTCTTAAAAACTCTAGGAATAAATATTTGAAGATCCTTATTATTATGTACACAACAGCAGCTGCTTTCACCCTAAGCTTGAATGAAAATTGCAGGATGGAAAATGCAATTCACAGATGAATAAGCAGCAGTTGTCCTGCACTGCAAATGAGCCAAAGGAGGGAGCACAGGGCATCATGGAGTTGTGCACAACTTTGGCTGGGGGCTGTGGTATCTCCCTCATCACAGACAGGGAGCTCTCAGGCAGCCCAAAGAAGCTACAGAAGAAAGCAGCTCCATGCCTGACTAACAAGTAACTGAAGATTCCTGTGCAGAGCAAGGTGAGGGACACAGGAAGGGCAAGTGGCAGCACAGGGAGGTGCAGGGTGTGCTCACCTTGTCCTGGCAGGTCATGGCTGCTTGCCGTCCTCAGGAAAGGCCACCACCTCAGGAGGTGAGGCTTTCACCTCTTCTGGCTACAAGGAGCAGATGGGGCTGGGAGCCGGCCTTTGGAGCAGGGCTGTGAATGAAGCCCATTTCTTGCCACGTGCTCTTCCAAGCCATCCATTCCCATCTCCCTGTGACAGCTCCTTCATCGAGTGTGGTCTGAGCTTTGGGTCTGGAGTGAAACTCAAAGTCCTGGCAGATTCTTCATGCCTCCGGATTTCAGAGAGAACACCTCTGCAGGTCTGGGATCCATATTGGAAACTGGCCACTGCTTATAAGACATGAGTGCTTCGCCCTAAAAATAGTTAGCGGCACATTCAGAGCTGGAGAAAACAAAGACAACACTTCTGAACTCAGCTCTGAGTACTGTTTACCCCTTAGGATATCCAGTAATGTTTCCTTCCAGGAGTAACCACTGGGAGATATCCACACATCTGCCTGGCTTGCAAGGATGTCAGGAGAAAAGCTCTCAACAAAGAGCTGTATCTTACATCACACCCTCGATGCAGGGAGCCCCAGGGCTTTGGCATACCTTTGTGAGGAGCACATTCCTAAGTCGAGGGCTCTCTCTTCACAGGAACACCCTATCCTACAGCACCAACACAACTTAATCCGCAGCCCCATGGGCAGAACTTCCCACCACCCACAATTCCTGGGTGATGCAGTGAATTCTGTTTATAGCCAGATACACCGCTGGCAACCAGCTAATTACCCAGCAGCAAAAGCAGAGGAATGAGAGTCAAAGAGCCATTTCCCAGTGCCAAGCTCCCCAACTCTTCCTCCCTCTCCCTCCCTCTCTCTCCAGAAAAAGAAAACCAAAAAGAGATGGCGTGCTTAGCACATTGAAGTGCTTTGAGACTCAACTGAGTAATCCACTCGTTATTTTTCTTTTCAGAACTTAATAAACTGGGATCTGCCAGTATTTCCAGACACAAAATGCAACAGTGAGTTTGTAGCTCCTGAGGTTCCATATTCTGTAGGTGTTCTTGTGCATTTCCCCGTTACAATTTCAATGGAATAACCCCCCTTTTTTGTTCTGGTTATCTTTGAGAGATTTATCAGAACAATCCAGACTGGTTTTGTAAATTTGAGTGCATATTGGTGATGCAGATGGCTTTTCAGCTGGACACAATTTTTGGAAGGAGGAGATTCCATTTTCACTTATTTTTCTCAGGCTCATTCCAAAAAAGAAAGCCAACCCCTGCCCTGTGTTGGACAGGTGGAGGAGAAAAATGGATGCAATGGACATGTACCAAAACACGTGCTGCAGAACCAGGCGCATTTTGCCTGGCAGGAGGCCCTGATGTGCCTGAAAAAACAGAAGGAAAGACCCCCAGCCCCACCAGGAACAAAGGCAGGAAACCCAAACCCCAGTGTGAAGGGCAAAAGGTGAATTGGAGCCCTGCTGCCCTGTCCTTCTCTGTGCTGAACTCGCCGTGGGCCGATGCTGGCTGGGAGGAGCGTGTTCCCCTGGGCTGTGGCAGCCAGACCGGTTTGGTGACTGCTGCATTTGCTTTTCCCTGGCCCCCGCACTCCAGGTGCTGCCCCTCATAATCCTAATCCATCCCCGTGGTGCAGGGCCCCGTCCTGCCTTCCTGCACAGCAGCGCGAGCAGCTCTTGGGTCTTCCTTATGATCAAGAGGAGGAAGATGATCCTATGGCTGCAGGGAAGGATTAGAGGTTGGAATCTGTGCCCTATTTCGGGCTATGCTGTTGGGCAAATTGAATTATCTATGCTTTCCATAGTTTCTCGTAAAGAAACTTGATGCTTGGAGATGAGGACATTATCCTACTTCCTTCCCTCTCTGAATTAAATATCTGTCAATTTTTTGCAAGATGCAAAGGGACCCAAATCCCACACAAACACGCCCGCAGATACTTTTCAATGGATTTTATACCTAGAGGGTCCCATTAAAATGCAAATATCCAGCCCTTCCCAATTAAACAAGTTTCTGTACCAGAGATAACCTAAGCTAAAGGAATAGTCCATATGGAAATAACCATCCCATTTAAAACATTATTAAAACTGATACCTTTCAGTGCATCTGGAAAGGAATTGTCGATGGCAAAGCACCAGTGGAACACAAAGCCAGAGGGAAGAGCCTCTTGGAGCCACCTTTCTGTGCTATCTCAAGGTCTTGGGACAGCTGGAGAGACACCATCAGCGCCACCACCTGCCCTGAGCTGGGAGAGGAGATGGGGGGCCCCGAGCCCCACAGGTGAGGGGATCCATCCCAGATGTCACAGCTCTCTCAGAGGTAAAAGCCAATCCTGCTGGAACTGCTTCACCCCTCCGTGAACACCGGGGCTGCTGCTGGGTGTGGCAGAGGCACCAAATTGGAAAGTCTCTGAAAGAAAGAATCTGCTGTACTGTCTCCTGCCATTGAAAGTGTGTCAGAAGACTGGATCTGTGTGTGTTTTCCCAAAGACACAAAGCCCCTGCACGCTGATCCCATTTTAGCCCATTTAAGAGTCCAGTCAACAAAATCAACTTATTCCTGGAAGTGTGTGGGGCACTGACCCCAATATCTCAAAGCAAAGTCACAGTCTTCTGCAAAACCTGGGATAATTTTTTCCAACCAGTGTCCCCTCTCAGCCATGGAAAATCACCTTCTAAAGGTGAAAATACCATTTTTCATCAGTGTAGCAGCACACTACAGCTACAACACACGTGGTTGCAGCTTGTTTAATTAAGGAGCCTAATTTCCCTCAATTGTCTGTTAAGGCATTACACAGGTGTTTCATTTCGGAGTGCATTAGTACATGATGCTCTAAGCCTAAAAGCTAATTTTTAACTTAACCTAATAATGTCAGTAATAACGACCTGTGAGTACTGTCTTGTGAATCAGAACCTATGATACTTAAAATAATTAGCATAAAAGCCTAACTAGTACCTTGCTAAATTCATTTCCAACCCTAAACCCTCATCACTGAATTGAAATTTAAACTGAATGCTGGTGTCGGCTTTCCCCCACACACATTAGAGGCAGTATTTTATCAAATTTCATTTTGGAACTATAGTTAAAGTTTTGATCACCAATCTTTTCTTGGAGGAAGAAACTGTGGTATTAGCACTAGGTACAGTTTGATTAAAAACCAATGAGCTGTTTTATGTGGTCCCTGTTGTGTTTGGAGCACACATTTCCCCCCAGCTGGGGAATTGCTGCAAGAATTACTACACTGACCCAAACCTGTGGCCAGTGAAGCACATTAAGCTCTTAGTGGACATCTCTGGGACCTTCTGAAGGTGACAGAAAGCAACTGGCTTTGGGAAAGGAAGCTTGAAAAAACCATGACACAGGAGATTCCTCAGTGCCTTTCCACCCGAAGAAGAAATCATATCCTCACACTTTTTGCATCCCTTTTTGACAGTCAGCCTTTCTTCCACGGTCAGACAGAGACTCCGCTGTCTTCTGCCTCTGGAAAGGAGATGCCTGTTCCTTAGGAGGTGGCTGTCACTCCTGGAAAGTGAAGGAGTAAGAAGAGAGGCTCGGAGCTCAGGGATTCGCTCCTCTCTATCAGCTGCAGGAGAAACAAAAACCTTTCCCAAAACACAGTCAACAGCTAAGGAGGAGGCAGAAGGACTTTGAAGTGTAGTTCTTCCTCTTGGATCAAGTGGGAAGAGATGGGATCAGCAGCAAGTGCCTGTGAGCAGCCAGTAATTATGGATGTGAAAGTGGGATGACCTGGAGGAGGTCAGGAGCCCTCAGCAGCGTGTGGCTTCCCCCAGGACCCTGCAGCTTGCCCGTGACCATCTCATTTTGTGGCTCACACGCCTGTTGCTGACAGGAGTGATGCCTTGAGAGGCTACCTAGAAACAGAGGCTAGACAGGAATAAGGGAATAAAGGCAGGTATTTATTTGAAAGGCCTTCAAAGGTGCACCCTGGGAGCCAAAGGCTACATCCAAACATGGACCCCAAGATGGACCCCAAGATGGACGACAATTCGCCCCACCTTTATAGGTTTGGTTCATTTGCATATCAGCATAAATTCGCCAATTAAAACTTTAGCTAATGATGTAATTTCCCCTCACCTTGCCTCCCCTTTAGAGGCTTTGGGCCTAAGACAGTCTGGGTGTCCTTGGAGAGCAAACCCAGAGAGGGTTTGTTCTGTCTGTCTTAGCATGAGAGAACAGCAGCTCACAGGCTACAAGGCACTTCAGAATTACACACCAAGCAACACAAGATTTGAAAAATATAAGAGTTAGAACCTAAGGCATCAGGAGCAGCTCCCAGCTGATGCCCCACCACAACGGAGGGGTTTGGAGGCCACACCCAACAGACAGACCCGACCCAAGCTGGTGGCTGCAGCACCCAGGGCACCAACCCCAGCTGGGAACCAGAGACAAAGCAGAGATGGAAGCTGCTGAAGCTGGCAGGAATCACTTATCCTGTATGTGTGCCACAGAGAGGAACAACCAGAACACAGACCCTGAGCAATAAACAATATTTCAGGCATTACGAACATGCGGGAGAGCTCTGCTGATGAAAGATTTGTAGTTGTTATTAATATCTGCCGAGTCCAAGCTGAGACCTGAAGCTCAGTCTGCACTTGAACCTTCTCCAGGTGCTCAGATTTCCTGATGTAGATCTGCCTGACAAAACAACAACAACAACAAAGGCCTGAAAACATGCTGTTGATTTGGAGAAGAATTTCCTCCTCGCATCCAGGAAAGTTCAGAGAAGAAATTGCTCGCCTGGGATGCATAGTTGTTAATACCTTCTCACAAGCTTTCCCACCCACAGAATGAAAAGTAAAAACCAGTTGGCTTTGGGGTATAAACCAAATTAGAAACAGGGAAGGGAAACCTACCAAGTACCCACAAGGAGTTTGGCTAAAGAACTGTGATGCTTCTGAACATTTGACTTGATATTCTCCCACAGAAAATGAGAGGGAGGCCAAATCCTAAACATTCAGTTGCTTTTAAAAATGCTACTTTAAGCCTTTAAGCCAATTTAGGAGATTTTGCAAACTTTGTCCTGATGCAATAAAAACAAATAACAATTCCCAGTTCTAATCACGTTGGAAGTCAGATATCCTAAACGTCCTCTTTCTGTTATTTATCCCAGCTGCCACATTATCACAGCCCAACATGAGCAAGTCTAAGACCAGTCGTGGTCAGTATCTGTGAGAAGGATCCTTAAGAAAACCAAATCTCCTGGATGTAAAAAGCTAAAGGTCCTGCAGATCATTCCCATTTTGTTAGGACACAGCATTGCTATGGGAGACTCTGGCTGTAAAAAGCTCTCTGAGCTCACTTGTGATAACAGAAGATCCTAGAGGAGGTTTTGTATGATTATGAGCATCTTAACCAATATTCATCCTGGACTATTAGAATTTTATATTGTTGCTATTATTAATTACATTAATTACTGGCAGGGTCCAGGACCTTCAGCCCAAGCCTCCTGCACAGCCCTGACTGCTCCAAGGTTTCCTTCCCTCCAGAACCGTCTTTTGCAAAGCCTCTTGGCCGAGCAGATCCTGCACCTTCCTCACTGCCAGGTGGAGTTTGGAGCTGTTCTCCTGCCCTTACAAGCCAGCCAGCAATGAGTCTGCAGCTCCCTCCAGGGCTCCAAAACCTCCTGTAAGGGTGGAGTAGGAAGAGGCTCCCGCAGTTCCCGTGCCAGCTGTCAGGAGGGATGTGCAGCACTAGGAATGGCAGAGCTGGACAGCCATGAACGGAGAGGGAGAATGGATGCTTGGAGGTGAAAGGGAAGGGAGAGGAGGGAAAGGAAAGGAAGGACTAGAAAGAGATGCAGGAAAACCAGGCTAAAAATATTAGGTGTTGTTTAACTACTGGAATGTGCTTCTGCCCAGGTTCCTAGGGATGGTACATGTAAAACAGGAGTGAACATACTGTGACAATAACAGCAGCGGGAGAGCAGGTCTCTGGTTACCTGGGAGGAGGGAAGTGCATAGGCACTGACGTAGCCTATGTGAAAGAAAAAATTTGGCTCTGAAGTGTTTGGCATCAGTTCCTCTCTATCTCCACAAGTAGATTTCCACTTGTCATGCAGAAATCTTTGCATCCTTCCCATACAAAGCCACACCTGAGTTCCATGAAGGACTCCTTGACAGTCACATTTTATAACCCCATTCCTTTTTCCTCCCAACAAATGAAATGTCATTCATTGCAGCTTCATAGGATTTGATTCAGAATGGAATGAAAATAATTCAACACCAATATTACAGTTTTCAGCACTTAGAGAAACTGCCCATGGACACTATTTTGCTTCAGGGTTTTGCTTTCTGGGCACTGTGAGAAATGGGCTGGGGGCTGGGCAGAAGTCACTTTCCACAGGAGTTTGTGTGATGGTGCTAATCTTCATCTTCCAACTCATCTTTGGACAGCAATGTGGGAGGAACTGAAACGTGGGGCAAAGACTCATCTGAGTAAACAACATCAACAGCTGAGGCTTTTACACCCTGTCTGGCATTGGCCAGCGATGAAGGATTTCCCTGCAGCCATAAACCTGTTGTTCCACCTCTCTCCATACACAGACTTGTGCACAAATACACACACAGAGTTTGGAGGCCCATTCTTACAGTTCAGCCCTTGCTTTTCCCCATCACCCTTGTCCTGTGGCATTGCTGCACTGACCCCAGTGCTTGGTGACTCTAAGCTGCTGCCTCAAGGAGGAAGGGGACGAGGCTGCAGCTCCCTGGGCTCTTCCTCCCTCCCTCCCTGCCAAGCTTGCCTTGAAGCATTGAGGCATCCCTGTTCATTTAACCTGCAGCACTGGACCAACCTTCACCCCGCCCAGGGCCCAGACCCTCAGGGAGTGTGAGCTGTTGCCACCTCGCTGGAGAACTGCTGTGGTGGCTCCGTGCCATCCTGCTGGTGCAAACAATCCTTCAAGAATCCTTTCAGGTGTGTTATTAATTCACAGGGAGAACTGTTGGTAGATTTTCATTGCATAACACAGCCAACCTCAGGAGCAAACCAGAATGGAGGTGTTTAATCAGAGAAGTCCCCTCCAGTTCCCACGTCAGGGAGCTGAGCCAGATCTACGTCTGAGCTCTGCTGCTCACAAACCAAAGGGACCTGGGGGTTCTCGGTGCTGCTTTAGGCATCCATCAAAACAACTGTAAATGAGTTATGTTTCAAGTATGCAAGAACTTGCTTCTCCATGCCAAAAAACGATTAGTGTTCTCAGGCTTCCAGCAATGCAAAGCAGAGTCTGCAATGTCCTGATGAGAGATAGATGCGTTTCCTCTTAGACAATTAATATTAGGGGTGGGTTTTATTGCTATTCTTTTTTATGTTGTTAACATCCTGCCCTCTTTCCTGGTTCCTCCCAAAGAGCTACAATGCAATTTGCAAAACTCCCCTTTGTAAGATGTAAACATTTACTAAACATTGTCTTTCCACTTTGTATTATGACAAAAGAATAGAAGTCAAGATGTTAAATATATTTCTGTATTTGCATCTGAAAGCCCCAGGCCTTCCTGAACATACTTGCAGATAACTTCTATTGTTTCCAGCACGTTGTTACCTTTTTCTGTAGATCATCAGCTCCATGAAAATCCAAGGGCGAGGTCTTTGCTGGAACACTGCGAAGGACCCGCCTACCACCCAGTCCTTTACCAATGTATCCGTGATCATCCATGTCATTGCACCTAATTGTTTCATCCTGGGACATACCCGGCCTGGCCTCCAAACACACCGCTGGGACTGGGAACCAGAGCTTTTTCTTCAGTGCAATCCAGCTAAAGCAGGGGCTGCAGTGGTGTCTGCAGAGGGCATTCCTGGAGCTGCCAGGCGCTCTGGCAGCAAAGCCTCGGGTGGTGGGAGTGCTCCTGGTGTCCCCTGTGGGGTGGCCAGGCTGTCCCAGCTGTCCCAGGGCTGCGGTGCTGCAGGACAGACCACGGGCTGCGCAGGCTGCCCAGGAGGGCAACGAGTGCTGACGGACCCCGAGTGCAGAGCACAAACCACCGGCACACCAAAAACCCTCCCGAGCATTCTCTGAAGCCAGAAACACCTGGAAACACTTCAATCACCTCCCTCACATCTCCACTAGATAGAAGAAATCCAGTGGCTTCATCAACAGTGCCTTTGCCAGAAGCAATGAAAACAGGACCTTCAGCCCGGTTTGGACGGAGCCTGGAGAGCTCAAAGCTCCTTCTCCAGCTGCCCAAAGCCCCACCCTGAGGCCCCAGCAGAGTGTGACCACCTCAGCCCCTGTAGCAGCACACCCACCCTGGTCTTGTGTTCCCTCCTTTTGCATCTGCCTCTCTCTCTGCTTGCTATAACACCATCCTGTATTTCACAGATGGTGAGAGATGGCACTACATTCATTGATGTTGTAATGTTCTCCAAGGGTGTAAAATAAAACCAGTTTTGCATTCCATATCCCTAAGCAAATGCCTTTTCTTCCCCTTTCTTCCCTGTTATTTGGTGCATGTGTGTGCACATGTATTTTTTCAGGAGTAAAGAGCATAGTTTACCCCATTACACATACACACACACATTCTTTAAGTGCAATTATTTGAAAAATGTCCTGTTAAAATTCCTACTAAATAAGCAAACATAATTTAAAGAAGAACTACTTAGTGTCACTTGGTTGGTTTTTTTTTTTTTTAAATAATAAGAAAATCCAAGATGTGAGGGTGTAAGAAGAGCTGCCCAGACTGACTCCCTAACACAGATGTGACTTCGGGATATGAATATACAAAAGTGCTTGAGGCAAAGGAGATAAGACTAATTTTTTTCTAGAGCTATAGGAACAGTTTCAGAGCTTAAATCTTTTTTAAAATCACACTGCAACCACAGGGGCCATCTTTGTGAAATTTTTGGAGGGAGGTGGGGCTGTTTGTTTGTTCTAAATAGCCTGTTAACCTCATCTGCTGCTGCAGACAAAGCCTTAGGCCAATCCTGCAAACACCTCTGGTATTGTTCAGAGCAGTTGCTTTTGCACCTGCCAGGAAATTTGTAAGATCAGAGACGAAGATCCACCTCCTGCAACCTCTTTGCCTTCCTGGAAACTCCCCCGGAATAGCTGACTGGGTAGGATTAGGCTCTTGCTTTGGAGGTTGATTATGTGATCTCTGTTTCTTCCAGATTTGCCAGCCAGGGCTTACCTCCAGATGAGTATTTCAGCATGTGCTTAACCTTAAGCAATGAGATACTCATGCTTATAGTTGAGTATAGGCTTAAAAATTTTGTTGGAAGCAAATCACAAGCACATTCTTACATACTTCTCTGGGCTGGGCCTAACCAGAGCTCTCCTGTTAAAACAGAATTTTTTTTTTT
>VZRO01003953.1:1685514-1718980 GCA_013397915.1 Daphoenositta chrysoptera | reverse complement strand
TTTTTTTTTTTTTTCTCCCAACACTTATCCCATCACTGTAATTTCCCTCCTCAACTACCCTCTCCAACTGCTTCATTCCAGGGAAACCAAGGGGAAATGGCATTTTCTCCTACAGCAGCAGATCATAATTGACAACAAGCATTAGATTGGGGATGAATTTACAGGAAGAGGTGATACCTTTTATTTAGCACAGCTATCCCAGGCTAACTGTACACATGGGTCTGTCCAAGATCTGGCTCTCCGTAAAACAGCTCCTCTCACACATCTTGCACTCCCACAGCTCTGCACGACTCCAG
The DNA here is from genome assembly GCA_013397915.1 of Daphoenositta chrysoptera. Classification (NCBI taxonomy): domain Eukaryota; kingdom Metazoa; phylum Chordata; class Aves; order Passeriformes; genus Daphoenositta; species Daphoenositta chrysoptera. Next base: position 1,718,684 of record VZRO01003953.1, on the reverse strand, counting down.
GCACACACCGAGGCTTTATGGGGCTGGGGGAAGCTGCCTCCTCTGTTAAGCATCCAGGAAAACAGAAGGAATGCAGCGTGCTGCTCCTGCCTAGCAGAGAGTTAATATCCTTGCACATGAGCCATTTCACCTACAGCAAGAAGTGAAAGCATGCGACTACACCCAACAAATGATCACAGAGCACCCTGCAGGGAATCTGCTTCCATTTCAAAGGGAGAGATCAAAACCCACAAAGAGGAGAAGGGGAAAAAAGAAAAAGGAAAGAAAGAAATAAAGATGCTCCCAGCCTGTGCATGAGATCAATGTTGGGCCCAGCCTCAGAAGTTTTCAGAGAGGAAGGGAGAGATATGGACAGAAGACTCATAGAGCACCTTCAGTGCCGGATTATTTATGTGCTGGGGGTTTGATCCTACACACCAAAATAAATGGGAGGTTTGCCACCAACTTCAATGGAAGCAGAAACAAGTCCTATCACCTTGAGGTTTATTGGCTGTCTGCAGAAAGTTTTAAATTTTATATAGAAATTAAACTGAGGATAATTTGACAGTTTAATGGTGATGTTGTGGTTTTTACATTAAAAGAGACACAAATTTATCCTTTGGGTTTTGCAATTTTTTTTTCCTGCCTGTTGGTTTTTTTAAAGATGGATTCTCATGTTTCAAGGGAAGACTGATAAAAATGGGACATTCCTATGCATAAGAAAAAAAGAACTCAAAGCTCAGTCGGGCCCTACATGCCTCACTCAAGGCTCAGTAGTTTGAAGCAGTTGGCATTAGTGGTAGCAGCAAATTAGCCATCCTGTAAGTGCTCCACACCTCTGCCAAAAACAAGGACTGTCCTAATTTGAACTATGCCAAATAGGGCATTTGACCATGAAAAATGACTTTAAAGAGATGAAAAAAAAAATCAAATCCTGTATTTGGCACCAGTCAGCTGGTCCAAAAAGTGAGGAATCAGCTGAGTGACAGAACCAGGCTCAGGACTCCCTGCAGCTCCAGCTCCTCAGGAAGTCCAGAACTAAACTGATGTGGAAAAGCCCAAGTAAATGACTTCCCTACCCTTTGGTCATTTAATTATTGATTATTAAATTAATCCACTCATTGAAGCCAGTTAGTGCCAGTGCAATGACCTGGCCCAGTAAGGGTTTGGGCTCAGCAGCCTGATGGAAGATATTTAAAGTTAGGACAACAATCACACTTCCACCAATATGAATCTTAATAAAATGATCTATCTCCAGCTGGCTTGGTTCATTTCTTTGGAAATCCAAAGTACTCTGAGTGGCAGCTCTTGATCTCCAAGCAGACTGGGACAGGACCCAGAGTCTGTTGGGATCTGACAGTCCAGCAGTTGCACAGGATGGGGAATGCAGGTGGGAAGTTTCAGAACCGGTGAGCAACAGGAGAAATGCAAGACCACAGCAGCCACCCAGCTTCACCTGCCACCTTAAGGAGGCCTTTTCCAGCCGCCCTGTGGGACCCTTGGAAAAAGGAGTCATTCACTGCTCTCCCATCCAGCACTGGCTGTGCCCACAGCTCTCTTGTTCTGCATCCCACAGGAACCTCTCCCTGTGTCCTCTTCACACATGGGACAGCCCAGTCCTGGAGAAAACAATCACCCGTAAGCTCCAGGAGTGGGAGCAGCCCCTGGAGCAGAGGCAGATGGGAGAGGGGATGGAAGTGGGACAGAAGGAAACATCTGAGGTTCACACAGGAATGAAAAAACTCTAGTTCTTCCTTCTCCCACTAAAAGATTCCACCACCTAGGACTGTATTATTTCTTATGAAAATACAGGAGGATCCTTGTTCTGGGCAACAACAACAACAACAAAAGTCTTTAAAATCAACCGTGAAAAATACAGCATGACCAAAACTATTTGAATTTGTGCCATGTTCTGTAATGAGGTTTTTTTTTTTGATTGCTGGTTTGGGGGAGGAGGGAAGAGGAAGAACAGCAAAAACATTTCAAATCAACCTAAAAGGACTTTTATTTTCCCCTCTCCTGAGATTTTTCCACTTCAGTCAGCACACCGGAGAACATCTCACTCCCACAGCCCTGCCACTTCCAGCCCCCTCACAGCAGCACTGAGGGATTTCTAACACCAAATGGCTGGAGCAGAAACCTGTCCTGAGGCAGCAGGGCTGGAGCTGCCCTCCATGGGCCACACGGACACCAAATTTGGCACCCGAATTTCTCTGCCAGAATCCAGGGCAGCCTGGGCAGTGTGCTCTGGCCGGTGGCTGCTCCGAGAGGAGACAAGCCTCTGCTGCTGGATGCATAATCTCCAATTTATACAAAGCTTTGAAAGGCATCCAACAGTCTAATTGGGAGGCCCTTAAATTAAAGTGGGGATGGGATTTGGAATCCACTTTAGAGCCTGCGGTTTGGAGGGAAGCATGGGGATCCATTTCATCTGTGTTGATATCAAGGGAGCCCAATATAAATGTTTTCTGGCACTTTTATTCCTCCAGCCCTGGGGTTTACACGAGGGTTGGCTTTTTGTTCAGGTTTTTTTTCTTTCTCTGTTGTTTTTTTGCAGTCTGAGGCCTCTTCCAAGTGTAATTTTGGAAGAGGGGTGTTACTGCAGCGTCCAGGACACCACCACTTCTCTCAGGTCTGGCTGCTGGACCATGGCACTGCCCCATGCCTGTCCCCCCACTGGTGGCAGCTGCCCTGCCTGGGTGGGACATCAGCAAAGTTGGGTTCTGGATGTGCTGCCAGGGAGTGGCGGGCAAGGGGAGCTGTGCCCATCGCAGCAGCCTCGGGGCTGCTCTCAGGGATGGCTCTCTGTCCCCAAGCCTCAGCCCTGCATTTCCACAGCTCCCCTCTGGCCTGGGGCTTGTGAGACAGCTCTGGAATGGCTTTATTGCCCGCCCTCAGGAACGCTCTGCTGCCCTGAGCCACCACGTCAGAGCTGAGGCAGATGCTGGGGGCAGGATGAGGGGGTGGGCAGGAGATGATCTCCATTTGTACATCTGCTTTTAATTGGACTCTGGTGGGATATTGAGTCATTTTGCATCACTCGGAACCTGGCCCACTGACAAGGACCCCGTGGCTGAATGTGTCCCACCACCCTTCACTCCCAGTGCAAACCAGCGTTTTTTATTCCCTAGCCAAAGAATTACATTTCTATTTCACATGATCCCAAAGCCTAAGGGGATGCTTATTTCCAACTTGTCCCACTATGGCGAGTGAACCACACCTAAAGGTGAGAGACTGCAGGGTGAACCCTCACCCTTCCCATGTGCTTTTGGCTTTGAGGCCTGACAGCAAACCTACAGTGCATTGGGAAAGCAGGGCTGCACGTGGGCTTTCCCCAAGCCCCCTCCTCAGCTGCCACAGCAGGGCCAGACTGCAGTGAAGCCGGGCTGATTTACGGCGCTGGAGAGCCGACCTCGGCATCCCGAGAGTGCTGGAACGTGTCAGCAGCTGCTCGGTGCGGCCACTTCTCCTCCTAATCTTCGAATAAAATATTCAGCAAGCAGCCAGAAGGTAAATGATTTGAGGGAGTGGGAGTTTTCCCAACTCTGTATTTTTGCCGCCAGAACAGAGTATTGTTCCTCCTCGCTGCTTGAAGTGGTTTATGCTCACAAAAGCCCGGCAACAACAATGCCGAGCGTGCGCAGGAAATTCCCTTCACATCTCAGTGACACGAGGAGGAGGAACGGGGATTGTACAATGCGTGCAGAAACATAAACATGAGAAATGACGTCATTTGTGCCAGCATTCCCAATGATTGTATGGGTTCATGGCCAGAATTTCTCCTGTGGCCCTGTTCCTGCTCTCCTGTCCCATGTGCTGTATGCTCTGACCAAAAAACAGGATAGGATCTTAAATGAGACTTGGCCTCATGTCATGTGCTTTCCCTCCAACTCCTAAACCTCATCCCCAGCCAAGCTCCACAGTCATTCCCATTCTCCCGGAGCTGGGAGGGCAGGTTGGCTTTGGCCCTGTCCCTACGGGGAGCGACGGTGCTGGTTGGATGCTCTGGTAGAAATTCCCCGGTGGGAATTACACACAGGTATGAAAATAAGGGATAAGCTTGAGGCTAAAGTCCTGGCATGAGATGCAGAAAAACTCGCCCTCACCTCGCAGCCCTCCCTCGGTGACACCTGGCTAATCCTGGAAGCACACACATTACCTTCACCCCCAGCAGCAGCAGGGCAAAGTGTTCCGGGTGTTTCTCACCTCTCCAGAAAAGCCAGCTGGGATGCTCCATCCCCCTCCTGTGACCCCAGAGCTGTGCCTCACTCGGGATGACCCACTGCTGAACACACCTTAGCCCAGCACCAGCTCTTTCTGGCCAGTGAGTCACAAATCCATGGATATCCTAACCAGAGCAGAGGTGGCTGATCTGCCATGCTTCTATTTTCCAAGACGCTGTGACATTTCATGAGTGGCTGTGCATGGGATCAGCTTCAGAAGGACAATTTCCCACAGAAATGAAATTAGTCAGAATGTTTTGTTTCATTTTAAGGGGAAAAATGTGAAATCTTTCCACAGGATTTTTTTCCTTGTGAAACAAATAGCTGGCTCTTTTGACATCTGAGTACCTGCTGCTTTACCCTGCCCTGGGGTCACAATAAGCTTCAGGAACCCTGGCAGCAGACTTGGGAAGTCTCAAGACTCCAGGCCCTGGAGCAGGGCACAGAGCAGGAGCATGGCCCCCACTCGAATGGGTTTCTGGGCTTCAGCCCAGGGGCAGCAAAGGTGGAAGCTGCCCTTGCAGCTACATCCCATCAATCTTTGTGCCTGGAAAAAAAGTGCCCACGAGGTTGCCCTGAAATCATCGCCTTGAGGGGACTTGGTTGTTCAGCTGAGACTCTTGGCTTGGGGAGCCCCGCTTTGAGCTCCACATGCTCCCAGCTCCTCGCCCGGGGCCGTCCCCACCTGTGTGTGGTGCACAGCACCCACCTTCCCCCAGCACACGGCAAAGCAGGCCGGCACAGCTGCCCCCTCCTCCCAGGAAAAGGTGGCTGTCGCTCGGGAGCTGCCTCCTGCTCCTCTGCCAGTCCCCTCCTTCATTAAATTAACACCTCGTTAGAAAATGCAAGCTGCTTTGTTCCTACAAATGGTGCTGGAGGGTGTTTACTTTCCTAATGAATATCCTGTGTAGAATGGAAATCTGTCCCTGGCAGTCCTTAACAAGTGCTTCATTAAGCTGTTTGAAAAAATGTTCCTTTCTGTTCTCCTTTGAACAGGTTAGGCTTTGCTCTTTTAAGCTGGATTTTGGCTGCCTCCCCATACCTGAGAGGATGGGTGGAGAGGTGGCCATCTGCTCCCAGAGCAAGCAGATTTTCCAATCCCCAGCAACAGGAAATGTGCCGAGAGACAGGGCAGCCTCTCCAGCGGGTGAGACAGCATCCCTCTGCTCCCAGGAACGGTCTGGCACCCCGGCAGAGAAACAGAGCACTCGCCCGCGAGTGCAGCTACGGGGTTCACACTCGTACAGTCCTATTACAAAACGACGGGAGCTCTACAGCAAACCAGAAACGTGAAAAGAGGGGAGTGGTGGATATAAGGGCCAGACGACCAAAGTGATGTTAGGCATGGACTTTTTAAAGAAGTTGTGAGGGTAAAACTTAACAGCAAATCCTCAGATTTAAATGTGATTGTGTCTGTGTTAGTGATGACAATTAAAATTGCTTGTAATTCTGTTTAATAAAGCTCAGGTTGAAAACTGAAAGCTTGGGGATAAAAGTGTGTTTGATGGAGCTTGTTCCCCAATCAGTACTGGAAATAGGTACCACACCGGTTGTCTTTCACCTGAGACCTAAGGAGAAGTCACAGAAGGACAGAAAACACATGGAGCATCCTCTCAGGGCAGGTCCCTCCTTTAAGAGACCTGATCCTCTCTCACTGCAGTTATGCCAATACGATGTAGGTGTGACAAAAGCCCAGAAAAAGCACATTTCAATAAAATTGTGTGGTGTTCCTGTCTCGGTGGTTTGGCCCTTGGGATCTCCATCACCCAGCTTGGCACCAGCCACACAGCCCTGACCTTGGATGGCAGGGCCTGCACTCTGCCCTTGGGGTGTTTGCTTTGCCCAGCACACAGCTTACAAACTTGAGAGGAAATGTTTGCTCTGCATTGGACCCTCCACTGGCATATAAGCCAAATGTTCTAATGGAATAGGGGGGTTTTGTGTGTGTGTTTCAGGATGTTTTAGTGGGTTAAGGAGGTTTTTTTCCTTTCTTTTATTTCTTTTTCTTTTGCTACTGCATGGTGAAGGGCTGCCATCCAGCTCACCAGGCAATACCTACAAACAAACGTGAGAGACACACACGAGACACATGAGAACAGCAGTGAAATTGGTGTGCACAAACCAAAATCTGAACCAAAACATGCAGCTGACAACATAAACTCAGCATTTGCAGATTGAGGAAACCAGCCAGCTTCCTACCAGTCATCCCTTTAGGACAAGTTCCCTTGTTACAACTATATTGATAGAGGAGTGGATAATTAACCACCCAATATCTGTACTGTACCAGTGATAGCCCAGTGTTATCTGACAGTGGTTTCAGAGATAACACTGCACAATGGCCTGTTTGGAAAGGTGGGTAAAGTGGAAAGAAGTACTGGAAAGTTGCATGAAAAAAATAGTGGCGCTATTCAGACACTAAGTTACTAAATTCAACTGTTCCACATAAATACCCATTTGACTTGGAAAGCTTTCCTAACAGAGGACACATAACTTTGGTGGAAACACCTGTATTCCAGTGGCTGCACTTTCCCTTTGTTCCATATCTTAGTTGGTTCATAAGAGAGAAAAAGGAATTCATCAGCCACTGTCCATTGAAAGGAAGAGGTATTTAGAAACCACAATGTTGAAAGCAGAGGTAAAATAGCTGAAGCACCCCAAAATACCAGACACAGAGCAAGGTGGATCATGTCAAGCCGTTGTCTCAGCAAAATCTAAATCCAAAGTCTGGCCACCCAATCTGGGAGATAAATTGTTCCAAACCAAGGAAAAAACCAAGAGTAAATAATTTAAAGAATAAACATGTAAGTCCAGTCTAACAGCCTGCAAGCCTGTCCCAAACCTGAGAATCTCTGCTTTTCCTGTGGCCAGATGATTCCCACTGGCACATCCATAGATCACCTCCAGCACTGAGACTAAATTAGCATTGCTATTATCTACTAATACGTGAACCAGGATCAAATACTTATAAACCAAGGTGGGCTACATCCTGCCCTTAGTGACCCGTAGCCACTAGGAACAGCTTTCCCCAACCACTGCAGTCACACATCCCTTGTAACTGAGATTAGAATCTAATGTGATACCTCCGAGGATTTTTTTTTGTTATTGTTGCTCTCTACTTCATATGAGCTAATGAGCAGCTTTGCCTTTATCAGAAAATTGGACAATGGGCAACCTAATAAATTGTGTTTGCACCTCTGTCTTTTCTACAGGTAAAAAATACCATGTGGATTCCAAAGGTTGTGTTTCACACACACATTGCTCTTACTCTGCAGGGTAAGGTTACATAGGGAGAACACAACAGAGGTGGGACTGTCTTCCTTAGTACCAGGCCTGCAAAACCATCCACATCAGAATGTCTGCACTACGTATTATACACTAAAAAAATATCTTCAAAGGCAGGCAGGAAACAAAACTTACCAGCCCTGTTCCTGGAGAGGAAGGGAAGCCATGACATGGTGAAGAACCTCTTGCTCCCTATTCCTGCAAGCCTTCCAAAACAAGACCTTGAATAGGTTTTACTGGACCTCTGCATCTCTTCAAGGTTGGATTAATTTAACGTATCTAATGCTGGAGACATTGGCAGAAAGCTTGTCAACACCCTTCACATTTTATTCACTTGCCATAAATTGGGGTAAAAAGAAATGGCATTGTACATGCAAAGAGAGAGGGGAGAGGTGTTTGTTCTTCAGCTGAGTGAAAAAATGGTACAAGAAGGGAAAGAAATCAAGCAGGCAGACAAGCAATAACCTCATCAATAAACAGAATTGATAACAGAAACCCTTCAAAGCCTGAGCCAGCGCTGTTCTCACCGACAGCAGAGGAATCCAAACATCATCCCTGAATGTTTACATCAGCAGAGAGAACAGGACACAGGAATGGCCACATTTGAGCCACATTTCTTAAACTGAATTCCTACTGACTTCCTGCACATGTGTGGAAAAGGCACGGTAAAAAGTACCACTTTCTAGCTACAGGAAGGCCCCAGCATCTCCTCCAGAGAATGACAACTTGAGGCGTTCAGGAAACTTGAAAAGCAGGATGCTGTGTGGTAAGGGAGAAAAAGTGAAAACTTGGAGCTACATGATAGCTCCCTGTGGCCCTTTCTACACCATATCTGACCCCATCCCCTTCTTTTAGCATTGATCAGAAATTCCACCTGTTACAGCCTCCAACATAGTTCTGTAGAAAACCAGGACAAAACCGAGCAGGTTTTCCTGTACTGCTGCAGGAATAGCCCCACTATTGCACGACAGCTTTCACAAGGCTGATACTGTGTGACGAATTTGTCCCTGGGCTCACACCACTGCAGCTCTCACCCTGCCCAGCACTGCCACCAGCTTTGAGGGCTGGCCTTCAGGGCCTCCCCCAGGGCCCTGGGTTTTACCTGGAGACAGGAATAGCACAGGACCAGGCAGTGGGGAACCGTGTTACCACTCTGAGAGGGAGAGGGTTGCCAGCAGGACAGGGACACCTGCCCAGAAAGTCCCAGTCATTTCCCTTTCCTCCCCTTACTGTGGATCTTTCTTCAGTCACATTATTCCAAGGAACTCTTATTTTTGCAAGAACTCTGGTGTCATCCCTCTTAGATGATAAACATTTACAAGCCAAAGCATAATTCCAAATACTTAGCCCTTAGTCAAACACTAGAAAGTAAAGGTCAAACTGTAAACATCAGTATTTTCGTAAAGATGGCGCGCATTCATGTTTTGAATTCTTGTTTTCCTTAAGTAAACCCCAGGCAAGAGATAACAGATGCCTAATTTCAAAGCCCCTGAAACTTCTAATTTGGCACGCAATGGCATGCACTGTAATGACGTTTACAGAAGCGCTCTCTGAAGCGTTCACACATGAAAAATTAAAGTGGAGAGAGTTTGTTTTATTTAAATCAAACCTATTTTCAGAAACCTTTTATCCTGCCGTAAACTGCTGTGCAGCAAAAGATCAACATTTGTGCCTCCAAGTTTTCTTCCTAATAACAAGCCAGTCAGGCAATGCATTTTGCCTCAAAGGACCATTAGGAAAGTATTTTTTTGCTGGGGGGTGTATGGGGATGTTTGCTACTCAGACAGATAAAGACGACTTAATGTTCTTGCAAAGCAGAGCACTCAAAAGTGAGAAAAAGGCAGAATTACGGTAAATGGAGCCATTTTCCCTCCCCTCATGCATGTGCATGATGACACAGCACACTCCCATTTTCCCGGCAGGGTGCTTTTCCCCGGGCTCGGCCAGGGCGAGGAAGGGGCTGCTCTGACTCCTTAGAGCCATTTGGCCCTGGTGTGATGAGCCCCAGACCCCCTTGGGCACCCAGGGCTCAACCCAGAGGCAGAGCAGGAGTGCCTTGGTGTGCCATGGCCCTCTGGACATGCACAAATACAAATTTATCTTTGTTGTTTCCCAGCACAGAGAAGGGACAACCTTTCCCCAATTTCACAGGCTGGGAAGCAAAGAAGGAAAAGGGGAGCTGAAGCATCCATGGCTGTGGGGACAGTGCAACCAGGCATGCCAAAAATTTTTCATTTTCCAGAGCTCTACAATGGTTTTTTCTACACCGCAGCTCTCCTGAGCTTCTCCTACAACTGCTCAGGTTTTTAGGTCAGTACCCTAGGTCTCAAGTCAGATACCCAGAATATGAAGAACACTTGAAATTAGTGACCACCCATGAAGAGTTTGGTTTCAGTAACTTGCCTGGAATCACTCTGGCAGAAGCACTGAAAGTGCTAATTCCCTAGTGAACATCTGAACAGCCTTTAATACTTTTTCCTGTTTCCACAAACCCCCACCTCACTCACCATTCATCTTCTCACTCCTGCCAGAAATGGGGTAGAGATCCTTGGACAATGGTGTCTTTTACCACACAGCCCTGATTCATTCCCCAAGCAGGTCTGTAATTGTAGTGGTCTAATTAAAGGCTGTATGATAGCACAGAAGATGGGAGTAGAGCTGGGAAGAGAATTAAAGTTGCAAGATAATTTTGGTATATCCTAAATGTTTTTAAATACAGTTTGCACACATGTGTGTGATGTCCTTGAATTTAAAAAAAAAAAAAAAAATCAAAATAAAACTACAAAAATCCACTGAACAGCTGGAAGCAAATTCCAGCAGGGCTGGGACCCTTGGAGTTGCTGAAGAGATTCCAGTAGTTTAAGCGAACACAGGACCTGTGTGGAGGACAGCGCGGTGCCTTTGCTGTGCAGACAAGAGGGAGCTGAGGAGCTTTGTCTGGGGCCTTTGCAGAAGGGAAAAATTCCAGCTCCACGTCAGGATTCTGGAAGGAAACGTCCTGAACACAAACTTTTCTATACCACCTCCCCAAATACCTAAATCTCGTGCTCTCTTTTCTCCTCTGTTCCACACGTATCTATGCATTGAGGGACGGAGGAGCTCTGCAAACATCCATCCCCCTCCTGCGAGCACAGAGGGAGATCCTCACCCAGACGTGCAGGCGTTCCCGAGATTACTCCCATCCTGGAAATACAGCTGCAATTACAGAGCAATTTCTCTCTGGGCCGTGTCCCCCTCCATCTCCCCGAGGGACAGACCCGTCCTGGGTGGGGGCTGTGGGAGAGCAGCCGCCCCACGGCAGCGAGAAGCCCCAGCCGCTCTGCAAAGACCGGGTTTTCCCCTGAAACATCAGCCGAGCACGTGCAAGGGGAGATGTTTGAAATGTTCATTAAGTGGCCGAGTTTGGCAGCAACGCAAAGTGAAAGTCACTCTGCTGCCAAATCTCAACAGCACGGTGGTGCTAGAGCTGCTCAAATTGGCGGGTATCTCACTGTTTCAAGGCAAGACAAACTTTTCTCCGTTTCCCAACAAGCTGGTGGTGTCAGTCCCGTATCAGTCACATGCCACACACATACACACGCAGAGCAGCTCTACCACTGAAGCTTCTACACTGTGAAGAGAAGGGTTTATCCCGATTTACAGCAAATGCCTGGGAAGTTTTAGATTTCAGATCCACCCATCATAATAACAGAAAACCCCACTATGGTTGAAATTCCTTCCTGTAATATTTTAAAAAGTATTTCTGCTATATTGTCCATGTGCCACCAATAAAGATGACATTTGTACCAGTCTAGCCATGGGCATGGTTAATTTTTAAAATATTATTATTTTTGATCAGCTGTCAGGCAAGAAGGTTTTTTTTTATTCTTACTTTTCCCTCACTGGGCTGAGCAGCTCATTATCTGTCTACCTCAAGCTGAGATCTTTCATTTTAGACTAACAAAGTTGCCCACATTGTCTTTGCAGATCTATTCCACGTAATAGGCAAATAACAAATGTGCTAAGAAAAGCTGCAAGTGAATTAATTGGGAATAGACACAGCAGACAAGAGAACACACCTCTGTGTTCAAGCTGTTAGGAACAAATATCCATCTGGTTACATACGATGTACCTCCAAAAGCAAATTAACTGTCCATATTTGGTTCTTCAAAAGGAAGCCACCACGGAGACCGGGTCTACCAGCAGAATCTGGTTTTACTGGTCTCATGTTGGACAGTAAAGTTGTCTGCAGCTGCCAAAGTTGGGACTTCAAAGAACAGAGGATTTACTGGAAAAGATTCAACCAAGTCCATTCCATAAGCTCTACCCTGACCCTACACAGCATCAGCTACACAAAAGGGAGGAGAAAAAAAATACTAATCCTCCTGTCTATTATGTACACTTTTTGGGCTTTAGAGTGCAATTATTTTTGTGAATAATTATAAAATTAGTGACTAATATACACACTTTTGCTAATTTGGACTAATTGCTTTTCATAGCATCGGTGTTTAGGCTCAGAGCGAAGACTGTCCACAGAAGTCTGTTTTCTCTTTGGGATACAAGTAAAGAACAAAGAAATTGAACCCAGTATGATTAAACACTGGCTAAGGACTATATTGTTTCACCAGACAGAAGCATTAATAAATCATGGTATTTCTCTCTCTCTTTTCTATCAAAGGAATTTTTTAGGACTAGACAGAAAACAGCTCTTTTCCTGAAAGCTTTAAGAAAAAACCTCAGGTCATTTGCACCTCAATTACCATTCAACTATTACAGATATATTCTGAAACTCATGAAAATTTTGCCTTTGGAGACTGCTTAAACAGATCACTAGAGCAGCATGAAATGGAAATGCTTTTGGGAAACGGACAAGAGCAAAGAAAAAAAATAGAGGTTACTACATAAAATAACCCCCCATCAGTATCAGTTGAAATAATTCCAGGGGAAAATTCTCATTCAGTTCTCCCAGCACCTTCCTCCTTGCTCAAAACAAGTATTTCCACTTCAGGCAAAGGTAAAACAGAAAACAAGAGGCAACATAAATGAGCCTGATTTTCCAGAAGATCCAAATCCTGGCCAGCCAAAGAAACTACTCTTGGAGCCATGTCCACCTAGAAGCCCAACCTCTGAGACACTCGGGGTTGCTACTCAGATCTGAAGTGCTGGCCAAGGTCTTAATTTCGCTCGATGATTATTATTCTGAGGCAGCAAAACACACTTGTCCAACCATCTGGAATTCCATGGATCCCTGCTGGCTTGAGAGTCCCACAGGGAGATGGAAGCAACCAAGCTTTGCAATAAACACATTTTCGAGTTTACAAACCTTCCACGAATGCTCTGAGGGAAACGTTTGGCTGTTTGCTCAAGCACACACTGCTTCAAGATGGGCTCGCAATACAAGCCATGAGCGCTGCCCATCCCAGAGGTCTCACAGGCTGTGGTGTGACCTTCCAGGGCTCAGTTACACATTCACTACGAGAACAATGCTCAGGGGGCTTGGATTTCACCATTTTTGGTTGGAGTGAACCGAAACCAATACCAAAGCTGTGCTGGTGCAAGCCAGTCCCAGCCAGACGGAGCACTTGTGCAGCTGACGTTTCCCTTCAGTGCCACTGGAGCTTGGGAGGTTTGCTTTGGTGACCTGTGGCCTTTCTTTCTTCCCACCCGTCTCATTCTTTCTTTCTTTGCTATGTATGTTAATTTGGGGAAAATCATAGCCTAGGGCAACACACCTGACTGCTTCCCACCCCAAAATCATTTACCATTTAATGCACGGTTACATTCATTCTTCTGCCTTTATAGTTCCCTAATGAGCTTGAACTGCAATTAACAAAATGATTGTGTTCACTTTAGTACAATGCACCTGCAAATACCAGGATAGGAAGTCATATTTAAAACATAAAAATACGCTCAGTACATATTTCAGCAGAAGCCTGATATTCCAGCATGGGCTTGTATTTCAGCAGGTGCCAGTGGCTGCCAAATACTTTGCTTTCTAAAATATTTTAATTGGTCAGAGATGTCCTCGGATCTTCCTGTCCATGCTACAATAACTTTGTGAGAAAAAAATATTCAATATTTTATTTTTGTACTGAAGTTATTTCCCATCCTGCACTGAATAATTTTTGTTGTGAAAGTTCAGGTCGAATCTAGCTTTAAGGTCTCTCGTGTACATGCAAAGACCTTTCTTAATTTTTAAACCATGGTTTGGATTCATTTAAAACTGCTATTTATGAGAAAACACACCTGCCAGAAATAAATGATCAGTTATTATTTACATTATTTCATTGATATTAGACAGTTTCAACAAGTGTGTGACACCCAGATCTGCATGCTGCAGCACATCTGTCTACACATTTTTTATGATTTTGGGGAGAAGAGAAAAAAGAAAAGAACAAAACAATGTTTTCTCTTTCTCTGCTTGTTAAATGGAGCACAAAGTAGAAATAACATGGTGTACACAGAAACAAGAACTCTCCATATTCACATTGCTCCATCTATTGCTCAGTGCTTTTCCTCTCTGTCACAAAATCAGAATATCAGAAATACTAATGAGCCTCTGGAGCTCCTCTCTTTCAATCTCTTGCTCACAGAGCCAGTCCAACTTCGGGTTAGATCAGGTTGTTCAGGACCTTTACTAGTCAAGTTCAGGAACTCTCCATAAGTGGAAATTTTACAATTTCTCGTGGTTCAAGTGCTAAAATATTAGTGCTGTGAAGAGGGTTGTCCTCATATTCAGTCAGATCTCTCTTTGCTATAATCCATGGCAGCTGCCTCCTCTCCTTCTGCTGCACACATCTGAGAAGAGTCTGGCTTCTACAGCCCTTGGGTCATGGCAGAGTGCTAAATCAACCAGGGTTCCCCCACCTCTCCTCCTGTGTCACCAGCCCAGCTGCTGACCCACCACAGCTCTCTGAGCTCCCTCCAGTTTGCCTGTGCTTCTACCAGAGTCCCAAACTGGATGCAGTGCTCCAGTGGCATCCTAATGAACAAGAGCAGAGGGGAATAGTCAGGCCAGGCCAAGCAATCCAGCAAGAATTAGCTTTTATTCCTGCAGGAACCAAGTCAATGACACATTGGATGTGGAGTCCATTAGGACTCCCAGCTGCCCAGGTGAAGAAATGTTTCCCCACACCTGCACAGGGCATTTCTGTCTCAGGTGTAGGACCTGGCCTTCATTCCCCAGCTCACTTCTCTGATGGTTCCTCTGGCCAGCATACCAGCCACTTGTCCTGTGTTGGTGTCCCTTGCAGACTCCCTAAGGATGCTCTGTGTCTCATCAGGGCTGACCAAAGAAGATGTTAAACAAACAGTTTGAGCCCCTCAGCACCCTCTGACCATCCTGACTGACCCCATGGGCTCATAGTGCCTCATTTACCTACGAGATCTTTAATTCTTTAATGTACGTGCCACCTCCTCCCTCAAGCTCTGCCACTATGCATAGAGAGCTGAAAGCAAGTCTTGCTCATGAAAACTAAGACAAAACATTAAACACTTGGGCCTTTTCCCATGATTTTCATCAGCTGCCTCATTCAGCAGAGGGCCCACATCTTCCTTGGTCTCTCTTGTGTTCCACGTAGAAATAACCTGCTTACACTCCAAAAGCCTCATCAGTTCCAGCTCCAGGTGAGCTTCAGCTTTCCTAACTCTGTTCCTACATGCCCAGGCAACGTTTCTGTGCTCCTCTTTGGTTGCTTGTCTCTGCTTTTGCCTCCATACTGTTCCTTTTTGCATTTGAAATCAGACAGGAGTTCCCCGTTCAGTCACGCTGGCCTCCTGCTATACCTGCTCAGCATCCTGAACATCAGGACGGACTGTTCTGCTGCTTTGAGGAGGCTGTCCTTGAAGATCAAGCAACTTTCATGGGTCTCTCTGCCCTCCAGGGCAGACTCCCAGGAGATTGTGCTTACCAGTTCCTTGAACAAGCCAAAGTCCACATGCTTGAAATTTTGAGTGATTATTATGTTACTTGCTTTTCTCACTTCCCTCAGGTTCTTAACCAGCCATCTCATGACACTGCAGCCAAGTCTTCCCAAAACAGTTCTTCTTTATTCAGGAGCAGCAGGTCCAGCTTCCACCAGTCAACTTGTCCAGCACCAGTATCAAAATGTTGTCTCTCACGTATTCCATACATCTCCCAAATTGCTTACCCCCATCATACTGCCCCTTCCAGCAGATGTGGGGAGTTTCATGTTCTCCTGAAAGGGTTTAGCCCATGGTCAGAAAAACAAACCCAGTTCTTGATAATCAGCCTTTTGCATGAGTTAACAGCAGAATATTGCTATTGTGACTTTATAGGCCGAGGTGCTGTCATCACAAGCACACTGTAGGATCACAGCTGGAATCCACACCACATAAATGCAACAACAACAAGCCCCTTTGAAAAAGGTCAATTTTGACAAATCCACCCGTAGAGGATCCCTGAAGTACTTCAGACAGTGTAGAAATACCAGCAATGCAACCCAGAAATGTTCACTGACAGCCAGTTCAGGTGAGCAACACTGGCTCATTTCGGGACCTGGTAGGAAGAGGCATAACATGACCTACCTGAGTGATGAAAGCTCCAAAGCCAGACAGTCCAGAGGGCAAGGCCAGGAAATGAGTAAAGGAAGAAATATTTCTGTACCTTGTGGGCCCAGTCCCCAGCATCAGTCAGTTCCAGTGACAGCCAGGGACTTCAATTCTTTTAAAAATGACAGGATCTGCAGAACTGCAGAACTTTAGGAACATGATGCTGTATTTTAATGAACCTGGATACTCGCTGCACCTTTGCTGGTTTATAAATCAGGAGACAAGTAGGTTTTTTGACCTTTAGCTGAATTCCCCATCATAATCATCCAACCTCAGTGAAAGCGGAGTTAGTAAAGGCAAATGTGGTCTTCAGTGTGAGCTGGAGCTTGCCATTTGCGCAGGCCCTGAAAAAGCCTGGTGGTGTAAACGAGTGCCTGATTCGACTGTGACTCGTTCACCCTGTCAGACAGCCCTAATCACTGGCCTACCCTGGCTCTTCAGCAGGAGGGAACTCAGGGCTTCTCCTCTCCTTACACCGACTGTTAAGACATTCGCATCCCTGGGTCATTGAGCTCCGTTCTGAGCACTCCTGCTCCAACACCACCACTGTCACCATCCTCATTGAAGCACCTGGTAAATGTTCCTGAATTTATCTTCACAACAGGCACACAGGATGGATTTCCTCCATGTCAATGATAAGGCAATGAGAGGACATTAAGGGCCAGGTTTTTTAAACTGGAATTTGGTCCAAGTTCCAGCGAATTTCAATAAAGCTTTACTTTGCCTCTTGAGCTGGTTTGAGCTCACTTAGAGCTCCTGGAGCTGTCAGAGTTCAGGCCATGTGAAAGTGCCAAGTTTCACACTGTTTTGCACATGAAACCATAAATCCCTCTCCAGAACCCCAGGGGCATGAGGGGGGTCGCCGCTCAGAAGGTTCATGAACTTCGATAAAATCAGGCAGATATCAGAGTTTGTAACAATGTACTAAATTAAGTTCTGTCCAAAAGTTTTTCATGGGGCAAGAGTACAAAATAGGTAATAAGAACATGAAGGTTTTGCTGAATCAGGCCACTAAAAAAAAAGAAGTAATTGCCATATTCAGTTCTTTATCTTTTTCAGTTAATATCTTTTTCAGTTAATTAATTGCATTATTTTCCCCTGGAAAATCCAAAGGCAGTTTTCTTTATCTAAGGTAATTTTAACTTTTGGTACATATCTAGACACAATCTTCTCCTATTTTGTTTGCTTTTGTTTCTAAACTGTGCACCTATCAAACAGAGATAAATAACCACATTTTAAAAGGTGACGCCATCTGAAAATGCTTAGTTGATTAATCCTAAAGCAGTTGTTATTCTGCTAAATATTTAGAGATTATATTTGCTTGTGCATTTATGAAGTAATAATTTGACAGTATTTCTCACCAGTGCACTTTCAATAAAAAACTAAATCTAAGTAATAGAAAAAATCTTTGAAAATAGCAGTTTCAACTCCAAATCCTTTACAACTGTTGGTTGTTGGTTTTTAGTCAAAATTACAACCAGAGTTTTCACTATCTTATTCCAGTGAAGTTTTAGAGCAAAATTTACCATTCAATGTTCAGGATGCTCAGAATACAGAATTCAGAAAAAAACTGAGAAAGAGTTGCTCACCTACTCCACATGCACATTAAAGAAACTCTGGTTCATGGTTGCTTTGAACCCCAAATTTCAAGGGAAAAAACATACCTTGACAGGCAGATTTAAGAGCTAGTTATGATAAATAACAAGTTTCTCCATCGCCAGCCTAGCACAGTGCTAACACAAAGTGGGAGAGTCAGATTTTCTTGCCCACAGAGCAGTGATCAGAAGGAGCCAATGGACAGAGGAGTGAAAAGGACTAATTTGATTCATACCAAAGTCACCCATGCAACTGATTCAGGGGAAGTTGTTTAGAGCAGCAGCCATCTCTTTCCTTCACATTTAACATGAAACCTCATTTCAACATCTATTTACCACTGACATATTGATTAATATCCTAATGAGCAGGATCAGATGTTCTGACAGCATGTAACACTTCAGGGTTTTGCAAGCAGTTTACCAAGCCCTTTACTCACTGGGTAATGGTCAGTGAGGAACTCAAGATCCAGGGGTTTGGAAACATTTCCCTATACTGGTAGACATTCTTTAGGGAACAGCAGTCCCCTATGGGCTCTCAGAAATCCATCACTGGGCTCTGGGAGCAGCACCAATGGCCACTGAGGACAGATTTTCACCTCCTGCCTGCCTAGCGCACAAAACTGACATGACTAAAGAGTAGTGAAAAAATGCAAAATCTGAAGGAACCTTTAATCTCTTCGGTTAAAAAGAAAAAAATGCAACCACTTACTAATGGAATGTTAAGATTGTGTATTAAACCCACAAAAGTCAGAAAACGAAGGAATTAAAGACTCCCTTGGCTCTTTTAACCCTTCCTTCTGCCTGTGTGCATTGCAGGCTTTTCATTACACAGTCACATAACAGCAGGCAAAGGGACAGAATCGTAGGTGACGTTAAAGGGGGAGCATGGCTTGTTATGAAGTCCAGAAATGGAAATGTTAATAACTACTCATTTTGTCTTGTAAAAGTTTATTGTTCAGTATTAAAGAATGGCAGCAAGATGTTGTTATGGAGTGAAATGAAATCCTGAAGAAATGAGCTGTTGCTCTCAGTGAATATTTTGGTTGCATTTCCTTGTGGTGGTATTTATCCCCCATGAACCAAAATGAAGGTAATATATCACAGTAAGGAACTATCCTCCAGTTCCTGCCTGCATGGAATGGGCCCTTTGTCCTGCACAAAACACCCATACCTGGATTTAAAGCCCTCAATGTGTTCCCCCCTCACCAGGCTTGCAAGCTCTGAAGCTGCTGCATTCCGAGCAGCTGCACACTTCCCAATCCCTAATGCACACATCCTCCTCATGAGCAAGGAAATATTATTATCCTGGCTTTACAAATGAGAATCCTAGGCACAGGGAGATTAAAGCCAAGCATTTCAAAGCATCCCAGTTAATTAAAATGACTGGAAAATGGGTGTCCAAATTGTTTAGATACCTTTGAAGTCTCAGAATAATTATATTGCTCAAGGTCACACAGGGAGTTTATGGCTGACCCACAACTTGAACCCAGATTTCCAGCGTCCCACTCCAGCACCTTAATCACAAAGCCATCTTTGCTTTCCAATTTAATACTGGCCAGACCTGGTCCTCATGCAAACTGGTTACCAAGGGATGAAACCTGTCATTATGCCATATAGTGGAGCTATCTATCTCTACCCTACAGGATAAACAGCAGTGCATTTAGGCATCTCCAAATTCTTTAAGGCACATATCATTACACAACACTTAGGAGGCAGGAAGAGCTATTTGAGAACTAGCACACAGGGACAGCAAGGGACTTTTCCAACTCCAGAGCTGAGTAGTTTGTTGTCTCTCCTGTCCTTGGTCTGGTGACCCCACTGCTATACTCCTCTTTTTCCTGATGCAGTATTTGACTGTTATACAGCATTTCCTGTTAAGTTTTACCCACAAAAGCCCTTCCCGTTGCTGTCAGCCTGCCTCTAAAGTCCACTACTTTTCGTGACCTGGCCCACTTGACACTACAGCACCAGCGATGATGTTCTTGCCATCAGGCTTGCTAGACTACAGCAGAAAATAAACCCACAAAGTTATTCAGAGCAGCACAGAGACTTCAGCAAAACAGCATAATGGTGGAGGAGTCTTGTCCCAAAGGAAAAACTCATAAAGGACCTGTTGGAGAGAGCTCCACACCATAAAGAAGAGTTTCTGCACAGCACTGCCAGACATTGCACTGAATGACACCCGCTGGCCTTTCTCTTGCCTCTGGGGTCCTTGATGGGGGCTGTACTACACAAACCAGTTTTGAGATCCATTAAAAACCTTGATCCCAATTTCTCCTGAGCATACACTCCAATTACATTTAGAGCTGCAAGTCAGAAAGCTACATTTTCCAAATGCTGATTCCTATCGTTGGCACAAAGTCCTTAGGCCTTGGTATGAACAAATGCAGACACAAAGTAAAACTTCCCAGATAGGATTTGGTCTCACCTTTTCCCTAGACACACCAACACCCTCCAGGATGTGGAATGCAGTGGAAGGCAGAGATCAACATAAAATACACACACACATCCCTAACATGCTGACTTCTTATCACGGAGGTTGCTAATTTCCCATGCTAAGAACAACCTTTGGAACTAAAATGAATTATGCGTCTCATTCTGAGTGCATCAAAGAGTAGACAGCCTTTTTAAAGGAGTCAAGATCACCTCAGCTGTGCTTTTGTTATCTAGCCCAAGGTTAAGGATTTGGCCTTGGGCTAACAATTGGCTCAGAAAACCAGGATCATGTAATGAGAGTTCCAGGAAGAGAGAAAAACCAAAGCTTGGTAAAGGCACACTCTTCAAAGTGTCCCAGTATTTGACCTTATTTTTTTTCCCCTCCCCTCAGATGAATGAGGTACAGAGAGAGGAATGGAGCCTGAAACCCTGAAGGAAGTACTCCCCTATGAGAGGAGCTGCAAAGACCTTCCCAGATTCTTCCCAGACACTCAGGCTCACAGAGAAAGGCCTGACAACAAACTTTGCTTACCACTGAGATGGAAAAGTAGGCAGTAACCCCCTGAGTGGCTCAGGTGTCAAGAAGAGAAAGCTCTTGCAGAGGGCAACACTGTGATTACTTTCTTTGCTATGAAACAAAAATTAAGCTGCTTCTATTTGAAAATTAAATGCAACCCTCAAAAAAAGGCTCAGACCCTCCAGCAGGCCTGAGCTGCAACAGGCACTGGCCAGCAGCATGCCCTGCTGCGTTATAGGGAGCTGTTTGCAAAATACTGATTTTTTATAATGGATTTTTGTTGGTTGGGGTTTTTTTTTCCCAGAACCTGTACACAGGAGAGTCACAGACCACTTTCTCCACTTTTTGCTGCTCACAGAAGCCAAAAGGCTCCACCCACGCTCACAACACCATTTTCCCAGGGCTTGGTCCCTCTCTCCAAGGAACTGGCAGTGGGTATGCACCAGTAACCCAGCAGGTGTGCAGGAGCTCTCTCTAAATGACTCTGCCCTCTAGGGTACATTTGGGTTATATTTTCAAAGATGAAAATCTTTTCATCTGCAAACCTGGGAGACTTCTTTGCCCAGCGCGTCAAGAAGTAGTTAACCATTAACTATTTCTAAAACAAAAAATAACACAAAAGAAAAA
Source organism: Daphoenositta chrysoptera (assembly GCA_013397915.1). Taxonomy (NCBI): domain Eukaryota; kingdom Metazoa; phylum Chordata; class Aves; order Passeriformes; genus Daphoenositta; species Daphoenositta chrysoptera. Next base: position 1,697,475 of record VZRO01003953.1, on the reverse strand, counting down.
AAAAATCACCAGACCAGGAAATATGAATCAATTAGTCTTTGATCCTCCCCTCAGTAATAACATCTAGAGAACATGGGTTACTGCTAATCCTAAACAACCAAAAATGTTGGTGGACTTTAAAAGTATTAGTGGTTAAGCAAAGGAGAACTTCAATTCCATTTCCTTCTGATCTTTGAGTCTCAAGGTGGCATTCTGAGGCCTCTCCCCAGAGAATGTGGGGAAATTTTCGTTTCAAGAATCTCAGGCTCCATGGTGTCCTCACAAGATTCCAGCAAGGGAAGCTTTAAAGTAATCCTGCTGTAAGTCTGGACACTGAAAGCAGTAAAATGACAACACATTTGTCATTTGAACAACAGGAATAAAAGAGTAACAATAATACCAGTGTTCTGCTGAACAAAACCCCTCATTTTTTCACTTAAAGCTATTGGGCCTACCTTTAATTTACAGTGCCAGGGCTAGGAAAGCATATTCCATGTGCATTAGAAGTTGGTCCAATAGCAACAGATTGTGACATCAAAACTGCCTTCATTCTACCATTATGATGTCAACTAGAAAATCAGGATTCTTCATGAAAATGGACCAAAAAAAGCTGAGCCTAAAGTGAGAGATTGCTTTTAAGTGAAAGATTTTTCATTCAAAGGAAGAGAGAAAATACTAGTAGGGAAAAAAGTTGTGGTAGAACTGTTCTTAAAACAGAATAATTTAACGCAACAGCCAGAGTGATGCTTACAAGAAATAATACAAACCCTGTCTCTCTTCCTAACTCCTAAGGAGTCAATAATTCCTTTGGTCTATGAAGTCCCATATGGAGTTATCAATAAGTCACGAGAAAAAAAATGCAAAAGTCAAGTTTATCATGAACAATATCCTTGTTTGTGGCTGTAAAGCAGAGGCAGCCACAGTCAGATAGCCCTTCCCCCTTCCTCCTCCCATCACCACTAGCCTTGCAATTAAGCATCAATATACTTGTGAGTATATTATTGATGTGGAAACAGCTATTTCCATCATGCCACAGACATTCTATACTTTTGAAGTCTGTGGTTAGAGCCATTATTCCATACAACACTTTCCCATCACTAGGGTGTGCAGGATGCCATAAAAAGTGGTTTGTGCAAGTTCCAAGCTACAGGAGTTATGTCAATCGTTACCTTAAATACATTATTTTTTATACATGGTCATCCTGCCTTCTGAGGATTTGCTCTAATAAAAATGACTGGATTGTCTGAGAACCAACTCAGTAGAGCTGTGCTGATTTGCAGATCTGGTTGATATTTCCATCTTTAATCTGCACATTGTTTCCAGGAAGATGCTGATGAGAGTAATAATAGTAATAAAAAATAATAACAATAATTTGCTTCTGCTTGTAGTGAAACACTGCTGGAGTTGAAGGGTTTGTTTTAATGAGACACACTGAATGAAATAGTGTCCTGCAGTGCAAGAAGTACATGTCAGCTCTCCATTGCCTTGGCATTACGAGCCAAGCTACAGTACAATACTCATAATTTTCTTGGTGATCTCCCAGAAAAACCTTCTTAATTTAATCTCTAATGGGATTATCAGCCTCATTAAATTGTAAATCTTCCACAGTCCAGCTGTTGTGGGAACATGAACTTTCATAATGTTATCAATTCAGTGCTCTGATCTCTCCACCTGAAGTCCCTTTAGAAGCTTTTAACACTTTCAGCTTCAGAAGCCTGCAGGGTCCTTCCCTACTTCCCCAATGAAAATCCCTGCCTTTTTTCAAACTAAACCCAAACTGATCTGCTCCCTTCCACTGCAGACCTCATCCAGTGGCCCTAGTCACATTTCTGTGGAGGCAACACAAGCATGTTTTGCAAAAGCCCCAGCAAGAACGAACTGTGAAGAGCAAACCCACCTCTCCTGAGCTGAGAACCAGGCTGCCCACTGCAAGTTCTCTGCCCCTGGAGAGGTCCAAGAGCGCTCAGCCTCTGTTCCTCTATGGAGGGCAACACAAGCCCAGGCAGGTATTCCAGCCTTCACAGCACTATGGAAATACAGATGGAAATGAGCTCTGGCCCTCAGACTTCTGGCAAGTTACACACACAGTCCCTGCTGTTATAGGGTGCCCCTGCTGTGCCCAGTGGGTGCACACCTTCAGATCCTTCCCAAACGAAGATTCCTGCGGAAGGCTGGGACAAACTTGCCTCTGCAAAGGACACAGAACCAGGACAAAGCCAGTGTACCTGCTTTCCTAAGTTACCATTTCACAAGGCTCACAGGCAGAAGGTTGCTAAATCCTGGAGGGCACTGACAGGTGATAAGATTCTGAAAAGAGGCAACTCCGCCTTAGGAAACCGTTACTGTTTGTTGCAGGTAAGGTTGTCAGGAATACAGGTAATGAAGGATTAGTACTGAAGAGACAGGAAAGTAGGAATCTTAAAATACTTTTAGAATTCTTTTTGTGCACAAGCTAGGTAAAAGCAGTAACCATGTGTGTGCCTACTTTCCCACATGCCTGCAAAACTTCTTTGGAGAAATAAACAAAAAGAAGTTGGAGTACAGCAAATTCATATTCTGAAGGAGCTGGGATTTTTTTCTTTGTACACAGTAGTCTAACAAAACAAACTATTGGTGCTTGTATCCAACAGCCTCCTTACTGCAGTAACATGTACAGTGCCCTTCTAAACCTAGCTTCTTGTTCCTGTCCTATGTAACTAAAAAACAAAGTGGTCTGTGCCTGTAACAATCTTTAAAAATGCATTTAATGCCTTCGGCTTTTTTGTTATTATTTTCAGCAGCTTAAGTAAACTGGGAACAAGATTTGTGGTTCTCCTGTTTTAAGATCACAACATACCGAGTTCTCCTAGCAGCAGTCTGCCCTACCAAAAGGGGTTGCCTTGATATAAAGGAGAAACTAAACATTCCATATCCATAATTAGATAAATAATACTTCAGGCAAGATATGGCACCTTTAAAAGTGCCTTTTCAGGCTTGGATTTTACTCTGCTTGTTACTACAGAAACCATCTAGCAACCAAAATCTAACAGAGACTCCACCCAAAACAGAGAAAAACAATATAGACAGAGTAGGTTTTTCCTCCCCCTTTTTTGTCCCCCTTTGCCCCCCCCTTTTTCTTTTTTTGAAAGGGTGGGTGAGTGCTGAGGAAAAGTATCTTACTGTGCAAAGGATAGGAGTATTTTGCATGCAGTTGAAACAGTAAAGCTCTGATTACAGATGGCAGCAATGAAAGCAGGAATGAGTAATGAGCAATGAGAAATGCGTAATGCGGGATGAGGATATAATTTCCACACATCGGCTAAAGAAAGGTTTACACTCTTAAGCAATAAAAACAAACCATTAAGCCAGACCTGCACTGTCAGGAAGTATAAAACAGTTCTTGAAACTCTGCAGTTACTATACAAAAGCTTTTGTTTCATAAACTTTTGTTTCCTGATCTTCATAAAACATTAACATCAAGCTGCCATATGGCAATTAGCTGCCTCCTGAAATCTATAAAACACCACCCCAAAAATCAACAACTTAGGAATAACCATACAATAAAATAACTCAATAATTATCCTCTTCTAATAGTGCAGCAAAGTGGGTCTAATATAAACACAGTGTGGATGAGCTCCTCCTCCAAAGCTGAGAGTACAACAAATCACGTTCCTCTCTGAGCCTCACGGGATAGGAGACCTCACCTGCCTGGCGGGGGGAGCAGGCACAGGCACGTGGCCACCCAAACCCCGTATGGGCAGGGAAGGGGTCCACACCTGGCCGTGGTGAGCCCAGCAGAGCAGCCCCTGCTCGCTGGGAATGGGCAATGCTCTCAGGAGAGCTTACCTCAACTGAAGATCCTCCTCTACATGCTGCTGACCTCAGAAGTCCAACTGAATTTTGCGCAAAAATTATCAAGCCACTCGACAAAGCTGCTACTGAGTCTCAAAAGGACAAGGAGACATGCTGATCACATTTGTGTTTAGAGAGATGCTTATCTGAAATGCACAAAGGGTGACATTATCTATCACAATCTCTGCCTATATAGATTATGTAAGTGCCTAGAAGCAAAATGTTTAGGACCTATAGGATAACAAAGGCAGCTTTTTGCCTTCAAAATATTTTGTTTTTTCTCCTCTTAAGAGGAAAAAAGCTCTTTTCTCCTTGTAGGCTACTAGAACACTAATAAGTACTAAAGAACTAAAGTAAGTACTAGTATGCTGTGGTAACAGCATAGCTTTAGTATTTAGCATTATTTAGCAGTCGTTACCAGACTTTAAAAAGATTCCAGAAAGCCCAAACCTTTCAGAAAGGCTGTCTGATCATCAACCCTATATAAAAGAATTCAGGAACCCAACTGATCTCTAGGAGAACTTCCTACTACTCATCTGATTTCGTTTGTTCTGTTTCTTTTACTTTAAGTCCTAAACAAAGTCTGTAATGCAGCAGCCTTACATCTCCAACCTAGAGAGTGAGGTTAAGGATTTAAAGGTACATTACAAAACCAATTCTGTGGAAATTTATTGACGTGCTGAGCTTGACACATGCATCTTTCCTCCTTAAAATCAGTATGGAACTGATGATTCTGTGGCTAACACTAAGCAGTTGCAGAAATGCTTACAAGAGTGGGTCTTAAAAAGTTTGCAGTGATACCTTGGCCTCCCAGTATATTTTACTAAGGATGCAATTCCTTGTCAAGCACCAGGAGGTTTGCCTGTGCAAGGAATGCGGCACCACGCCATGAGCCAGCTCCTGCTCATGCAGAGACAAGTGCTGTAGCCAATTTTTTGGCAACAAGATTAGCATCAATGTGTTCTCATGCCTTACAGGAGAAGTAAAGCAGTCACCACTCCGTAAAGAGCCTCCCTCAGTCTCGTTACACATGAAGGAGCTGTGAGACTTCAGCCTTGCAACCCTGGAGCTGAGCGTCTGGTTAGAAGCGCTGTGGGTTCTTCACCAATTTCACAGGTTTGGAATCACACCACCTTTCATGCTCATCAGTAAATTTTCAGCACTTTTCAGCTTTAGCAAGCTTCCATTTTACAGTACAGTAACACAGCTGTGATTTGATGAACAGCCACACATCACAAACACCAAATCCTTGCTGAACCTCCAGAGCAGCACCGACAACCTTGCCAAAGCAACAGCCACAAACTCATCCAGCACCAGGAAAGCTGGCAACAAGAAAATGGCAAAATAAACTCCTGCACACAAGATGCTTCATCCCTAAAAACATAAGCTACCAAAACAGCATCAGTGTTTTGAAAAAGCACCTGGAGATTGTCCACTCAGCCAACCCATAGGCTGCTATGGAGTATCAGCATGACCAACACCAGCTACCTCTCAAGAATGAGCAGAGCCCAGCTGCAGAGTGATGGATTGTTCTCTAACAGCTGTTAAAAATACTGTTGCTACAAAGACATACATCAGTTTTATCTCACCACAGAACCTTACAGCCCAAGAGATTTTTAAGCTCACAAGAAAAAAATGGAAGCAGCCAACAGATAATTAGTCTTTCCTCTCCTATTCTCTGTACCCAGTGCTTTTGGTGATGAATAGCAGTAAAGAACTCTTCTACAAGAGGACCTGTAAGACATCACCAAGTTAGCCTTTCTGATCAACCCATCTAGTCAGTACCATTGCTGCAACCCAGATGACTCTGGTAAAAAAAAGGAGGAGTTTGGAGAGGGCCAGGAGAAAAAAAGAGGGGTTTGTTAACAACACATTAGGCTGGTAGGAGGCCCAAATCAGAGATTCCCACAGCTGACTTATTGAGGTCCCTAAAGGGCCCAGTGTACACATGGCTTTACCAAGTGTTGCCTCATTCACCAAACCCAGAACTGGACCCACAACAGAGCTCAAAGGGATGACCAAGTAGCCCATTTAAGCTCCTTTCCTGCTCTCCTATTTCAGCACAACTTTCACACAACACCCCCAGGCTCTGCCTGCTCACCCCAGGACCTGCCTGCCACACCAGGCATGGAACACACGACAGGCACAATCGGTATCAGCTTCAATGCTCTGTTTGCCAGCTGCAAATCACACTTTTGCCCCTTACATGAAGGATTTAAAAAACAGTAAGATGATGCAAGCACCAGTTGTTCTTGTGATGACTGCACAAGTGAACCATTTTCTTCTTACAGACTGGACTTCTCAGAAAGAAATATCAGAATTCTATGATTTATTATCTGAAGTAGATTTAAATATTTAGGAAGAAAAAAAAAAAGGTTTCAAACACAAAACCCTGGAAATTGAGAGGCTAATCTGCCAAACAGCAAAACCATCAGCTGAGGTTAGAGAGGAGGCTGCATATGACAACAGCTTGCTGTATGTAGGGCAAAAATTGCAGATTAATTTCACTGTAACACTCCACAGAAGTGAGCTCTCATCTGAGGTGAGGAAGTATGCAAGGCTTTTCCAACTGTTAAATACAAGGGCCAGTACAAATTAGGTAAGTATTCCTCTTTAGCATAGATAATCACAAAAAAAAAAAAAAAAAGGATGACATTTTAGTTTTTATTACTTTATATTTGGCCAGGACTTTTAAAGGAAGGACTTTCAAAGGAAACATCAAACATTCACTTTTCTGTAGGTCTAGAAAGGATTCAGTCTTCCCCCACCCCCACCTCCCATAGGATTTCTATTGGCCCTTATATTCACACTGCAAATTAGTTGGGAATAGCAGTATTTATACTAGATCAGCAACGTCTGGTTCTTATCCAAATGTTCCACCTAAAGAGGATGCCAGTTCTCATGGATTGGACAGCCCACCCTGCAGCATTCCTGAGAATTGTACAATATAATCTTGAAAGTCAGCAGAGTGGATTATCCACTTTTTTCTGGACTTGAACTTGTGACCTTAACAGTAGCACAGCAGAAAGCAAATGTGCTATGCACTTTGCCATAGTAACCTTCCATGTATTCTTTTCAACTTAAATACACACAATTGAAACAGCTACAATTTTGGAAAATTATGTACAAACCCTATATTTTTTTCTTTTTTGATTACATATAAATACAAATTAGCTATTCTTCTAAAAAGTGGTTATAATAGTAAATAAATACAAAATAAGAATCTGACCATTATACTTCATGTGCTGGGGTTAAACCCATATAAAATGTACAACTAAAATACATTTAAAATCTTTAAAGGAATATTTCTCTGATTAAAATATTTGTTTTCCCAACTTTTTCGTAGACATAAATATATTTTCAAAATAGTTGTGTTTTTTTTCTTTCCATTTCATTACATAAATAAAGTCTTCATTGGGAAATATTAAAGTGTCAGCTATTTTTTTTTTTTTTTGCATTTGTCTAATATATTTGCTGTGTTAGCGGCACCCACAACCCTCCACAACCATATCTTGATAGTTCTTTAATACAACTTTTTCATTTTCATCAAGGTAGAGCATGGAAATAGCACTCAGTTCTGTCGGCACACAGCAAGCCTTGGGGATTTTGGAATTCACTGAATTGACCAAAGTCTGAACAATGGCATGGTTTGTTGAGTTTAGATGGTCTGCCAGTGGAAAAGGACATTCCCCATGGCAGTAAAAGGCACTATACCCTGGCGGGGCAACAATCCAGTCATTCCACCCCACATCATTGAAGTCCACATACAACGGATGCCTTTTGCAACTGTATTTGTGGCGTTTACGCTGTTTGTGTTTCGCTTGACGCTTTTCTCTTTTATGCAGCGGGTGTCCCTTGCCATCATGCCCAAACGTCACTAACAATGGCCTGAGCTGAGACCAGCTATCTTCATCCTGATGTAAAGACCTGCTAATCCTAACGTGCCTCTTGGAGGCACTGTTCTCTTTGTCCAAGTGAACCACCTCTACCACAAACCCATGATTAGGTTGTCCATGTGCAATCCACCTCAAAACAGCTGGCGTTACATCAAAACTTTCCCATTTACTTGCATTATGATGCACCAACCTGGTGTCCAAAAGTCTTGTGACAGGGTCCTTAGAGGTGGCTGTGGCTGGCTTTATAATTTCATAAATATTAATACGGTGATGGTAGCTGCTGTTGTTCTCAAAGGCTCCGTGCACCTGTTTCCGAAAAATCTGGAGTTCAGCTGAGGTGATAGACTCCTCATTAGGGATGGAAGTTAAATTAAAGAAGAAACGCCGTGCTGTTTTCCCACTAGTTTCTGGTAGTTCTTCCAAAACTTCTAATTTGATTAAACAGGGAAAATTAAAAAAAAAAAAAAAAAGAGAAAAAAGGAAAAAAATCAGAAACTGAGACAAACAATCAAATCCCTTATGACTGTCTGCTGTTGGAAGCTTTCAAATGACAGCCACCACATGTGACACACAAGACCTGAAAGACTTTCAGGCAGAAAATACTGTCTCCCTTGTTAGTTTGTTTATGCAAGCATGTATAGCATGAAGTTAAAAATGCTTCATTCATTGTTATACATTTGGATTGGATCCTGGTGGCCGTTGCCTTCCAGGTAGTTATCATTAGAAGCAAGAAATATACAGCATTAATTGTGACTTCAAGGACGTGAATGAAAAAACTCAAGCACCGTATTTACTGGGGAGTCATTAAAACCGATGGAGGACTTTGGGTAACAGTTGCATTTCTGATTTTTTCTGAGAATACAGCTCTAACATCAATCAATGTTCTGAAAAACATTACTCTGCAAATTAGGTGACCTACAAATCTTAATGTATGGATTTTTGTATCTTCAATTAGAGACAGTGAACTCAGCGTCCATAACAGTACTTTACAAAGCATGCCCCAGTATTTATGCAAAAGGGCCATAAAGAACAGCAGGAAAATTCAACTTCTAAAATAGGGGTGGATGGTAGAGATAATGAAACAAAGTCACCTCCAAACAAGAAGTTTATAAAACCACCAAAACCAAACATTCAAGGAGTCACTAAACTCCAGGCCATTCCCACCTTTGAGTAATAACTGAATGGAGCTTCAGAAGGAGTACAGTATCTCTAGGGTTGCTGAGTACATTGTTGCTACAGATATTGAGAAGGTAAAAGTATTTTCCAAAATAAAACTCTCATGGTTTTTAACTTTGGTACTAAACATAGTGAAGGAAAAAAACCCCATCACTTTCTAAGGGGAAGCCATAACTCCCGTTAGCAATTCTTAGTTGTGTAACCATTCCCCTTTGAATCCACTGCAAGTTTTTGCATAAGGTAAGGCTCAGCCTTATGGTATTTCAGAACCAGACCAGTATTTACTAATACGCAAATATTTTGAATGGTCACAAGACAAACTTCTGCTCTCAAAAAGTCACTAATGCAGTGAGAACTCGGTGAAAAATGGGAGTGACACTGTTTCTCTTCCAAATTTTGTAAAAATTATAAACACTGATTTTCTAACAAACTCAGCTTTTGTATGAAGCTTTTTGTATCAACTGTAATTGTATGACTACTTCATACTGCAGTGTTTTATATTTGCCTAAACCTTATCAACTTTGCCCTTTCAACTCCTCTCCCGCTCAGTCCCTTGCCCACAATCCTTGGGTTTAACGTAAATGACCCACGTGCTGGCTTTTCCCTATTAACTGTCGGGTTTTTACTTCCCATGTAGGGAAACGTGGATGGGGAGAGGTTAGATTTCACCATTCATCTTCCTCACGATAAGGCTTTCCACTAAACAGCACAACCACTTCTCAGAGGCCACCTCCTTTTAGAAACTTAAAAACTAATTAATATCTTTTCTTGACACAGTTCCACTCTAAAAGCAGGGGGAAACTGCGTTTTCATTACTTTTGCAGTGGGGCCACTGCACGGCAGCACCGGAGAGCAGCAGCCAGCAGCAATTACAACCTGGGGAAACGCTTCCCAAAAAACACGTGAGCGACACGCGCCCCACCGGCTCCGCGGGCCTGGTTAATGCCACAGCCGCTAGTTGGGCTACGGGAGCCGGGAAACGCCCCCAGCTGCTGAGTGAGGGTCTGCCCCAGAGAATCGCTGCCTCGGGGGGCTGCAGGCGAGGAGGTGCCGCAGAGGCGCCTCGCAGGTGAGAGCCAAGCGCGGCCACGGGGCCTTGGGCAGCCTGGGCACTGCGAGCCCCGGTGGGCCTGGCTGCAGCAGTCCTCGACGGCAGGTCCCGAGGCTGTCGCGATTGATTGTCTCATTGAGCTCTCACGGGGATTAGATAAGGATTAGAAACCTCCGCAGCGGCCCAGCTCCGCCGCGCATTAGGGAGCCTTCCCTGCTTTCTAGCCTCGCAGGAGAGCAGCGCTTAACGCGGACTCGCGCTGGTTTAGCGGGAAAAGTCAATAAAGCAGGAGCGCCCCGGCGGATTTATAAAACCACGAAGGGAGCTGACACAGCGAGAGCTCGTCAGCAGAGCCCGTCGGGCAGCGCACCCGGCGGGGAGCCGCACTGCGCGAACCCCGCGGTACCGGCGTCAGGAATCCGCCCCCCGCTCCTCCTCCGGCCCTGCCCTCCCCTCCTCTCCCGCAGCCCGCGCAGCCCCCGCCTGCCCGTACCTTCGTGGTGGAAGCTGCGGACGGTGTTAGCGCGGCTGGCCGCCCGCTCCAGCGGGAAGCCCAACGCCGCCGGCTGCCCCAGCTGCTGCCCCGCGTGCAGGCGGTAGAGGTCCAGCATGTAGGGCGGGATGACGACGTCCTTGCCGGGGCTGGGCCGCCGCTTCAGCCCGAACATGTGGAGCAGGCGCAGCTCGAACTCGCTGAGCAGGTCCTCGGGGCGCTGCGCGGCCGAGGCGGCGCGGCCCGGCTCGCTGAAGCGCCGCCGACCCACCTCCGGCATGAGCCCGGCCGCGCCGCCCAGCAGCGCCTGGCAGAGCAGCAGCGCCAGGAGCGAGCGGGTCACGGCAACCATGATCAACCTGCGCGGAGGAGGAGGCGATGGGAGCCAGTCAGCGCGGACACCGCGCCGGGGGAGGGGGGGGACTGTCCGCAGGTGGGACCCACCCCGGCGCCGGGCCGTGGCCGGCGGAGCGCCCCCCGCGGACCGGCCGGCGGAGCCCCCCGAGGGGCCGCTTCAGGTGCGCGGCGGCACCGAAATCCCCGTGGCAGGAGATCAAAGGGAGCGAGGCGGGACGGGGGAGCGGAGCGGGGCGCTCCGCAACAAAGGAGCGAGGAGGTGAAGGGGAGGAGGNGGAGGCAAAAGGAGAGCTGTTTTCCCTCGGCAGAGTGGAAGAAGGGGAAGGAGGAAAATATATATCCTGCTACGTCCTTAGCCAAACCCACAGGATGACATTCTCCCCCGTGAAACTTTGGGCTGGATTATTATAATAGTAATAATAGTTATGATTAGTGTCCCGTCCCCCCTCTCTCTTCCAGAGCGCTAGCACCTCCGCCGTGGCCCACGGAGACATCCTGCGGAGAAGGCTTTCAGCGGATCTGCGACCGCCGGAGCTATACCTGTGTGCAGCAGCAGGGGTTGTGTCTGCAGGAGGGTGTTCTGCTCTCGGGGTGTTTTTCCCGCATCACTTGGTGTTACTCCAAACTTCGCTGCTGCTCCTCTACAGCTGCCGAGCAGAAAATAGAAGTTCCCTGAAGTGCAGTCCGCCTCGGAAACATACTTTTAGCAGCTGGTTGAGGAGGCAGAAGGCAAGTCCCATCCAGGGAAAAAGCTTCTCCCTTTTAAAAGCAGCGATCGTGAAGTTGCTTCTTCTTCTTCCTCCTCCTCGCGTGTGTGTGCCTGCCCGTGAATGGGTCCCTACGTGTCTACAGAGTTAAAAGGCTCCTTTTCAAAAATGTCCTTTGCATCACGCTCATCAGACAGATGGACATTTACCGAGACTCCCGCAGCAACATCAACATGAAGCTTGACTTGTCTCCGCTCCCTTAAAAAAGAAAGGAAAAAGGAGGGAGGAGGGTAAATANGGCTTTTTGTTGCGCGGCGATGTCACGACCCCGGAGGCTCGGGGGCCCGCGCCAATCACAGCCGCCCTGTGGGAGCGGGCTGCGGCCCCGCACGGCTTTTAAAGGAGACGCCGCCTCCCTCCCTCGCTCCTTCCCTCCCTCCTCCCTCGCCCCCTCCCTCCCCCGCCCCCGCT
>VZRO01003953.1:1588495-1685370 GCA_013397915.1 Daphoenositta chrysoptera | reverse complement strand
GGCAGTGGTGGAGCGGGACGCGGGACCGGGCCGGGTCGAACAATGACCCATTGTAAAGCCCGAGCGCTCCGCCGCCGCAAATCGGATTAGCGCCGTGCCCGGACTGCCGGGGTGGTAAGGTGCGAAGGTCACGTAAGGTACCGGGAGAATCCCGGTGCTTTAGAACTACTTAAAAAAATACACATGTACTTGTTTATTTTTCTCCCCGCACCAGAGCCTGGAGCCCGCTGCCCGAGCCAGGGGCGAGGGCTGGAAATCTGGGGGTTTCTTCGCTCTCCTCTCCAAAAGAGAAGCGCCCGGACTCGGGAGAAATCTCCTCCCGCAGCGCTGGTACGGCGCATCTGATGCGGGCTCAGCCCCGTACGGGCGGCGGAGGGGTTGGGCTGGGTGGTTTTTTTAAGATGTGGCTGCCCTCCAGTGGTAGAACGGCGGCGGATCGCCCGGCCCGGGACAGCAACCCCGGCGCGAACCGCCCGCGGCCCCGCACCTGCCCCGGCGCTGAGCCGCGCTCCCGCGGGGCCGGGGCTCCCCGGGCTGCAGCCTCCACAGCCCGTGCGATCGCCTGTAGAGGAGGACAGCGGCAGCACGGGTGAAGAAGGCAGGTCCACGCCCAGCGCGATTTGGGTTCCAATCCCAACTGCATCCCTCGCTCCCTTCCCTGACCCTGGCAAATCTCCTGACATAACGAGTAGCTCGCGAGCAGGGCTGTGTCCTTTGCCCCATCTCTTGTTTGTCTGCCTGGGCTCTGCGGTAGGGACAGGCCCTTGCATAGGTATGCGATACCTAGCAATTTAGGGTCCTCATCAAAGCCAAAGCCATCGGCACACCGTCATTAGCCAGGGTCCTGGTGCCTTCCCGGCAAGGCAGGTGCTCTGTGCTCCACCTCCTCTTCCCAATATCTCTCAGGGGCTTCATTTGCAAAACACACAGCCAGCCTGTGACACCTTGAATTACTGCGGAGGAGGACTTAAAGCAATAACAACTGAGACAGCTCCATTACCAGCTCCTCCTTTGGGAGCGGCCTTTTCCCTCCATTTTACAACTTTTTAGTGTAGGAAAAACACTGATTTGAGGCAGGAATTCAGCGCATTTGGGCTGGAATAATTCCTTCTGTGGACCTTCTTCCCTTGGTTTCCTATCACAACTCCAGCAATTCCCGTGAAACGTCCCTGCAGGATGAGGAGCTCACCCGGGGAGGTACATACCAGCAAAACAAACCACCCCAGAAGTGCACCAGTGTAATTAAAGAGCTGCTACAGCCCCTTCATGCCAACAGCTCCCAACACTCGCTAACCTGATTTTTGCTTGCTGCCGTGCATACGGTGGGAGAGGGGACACCCAGCACGGTGAGATCCCTCAAAAGTTGAGTTATTTTTCCGTTGCATTCCAGCACAGATAATGTTTAATTTTATGACTTCCTGCAAGTCTTTAACATGAACTGAAAGTTCGTGCAGTGTGACTTCAGGGTATGCCAATTATGTAAATCAGCACTAAAATAACAATGGCAACGTAGTTTACACATCACTGACATTAAATGAGCACTTCAACTTCTAATTGCCATTCCAGTTCAATCTTAGTGGGTCATGCCAGGAAAAAGTCATTTCTTGCCTCAACACTTACTCCCTGTGCCTGGAGCATAGGCTGTACTGTATGCCCAGCACAGCGTTATCTCCAGGAGCTTTCTATATTAGGATAATGAGCCTTAGAAGGGAGAAACGTGTTTGTGGTTGTTCTGAAAGCCTGCATATGCTCTGAGCGGATGTCAACAGGGTCTTGTAGGTTTCCCCCTCTCTGATTTTAAGCATAAATAGGCTCTCAGAACCTTCCCTTGGCCACAAAACGCATTTCCCTTATACTTTGTCATGTCTCAGTCTATTTCAACCTGGAGCTGCTGGGGCAGCAACTCTGCCTTCCCATCTGTTTTCTTGAAGTCCCAAAAAACAACGCTGAAGAACCTATAACACGCTCCCTGAGTGCACTGGCACCCACACCAGAACCCTAGCTATGCCCCCCACTTTCCCCACAGAAAGATTTTTCACCAACACAGATCCAGCTCTGCTGAAGCAGTACCCTGGAATATGAGGACTAAGACCTTCATAGTCTATAGGGCTGGTTGTGGCCCATGACTCCTCAACACGAAAACTGACTCAAATCTGCCTTTAAATATTGTTTTGCTGCACCTCCAGCACCAGCACACCTGAACTCACCAGCTGAGAAGCATCTTTATGATTACAGGAGAATTAGAGACAGGTGTCTCTAATTAGGTATAATGAATTGGAGGGCAAACATGACTGGATGCATCCACCCAGACTTCCAGCTCCACAAATGAGCCCTTGTCCCCTTCTCACTCCTGGAGCTGTGCAGCAGCACACTTGAGATAAAGAAACCAAAGCTCAACCAGGGCATTTCCTGCAGCTGAAATTCCTCACAAGCTCAGTGAAAATGAGGACTGGAGTGGTACATCGGCTAAATATCCAGCCCCATCAAGCTGGGCTCCCACAATGTCATTGCATTTTACAGAGTTACTTCAAGATCAATCCTGCTCTTCAGCCAAAGTCCTGCCAGAGATAGAAACCACCATTTATGCTGAAAAGATCCGTTTTAGGAAACCTGACTGTTCATATTTGGTAATCTCCTTTGTGAAATTTCACTTCTCCCCCCGGAACTTTGTATAGTTGACTACACCGATTCATTTCTTTCTTCTTTACCACATGCACTCCTTTTTTTTTTGTCTTTTTTTTTTTTTGGCAGGTGTTTAGCCAGTAAATACTCAATTAGTGGCACCTGCTGCTAATGTTTCAGATCCAGGTGTTCCTTGCTAGGACCCAAACACAGCTGATAGATATCAACTTCAGGTGTTGCTGGGTTTTCTTAGTAAAAGCATGGAAAAGTATCCAAATAAGGACATGTTTTACAACAAGGTGAGAGTCCATTTTCCAGGGTAGACAGGAAAGAAGAAAATCTTTTCTTCCCTCAGAATTTTTTCTTACAAATCCTGTACAAAATCACGGTTATACACGGCCACAATGTAGCGGGTTTTTTTCCAACCTGGTTACACTGCAACCAGCATTGCTGGTGGCTATGGGCAGAAGACTTCAGCTGGAGGACCTAGATGAGAAAGGCTCACAGGGGTCTGTCATCACAGCTTGCAATCCTTAACAAAATGGCCTAAATTCTGGTCTAGTTGGAGACACAAGCCTGCAAAAACACTCGCATCACTCTCTGCACCGTGATACTCAACATTTTACTACTGGCTCCAGCAGCCCTGTGTGACCAACGCAGAGCATTTTTGAAAATTCCCACTTTAGACCACTGTCCCCTGGATATGATAAGTATGTGAGACATGAAATGTTAATAGTAGTGAGCTTTTCTTTATAGATTTTGCACATTTCAGTGAATAAACCTCTTGATAAAACCCTGTGCTGAAGTATGAAACATATACACGGTACAGCATCGAATGTGAGCGGGGTGACTGCTGAAAATGAGTTAAGATGTGTTAGTGATGTTGAGGTTTTGCCTTCGTAATGGGTAGAGATTATCTGAAAGCTTTTCTGTTCCTGAGCTGTGCTTCCTGTTGGCATCTGTGTGAATATGATGTGTGGCCATTCTTTAAAATATTACTTAATACTGTTTTCCAAAGACATATTTGCCTTTTGGTGGTTTGTCTTTTAACATCTATCAACTGGCTCTGCTGCACAGCCTGTCTCCTGTTCTGTGAAGGATGGATTCTCACCTGAGAAGATAATTTACAAGAAGGTGATTTGTTTTTGAAGAAAGGAAAGGCAGCTTACTTAGAAATGTCTATTTCTTTTTTATTCACCTTTGCTGAAATCTGGCAGCTCTTCAAAGCTGTTGCTCTGTTTCACAGTGAGACTCAATTTCATTCATCAAATCTCAGCTTTCTTTCCATCATAGTGGCAGGGAAATTGGAATTTATCAGGAAATACAATGCAGACCCAGGATTTTCTACATTTCCAGTATGTCTCCACTGCTAGTGAATGATAGCTCCCAGCTCTGTTACGTCTACAAATACAGGCTGCAGCAATCAGTTCACGTGGCTGTGCAGCCTTGACACTGCAAGACAAATTCCTACAACTTGTAATAAAAATTACTGGGGAAAGAGGAAAAAGGGAGCCTAATATGATAACCGTTTGTTTGTTTGTTTGTTTTCCCCTTGAAGCTACAAAGTTCCAGATTTCAAAATCCAGTATTTGACCTGTGGCTTTTATCATGAAGAGGTGAAAGGGCCACAACACCTTGGTACAGCCTGGAGAACAACCAAGAGATCACTGGACAGATTCCGAGGCACTGCTACTATTAGTGCACATTATTCCGTGCAGGAGGAATAGTCACAGACTAGGGCAATTCCGTAGGCCGTGAGCTGATTCAGAAGATCTCTGTTCTCCTCCCTGAAATAGGAATGTCCTTTTACTTTCCACAGTGCCTTGGTTTTCCCACCATGGAAACGGGATGATCATGCTGACCCTCACTTGTACGTCCCAGGAAGACCTTCAAGTGAAAGCACGAAGAGTTAGTCACTGCTATTGTTTGGGGTTAAATATTAGGTTAATACCAATAATAATCTCAAATATCTGGGATCCCAAGGCTCAATCTTGCCTCAAAGACAGTGGCAAAGTTCCTATTTGTTTTGGTGGTACAGGCTTACATGTTTAAGCAATGAAGAGACAGGGATGCCAACTCTTCTGGTCAGAAGATTCGGAGCAAAGTGGGATTTTTTAATTATATAAGTCTTGTTAGGAAGACAATGAGGTGAGGGTGTTCTCCCACAAGAAAAGGAAACGGCTGCGTCATAGATGGTCCACTTCAAGAGCTTATCATTTCATCACTGCAAGGATGACGTCAAGCAAAACGAAGGATAAAATAAAGTTACGCATATTGCCTTAAGAAGTGCATATTTTAGCAGTGAAACTGGATAATGTTTTGCAATTAAAATAAAATAAAGGCAAGTGTGACGTTCTGTTTAAGCAGATTGTCTGTATGAAGGCTTTATTGTAGCTGCAGATTTAGGGCATATGAAAAGGTTTTCTGTGCTCAGTTGCAGGATGAAAACCATTGCATCATCGGGCATTCTTGTTCTCTAACGCTTCTTTGCCTTTGATAATGAATGCTTGCAATTTTATTTTCTGCTGTAAAGTCATGTTTGCTCAGGTCATTCTCATTCCAATTTTTAAATATCCTCTTAAGACCAGACAGAACTCCAGAGAGCAATAGTGAAGCTTTGTGCCTGCTCCGTGGCATGTGCTCGGCACAAGCGATCAGCTGCTGCACCTGCTTCGCGCTGGCAGGAAAGCCATTTGCGAGTTGCTTTCAATCACATCCCTTGTTCCCAGCTTCCAGACGGGCTCCAACGGGCACAGGTCTCCATTCAAACATCACCATGGAACTTTTATTTGGTAGCTTCTTTGCTTGTGTGCTACAAAATCTACTGACTGGGAGGGGTCTTAGGAGAAGAGCATCCTTTGACCGTTCCCAAGCTCTTGTCCGCTCCAGTGCTCCCTCTGCGGCATTCCAGAGAGCACATTCCCAACTGCAGGGGTGAATTATTAGCAGCACACATTGAACTGCTTCAAGGTACTGTTTGTCCTCAGAACATCTGTAACCTTAAAGTCATAGAGTCAAAGTAATCTCCCTGTGTCCAGCCTCCACATTCCTCTCCAACGGGAGGAATATCCACTGTCTCCATTTCACAGAAGGAGGGAGAGAAGGGACAGAGAGTAGAGAAAGGCTGTTTTTACTGAGAGATACACAGGGACCCAAAAACCTATAGAGGTCACACTCAGATTTTCAACAATGCCTAAGCAGGTTAGACAGTCTTTGGGTTAAAATCCCAAAACTTCAGGTGAGATGTTCCATACTCGGCTCATGGAAACATTTTTTAAAAGCCTGATACCAAATCTATTACCCAATAGCTTCCTGACAAATTCTTGCAATGCCTTGTCCACGGTTCTTACTGCAACCCATAAATCCTAGCAGGAATATGATAATCCCATTCAACTACAGAGAAAAGCTCTGATCTGCTAAGAGTCTATTTGCACTGAAGAGAGAAGGGTTTTTACAGCCTTGGTCAGGATAATGAATGTACCGGTCAGGGTATCCACGTACAGATTTGTTCCCAACCTGGATCACTCTCCAGAGGTGAGGGGCACAGTGAATTCCTTCATGTACTGTGCCATCACCTCCTCCCTTTGCTTTTCTCCAGGCCCCACTGCAGGATGGGCGTTGTGCAGCCAATCTGCTCAGCATTTTGGGAAAGCCTGGGTCAACCTTTATGTTCCTTAATACCTTTTAACTGCCTTCCCTCACCACACCTCAGCTCCCTGCTTTTTTCTGATATTTGCAGTGACCTATCTACCCTCACTTTATGTGCTTGTAAAAGTAAGCACATCCATCAGCCTGTTCAGGATTAGCCTGGAAAAGCAGTGCCATAAAACATTCATGATGTGCAGCATTGTCCAGTTACTAATGCCATTATTCCCATCAGTTCTGCTTTCTCTACCTGGACTTAGGCAGCCTTGGTGTTGAGTTACTGTAGCAGATTTGCCCCTCCTTACGTTTTCTGTTTCCTCTCCAGTACTCAGGTGTAGAGACTCAGCAAACATTCACATCCACTTAAGGTGGGTGTACTAAACATTGCATCCATTCCTTTAGTCAGCCATGGAATAAACTCCTTTCAAATAAATCAAAATACTAAACAAACAAGCAAGCTGGGGAGCCATGGAATAAACTTATTTTGTACCTTTGACTGTCTCTCTTGTGTTCTGCTTCCCTTTGTATATCCCAAACCTCTGCATAAGCCCTGACAGCCACTGGATTTAAAAAAAAGGAACTGCCCCAAAATTGCTCCTGCCCCTCGTTGCCAGCAAAGTCAGCCTGCACATGAAACAGGAAAGAAGTAAGATCACCACAAGCCCCAGATGAATACCTCAATTAATTTAAAATGAACTGAATAGATTCCATAAGTACTGGTTCAGATGCTCACACAGCCTAGAAGAATCCTGAGGACCTGAAACTCAAGTGTGCGAATAAATCCTTGAAAAATCAGGGCTGCTCTCTCCAAACCAGTGGAAAATTGAAAATCCAAGTTGTGCAATCAAATATGACATTCATTTCTGCAGCTGGTGGGAAAATAGTTTCCTTACAAAATAAACTTAATAAAAAGTAGACTGTTTTGTATCTCTTTTTTCCCCCTAAGCAACTTCTAAAATGTCAGACATTAATTTTGAGGAACTGTGATAGATTAAAAAAATACACCACTGAAATAATATGTCAGTATTATTTTTTCCTTTCTTCCCTTCATTCATTTACAATATTGGACACGTTCTGATAAAACAGGCTCAATTTTCCAGGTCTTCCACTGTGAAAATGTTTTTCTATGAACTCTCCAAATGAATATCTACTTAAATGCTAAAACAAAGGTTTATTCCTCTTAAAATGAAGTAAAATCACTGCTATCCCAACTGAATGCCATTTACTTTGTGAATTTCCAAAACCCCTTGTGGAAAGGAGGCCCCTGAGCTGCCACATGGTGATCATTTACATTTTTAAGCTTTTAAAATTTTAAATTTTTAAGTAGAGCTGCAGGTTACCAGAAGGACTATCACCACTGTGTTCAGAGCAACAGTATTTTCCAATGCCCTTCAAGAGGGGAATAACTGCTCCTGGAAACCTCTTCACTGGTCCTGCTACTGATAAAAGCATTTCTAATACCACTACTTCGATATAAACAATGCAATAAAACCAGAAAAAGATAAACAACTCCCTTGAATGAGGAGTCTTTAGAGCTTTTCTCTTATTGTAATATTTCCCATCCTAAAAGCAGAAGAAACTGCAGCAACACATCCCATCTTAAGTGGGTAAAGACAACCCCAAGTTAACTGTGGGGAAGTGTTCAAGGCCAGGCCGGATGGGGCTTGGAGCAACCTGGTTTAGTGGGAGGTGTCCCTGTCCATGGCTGGGGGTTGGAGCTGGATGATCTTTAAGGTCCCTTCCAATCCAACTCTGTGACCCTCTGAAGGGAATCTCTGGCTCGTCCTTGCTAAGCCAGTGGCGTAGAGTGGGCAATTGGAACTTGGCACCTGCAGCTGGGAGGGTTTCAGCCGCTGTGCTGTGCTGAAGGAAGGCAGGGATTTCAGGCCAGAAATGGGGATTCAGGGGGCAGAGTGCCTCTAGTTTCTTCCCGGGTTGCTGAAAGTGCAACTTTTCTTTCATTTGTCTGGAAAGCACTATTTATACCCACTTTAGGGCCTTAAACAGAAACACAGGTGTAGCAATGCCAAAGTGATGTCATATCACTGCCCAGTCTCAGGGCCCTGAGAGAAGTGTACCTTATTCCCTGCTTCCTTCTCTTCCCACAGCTCCATGTTCCTCGTGAGCCCACTGCATTTTCAGAGAAGCAAAACCCTCTTCTTCCAAAGCCCAGGGCAAAATTCCATGGGAGCAAACTAGACCCACAGCTCTGTTTGTATCTCTTCCTCTGAGGCAACATCTGTACGAGTAAATCCAGAGTGCCTGGGAACATTCCTGGGCATGGAGGCCAGCTGGCATGGAAAAGCCTGCTTCACTGCTGGCTTCCTCACCGGGATGGCTGCATGCAAACTGCTGCTTGGGGATGGTCCCAGGGATGTCAGAACAAACCACGGTAGAGAAACCACCTGGCAGAGAGCTTCGTGGCCTGGCCCAAAGGCTCACGGGGAGGTGTCCTGACAGAACCATGGTCACTGGCTTTCAGATGTGTTCCATTGTGGACCAGTGCAGGTGTTCCCAAGGCTGTGCCCACCTCTGCCTGCCTGGATACAGTGTGGAGGATGCAGGACCTGGGTTAAGGCTGTCACCACTTCAGTCAGCTGGTGGGGATTTCACCCAGTGCTGAACAAGCTTTTATCTGTACAGGAGCTGTTGATAAGGGAGTTTAAAGGTGCCCAGAGGGGAAACCACTTGAAAGCAGAGCTATGATGATCCAGAGAGCAGCTCTGGGGCAGGCTGGGGTGGGATCCCAGGGAGCCAGAGCTGTGGGGAGGTGAGAGGGCTCCTGAACACTCAGTGCTCAGCCATTTCCCCAGAGTGGCTGAGGGGTATTTGCCACAAACGGTGCACAGGCTTGCTAGGACCGGTGGAGCTCTGCACTGGCATGCCTATGGCAAGTACCACAACAGAGTTCTGCATTGTGTTTGATCCACGAGCTGGTCCAAACTGGCACCCAGCTTGTGACTGGCATTCTCTTCATCAGGGTGTCAGTCTATGGCCATAAACCCTGTCGTGGCTGCAGGCAGCAGGGAAAGGGATTGCCTTTCCTCCCCCATCCTCACTGAGGGCCTCCTCCACTTCACACGCACAACCATTCTCTACCTCAGATCTCTCCAAGTTAGGATGGAACTTCTCCAGACCTTTAAACTAACCCTGACTATTTTCTCTGGCCCATGTTAGGGAGCAATTGTGTGTGTGTGCTGCTCTGCTGGCAGGTGAAAGGGGGGAAGCGGTTCCAGGGAGAGGAAGGGGAGTAGGGATGAGCAGCTGGCTTGGCAGGAAGTGCTGCTGCCAGGTGAGGATGTGTGACCAACACCTCTTTGGGCAGGTTTTTATCTCAGTTTTGCTTTTCTTTAAAAAAAAAAAAAAAGCTCAGTGAGGGATGTGAAGATATTTTTATCCACTTCACCAGACAAACATATGCTCCCAAATTCCTCCCAAAAGCAATCTGTCCTAGAGACAATTATTCAGTCAAACCTCAGTCAAGTTTTATTCTTCACTATCAAGCCATAAATTGGGCAGGAGCTATCAGGGTTTCTGCACCACCACAGCAAAGCCACTTCTCCTATTCATGCTGCAGTTTGATGACCCCTTGTTTGAATTCAGGTTTGGCAGCATTTCCCATGGCCAATTTATTCCAGAGATGAAGGACCCTTCCATCCTTGCTCCATCTGCCCTCTGTTCAGCACAGGAACTTTCTGAAGCCAGCCTGGCTGCTGAGAACAGAGTCCCAAACAACGCAGCTGATCAAAGCACAGGCTGCCACCATCCCTCCCAGCTGATACCTCCTGCCCAGCCCTGTTCCATCTCTTCTGCCAAAACTGCTGCAATAAACAGGTTCAAAGAGCTGGTTTGTCTGAAAAGTAAAACCTTCTTTGAGCATGTGCGCAGCACATCAGGGGTCCTGATCAAGGTTGGAACTTCTACATTACAAATACATTCTTTCCTTTATATTTAAACGAAATGTAAATTCATTTAACAAGTAAATCTCAGTTAAAATCTTTAACTTGTAAACCAGGATTTAAAAATCCATAGGAGCCATGTTCCCTTCTGTGCCATAGCAGAAAGTACAGTAACTAATATTTCAGCTAACGTAGTTTTGTTCAAAATCAAATGAGGTTCACATTAAGCCCACAAAAGGAAATCATGATTGATGATCTGGCCTGCACAACTACAATTCTTTTAGTAACAAAAATATTTTGTATGTTCATTTATTATTGAGATCAAGCAGTAAGTTTGGAGCTATATAAAATGGTTCAAATTAGATTCAAGTAATTGCCACTTTGAGTGAACATAAGTTTTTCTGGATAAAAAAAAAGGGCAATAAAAGCTCAAGTAAGCTCGCATCTGATATTTAAGCCTTCAAAGCTTTTTTGCCATTTTTTAATCCTTTTTTTCATTTTAGTGTGAGAGAGATACACATACAGGAACAAGGGGGAGGAGGAACAAGGATGTACGAAAAAAGAGGAGTGATTTTCCCAAGCTGATTTCCTGGGTGACCCGGTCTCCCTGGGAATGCTGCCCATGTGATCTGCACCAACTGGATCAGCAACAGCATGAGAATCCAGAGCTTCCACAGCACCATAAAGTAAGTGGCAAAGGAGGGAAATGCCAGCAAAGCACAAATTTGAGAATCTCACCACAGAGATTCTCGGGAAGACCACGAGTGATCAAGGAGCTATTAGTGAGGGAGAGAAGATGGATTATTTCTGATTTTATTGCCCAAATGTCATCATTAGATATTTAATCTCCCAGCCAAAGGCCTACAAAAGTTCTCTACAGCCTCTACCAGTGGTTTAATTTCTAGAGTGCAATTTGTTCCTAATTACAATCAGATCATAATTACAGATTCACATTTTTATATAGCTTCTTTTGGGTCTGAATATGTACTAATGTGACACAGGACACTTTTTGCTTTAGCTCAGCTTTGGTTTGCAGCTTTTGTGTTCCTGTTTGAAGTCTTGGAGAGGAATAGGAAGTCTAAATCCAGTGAACTTGTAAATCTCAGCTGAAACTGTGAGCACTCAGCCCAGCTGAAGACCTACCCCTTCCTAAAAACAGTTGTTACAGTATCTTGGCACTTCTGTGACTTGTCCCTGATAGAATATGACAAAACACCAGGATCTTTTCATTAAAGATAGTCTCTCATGATCCCCATGTGGGCTTTAGCTTTAGACTTTCTCCTAACTTTGTAAATATTTTTCCTTAACAATGGTTCAAGAACAAATGGTTTAGTAGACAGGAAATGTCAATATTTGGTTTTGATGAGATACAAGTGTGTCCCTTCTCTTACTTATAAAAGATTGTCTTTCCCCCGAAGCAGTTCCCCCAAGAAAGGAGAGGAGCACTGGAGTGCCAAGGCAGGTAAGCACAGCCACCCAAAGCACTGCTCTGGACACTTTTTACTTCTTTAAAAACCATTTTTCACTAGAGCAACTAATTCAGCAAATATTTCCCTGAACCTGAGAATAACAAATTCCTACTGCTCTGCAGTAAAGTCCGGATTCCCCACAATAACACACAGAGACCTCCTCTGAAATGGGCTGAACAGCACCAGTGCACGTATTTTGAACGTCTGATGACCCCTCTTCTTTTTTTTGAGATTGGAACAAACAAACAAACAAAGGCAAACCATGTTGTCTGCTTAGAAGTCAGTACCCTCAATAGTACATGGAGAATGGAGAACCCATTCCCCTTGATTAGTGGGAATTGAGGCACAGGGAGGTTTAAGTCACACTTTCCCATGGATTAATGTCTTTTTGTTGTCCCTTTTATCCAGGAAAAAAGGAGGCTTTAAATGCAGTTGGCAAAGTTCAAGTCAATTGACTGCTGGGGAGTCTCA
This sequence comes from Daphoenositta chrysoptera, assembly GCA_013397915.1. Classification (NCBI taxonomy): domain Eukaryota; kingdom Metazoa; phylum Chordata; class Aves; order Passeriformes; genus Daphoenositta; species Daphoenositta chrysoptera. The sequence continues at coordinate 1,673,264 of VZRO01003953.1, read as the reverse complement.
AATGTTTTCTTTCCTCATAAAATACCTTTATTAGCTATGTAAATAGAACCTTAATGAGAAACTAATTACCTGTTTAGATTTTGATCTCAAATAACACAAACAGTTGTGCTGTAACCATCTATTTGTGTTTGCCAATGTGCAAGCACGTGCCACCAACCTGCCAACACCACACCACTGCTGCCCTGCCTTCTGCTGCCCCATGCACTGCACACACATCCTAGATTTGCACGGGAAGGGAGCAGGATTTCATCAGTACCTGCAACCTTTTCCTCGAGGTCGTGTGGCTGCTCCTAAAGCATTTGTGAGGCTACACCCTCAGATCAGGTCATTTGTCCTTGCTTCTCTGGCTACAGGACGTTTTCCTTACAGTCATTTTATTAGGAGAACTGAAGGAGTACACAGGGAGTTCGTGGACCGCCTAAAGGAGGATTTCACAGAATCACAGCATAATTTGGGTTGGAAGGGACCTTTGAAGGTCATCTAGTCCAACCCCCCTGCAATAGGCAGGGACATCTTCAACTGGATCAGATTGCTCAGAGCCCCTTCCAACCTGACCTTGAACGTGTCCAAGGATAGAGCATCTAACCACCATTCTGGGCAGCCTGTGCCAGTGTTTCACCCTGTCATCATAAAACTTTTCTTCCTTATATCTAATCTAAATCTATCCTCTTTTAGTTTAAAACCATTACCTTATCACAATGGGCCCTACTAAAAAAAAGTTGTCCCCATCTCTCTTATAAGCCCCCTTTAAGTATTGAAAGGCTGCAACAGGCTGAACAACACCAACTCTGCCAAGCTCTGACTGCCTTTGTAGCCCTAAACTTTTCACTGGTACCAACACAAGCAAAATTAGAGAGCCCAGCAGGAGCTGACATGGATGTCTATCTCACTAAAATGAAGTATCAATAACCTAGCTCACACTCGATGAAAGAGCCAGTCTGAATTATTTACTGTATGTCATACTTCAGGTTTTAATTTCAACATATGGTGAGATGTACAATAAATTATTCAGCAGCATGACAAATTAAAATGCAGTTTCAAACCCCATTGTATTTTCTACTCTTAGGTTAACAGCCCAGTTTGCAACGATGGCTTGCTAATCTATTTTTGCAAAAGGTTTTTCAACCAGAGACACACAGAGGCACACAAGTTTTCCATCGCAGCAAATCTTATCCAGCTTGAATCATTTAACAGCCCATCCTCCTTGAGATACATTAATGAAATACAGCTTGGGCAAGAGGGTCAAATGTACCTGCAGCAGCTTGGCCCAGGAGCCAGCGGTTTGTTTGCTCCAGCTTTTCCCAGGGGACCTGCAAGGGTGTGAGGGCTCTTATCCTCTCACTTAGATTGTTATTTCGTGTGCCAAATCGTTTCTCAGAGATATTTTATTTTACTTTTTAACTTTTTCTCTTCTCTTTATTCATGATCAGTTTTGTAGGAAAGTCTGGGGAATAGAGCTGGTGTTTTCATCTGTCCAGGGACTCTGTTTTTCGTGTTGGGATGACAGGGAAGAAGGTTTCTTCTACTCTGAATAGTCATGGTTTCAATAAAGGGGTTGTTCCTTGGCCTTGCAACTCATTTTCAGACCAACCTTGCAAAGTTCATGTCCACTTGTCAAGATATTTTCCATCCTCTTTCTGGCAAACAGAGTAAGGAAACACTTGTCAATATTCCTCCTTGGGACCTCCTTGGAGACATCTCTTTAGACATAAGCCCAGGTGACAGTGATTGAAGTTTTGTTCCTCAGTGAGTAACACCTTTGCAAAATTACAACCTCCTGAGCTACAGAATATGCAATATTCAGTCTTGCAAGAGTGATAAGTCTAAGATGTAATATTTCCTGACTCATCAGAGCTCACAAAGGAAATCTTTGTACTGTCTGAGGGAAGACATTCCAAGTTTCTGTCCATGAAAGAGCCTAAGTTCTTTAAAAATTATGACATGTTTATGCAGAGTGAAACAATTTTAGGTCAGTTTAGGACATTCTGTCCCTCTAAAATCTGTACTGCTGAACTTGTGTCCAGATGGTAGGAAGTCTATATGTTGTAACAAGAACGTTTGACAAAACTATATTTAAAACAAAATCTTCAAAGCCTTTGACCCAAACTCAGGGCTTTGTACAATGGTCTGCAAACAAAACCTTGTTTGCTGTTTTATTTATAACTGGCTCATGGCTCATCTGTTCCAAAATCATGGGCCTGCCCCAGAGGTTTGATGATGAAAACTGCTCCCAGTGAAAAGGCTCTCCATGGAAACAAAGTTCCATCAGACACAATGGTTCAAGGAGCCTCAAAAAAGTTCCATTTGAAATATCCTGCATCTGATTGAGTTATGCCCTACCAAAGGCAAAGCAAAGATTTGGAAAGAGCCCTGCCTGTGCTGCTGCAATACCTGGAAGCAGCAGATGATGTGTGTGACCCTGAAGCAGGCATCCTCTGCCCTGTGCCCCAGCAGGGAAAGAGTGGAAGTTCCCTGCAGCTCCACAGTGTGCTGGGATCAGCAATGAGCTCCCATCACACAGCCCGTAGTGCAGCCACAAAATCCCAAGTGGCAAGGCTGGTGAAAGGCTGTCCCACTGCTGTGCACGGATGGAGCAAGGAGCCAAGGGCAGTCAGGGCACCAGGATGGCATTAACTCTTCCCTCAGAGGCAGACAGGCTCCCAAGTACAGCCTCAGTGGGATTGCTACAGAAGGGAAACTGAGCAGCTGTTGAATCCAAGAGCTGCTGCTTTACCTCAAGTTAAAAAGGAAAGAAAGTTTCTTTAGATTTCTGGAGATTCAGAAACCCTGGATTTCTGCCAGCCTTAAGAGAACCCCCTACATATACCCTTATGTCCAGATAATGTATCTGTATGGATACCTTATCTGTGAGAACTCTCCAGCTGAAAAAGCTGGGCTGAAAGGTGCCATATCCACTTTAATATTGGCCCCTGAGGTGAGATGAACAGAAATCTGTTTGTTTCTTCCTTAGCAAAAGTAAGGCTAAGGGAGTAAAGTAAAGTAAGGGAGTGTGAGGTGGCTGGACTTCTCCCACTTCAGGAAAGCATGCCATCAGGCTGGGATCCAGTTACATACTGAGTCCACAACATGTTGCATTAAGAACAATGGGCAAATCATTCTGTGCAATGGGCCTCAGTTTCTGCACCTGAAATACTCAGTTAAATAGCTACCAGGCATTGCATAACCCAATTTATACATTTTAGGATATGCTGACATGCCATATTGCCTGAGCACTTGGTCAGAAAAAATAACAAACATTATTGATATTACAATAATACTTGCAAATTATAGACATCTGCAATTACATTAAATTAAAACCTGGTGTGATTCACAATACTCAGATGGAGCAGCATGAAACAGGAACTCTTTTACAATCAAACTGTTTCAGCTTAAAAATTTGGATGTTTTGGATGTTTGAATGTAAAAATAAAAGGCTCAAATTTATACAGATATCTCAGATAGTTCAGTGGAAACAAACTTTACTTTTCACAAGAAAATAGTTGCAATTGCAGCCTTTGCCAGTCAGCCCCGTGGTACCATGAAACAATTTGTCAGGCTGATCTCCCTGCTACTTCTGGTGTTACTTTGGAGCACAGCTCAGATTTGGAACCTTGCTCCTTGCTGTCCAGCAATCAGTTTTTAGAGTATGTACCTTTTTATAAACCAGAGCTAGGATTGCCCCATGAAGCAGTTGTGTTGGCTGGAGCACTGTACATGCAAGAAATAAAGGCAGCAGCATCCGCCTGAAGTTACTGCTCAGAGCTTAATTAATATCAGGGTTTTCACCCTGGTATTATTACTTTCCTCTTGAATTGAATGGGACTTGACCTTGTCACAACAAGATCAGGGCAAATCTGTGAAAACAATGTTGTGACATCCAAGCCAAAACAAAGGAATGTCATCACACGTGTCAGAGGAGGACATGATGGGGTCCTCTTACAGTAGCAAAATAATGTCACGGTGAATCCTGGGACACCTTCTCGGCTACCAAGGCTCTCTCTGAAAAGGAAGTGTAATGGGACAACCTGGAAGGTGGCAATTTCTTTAAAAACCAGGAGATGTGGATGCGGTCCCTAGCTGGAATAAAGAGGCTCTACTGACTCTAATGGGGCTGGACAGATTCACATGTGTAGGAGATCTGGTCCACTGCAACCAAACTGTGGAAAGGATGTATAAATGAAAATACTGCCTCACTGCAGGGTACATAAATTCATCACCGGCGTGCTTGGGCATCGCTCCCCATCCCTCACCCTGTAAATAAGGCCACAGCATTTTCATTTGTGGGTAAGAGCTCTCAGTGCCTCGTGCCCCTCTCCAACGTGAAAACCCCCACTTAGGGCTCGTTACTTTTCCACCTGATGCTTCCCTGGAAGAGCCACACTGTGAAATCCCTGTTCCAGGCAGCTACCGCCTCACAGGGGGGAGTTCCATGTGCCCCCTCCCCTCCAAGACTTAACAGTATAGCCTTAGAAAGGGGATTTTCCAGTATAAACAGAGCTAAGCCAAACTCTTCTCCTGGCCTCTCCATGCCCCAGCCCGTATTTGCCCCACATATAATTACCTGTGGATTTCACCTAGAAGACAGAGGATTTCACTTATAGCCCCAAATAGGCAGGCTCTGATGTAATGGCAGTCTGAGGAATATAGGTCAGGGAGGTGGCCTGGCCACTGGAAATGAATTTTGGAAGCAGAATAAGCAACTTTGTTAGAGGAGAAGATAGTAATCAGCAGTGGTCCTTGGATCTAAACATTTCACCTCCAGCACTCTTGCAGCTACAGCCTTCATCTGTTTCACTTTCCTATTTTAAGTTCCTGACTCACATCCTAAATATTGACTTCTATTTTTCTATTAGCACTGGATTTTCAGCCTCCATATTGACTTTGACTGTACCTATGGTTGATACTAAGCCTCTCAGGTCAACAAACTTTTATAGCTGTTAGCTGCCTAAACCACAGTGGGCAGGAACTGGCACTATAGAGCAGTAGCTAGAAGCAATATTATTGGGAATTATAAATTATTCCTCTGCCTGAACTTTTCCTCTTATTCACATAGCTACATTCATTTTTAAACATGTGGCAAATGAATCGCACAGTGAGGACAATTGGGACTCTGTGATTTGGGGAGCACCCGCCACCACGAGCAGGGATGGATTCTCCCCTGGGAACAGAGGAGTAATGCCAGAGTCACAGCTGGGCTACAGCAGCATAATCTGGGCCTGTAATGCCTGTGAGGACAGACAACACCCAGCCAGAGGATCAGAAGCCCCAAATCCATCTTAGTTGCACACACAGACCCCTAATGTCTCCTTTGGCTGACGTTTTAGCAGCACACGGAACTGAGCTGTTGCAACCAAACATCAGAGAGACTCAGCCATCCATCATTTGTAAAACACTTCATGTCTGTAAGAAACAATAACAACATTAAAAGAACATTATGGCAGTGACAAAGCCAAGCCTAAAAAGTGAAAAAACGCAGCAATTAAGATTAACTTATGCCTCAAAGTATAATATTTTTCTGCAGACCACATACTATTTGTTAGAATTAGGACCCATGCTTGGGAGGAGGGACAGGGAAGGTCCAGCTGGCAACAAGCTACGTCAAGTATTTTACTGACACAGGATGAGTGCAGCATTTAGATGTGAAAGGAATTGTATAAAGCTGCATCCCTTAAAAGATGTCCTTTTGGGTGCTGCAGCCCCTGGGGGCCTGCCCACCACATGTCCCTGCACAAAGAGCTCACAGAAAAGGCTGCTTCCCTGTCATCCCCCCTCTGCCACTCAACCTCACAGACAGCCAAAATGTCACCCGGATTAATCTTAAATTTTAAGTCCGTGCCATGTTCAGTTTAATGCTTTCTAAAAAGTTGTTATCATTGAGGAAATGATTACTGGGATGATAAGCTATGAATGACTTATTCATGCAGTATTTTCAATCCTTCATCAGTCTACTAGATCTTGTGCTTATGTTCCAATCCTTCGCATACTGATTAATTTTTCATGTGCTACCAGGCCTTTTTCAAGCAAGGACTGCCAAACTAATGCAACCTGGACATTTAGTAAGCTGTTCCTTTCCTTTTTTGTTTTTCTTACCCCATGCCTGGAGTTACAAGCCTGTGGAAGGAAGGAAGGGTCTGTCAGAGAACTTGTATGATATTTGTGATTTATTATTAATTGCTGGCACAGCAGCCCTTGCAGGTCACAGGACCCTGTCTGTGCTAAGCAATGTCTGGATGCTGTGCTGGGCAATGTATTGACTAGGAAAAGGGCTTTTCCCAGCCTTTCTGACTAGGCAGAGGTAGTGCTCCCCTCCTATGTAATGAGAATGGCAATAAAGCACTGGCTGATCAAGTGCACGTGGGGGTTGTGCTGCAACAGAAACTGGGCAAGTGTCTGGACCTGAACCCTACATAGCAAACCTAGGAAACAGGCTTTTCCCTTGCCTGAAGTCTGCAGAATTATAGTTTTCAAGGATTTACCACTTAATGGCAAAATTCTGGCCCACAATTACGCTGTGTTCTCCCTGCCAAAACACATACATGAGCTGTAATCAGAGAGCGGCTTTTTTCCCATCCTCCCTCCAGCTTTGCCATGAGGTGGAAGAAACTGTGATGGGTTGAGCTTGCTTTCCCCTGCTGAGCCAGGAATGACATGTGCCTCATCCCAGAAAGCTGCAGCTCAAACCCTGTTGCAAAAAGCACCAAGCTGGCAGCACACAACCCATGGTCCCACCAAAACCAATGGACATCCTTCCATCTGCACCTTGTGGCAGGATCAAGGCCACAAATACAGGCCAAGGAAAGAGAGCAGAGCATGAAATAAGTTTGTGCCCTGAGGGAAGTGGCCAGCACCAGTGCTCAGAGTGAGAACTAACTCTGCTCTGGCAGACTCCCTGTACAGCTGTAGGCAAGTGTCTCAGGTATTTAGTCGTTTGATTCCTCCTCACCTGTCCAATAAGGAAAAGGTAATCCTGCCTTCAGCAGTGCGCTCTGAGGATGACAGCCCCGGGTTCTGGAAGGGACTCTGATGTACAGCATGTGTAACGACCCTGAGACACCTAAACCTGATCCTTCTGCTGGAAACATTTATAGCCCTTTAGTTCCTAATTCCAGCTATACATTACCACAGCAGCAAGATGGAGCAAGATAAGCCTGTTGTCTTACCCAGATCTCTCGAGCTGATCAGTGAACATTTTGGCTGTGCCGAGCCAGCACAATCGCTTCCATGCTGCCCCCCTATTCTGCAAGCAATGCAATTATCAGGCATTTGAAAAAAACCCAAGACACAGACACACAAAAAGCAGTGCTTTGTGAGCTACCTGCTGCCATCAGGGTCTCAGGCGACCCAGGCTGGCTCTGCTGTGTGCCTGCAATCAGCACGGCTTGTGTGCTCTGAACAGCTTGTTCTTACCCCATCACTCGGCACACGGGAGACTATCCCCTTATTGCCCTCACCCAGGGCCCTGACCTCAATTATTAACTGCGTTTAGCAAGGACATTATTAAACCTGACTCTCTGCTCCCAGATGAGCTATCAAGTGTCTCTCTTTAACCCAGCAGGAACCTTTTTCTCACCCCATGCCCTTCTTATTACCCTTTAATGTGCCCTGAAGCCTCTGGAGCAACTCTGTCCATCCCAGATAATGTCATTTCTAGAAGGAGAGGGGAAAAAAAAAAAAAAAAAAAAAGGAAAAGTCCATTCCTGAAGATTTTTTCCTAGCTGGCTCTAAAACACCTTTCCATTTCCTTTCTATTTTAATCATCCATCTCTAATAACAAATTCTAAAAACCAACAGGTCTATCCAGTCACAGCAAACTGCTTAGCTGTGGATTAAAGCATGTTACAGTTTTTAGCAGGACACTACTCCTTTATACCTGTGAAAACTGATCGCATCTGTCTATTATGATTAAAAAACAAGGCGATATTAATAAGTAGCTACTAATTAGCTTGCATTTTAATCGTGGCTTTTATGCCAAACAAACACAGGAGTGCCACTGAAACACAATATAAAATGTCAGCAAATGTCTCCACTTTGGAGCTTGGCAAGTGCAGCTTGCAATGTGCTGATGACACCAGGGCACGGAAGGGCATTAGGCAACGCTCCCTGCTCCTCTTGGGCTTTGGCACAGGAATGCACCAGGCTGTGGCTGGGGCATAACCCTGGAGTAAGTGAGAGCAGTCTAAGGCAGCCTGGCTTCATGAGCAGCCAAAAGCCCAGTGGAGGCTGTTCCAGTGGCTGAACCAGTGCTGAACCTCAGCAGCCCCTAACTGAGTTTTCTATTCCCTTGCTGCTCTTCTGCAGATTTTTGTAAGAGGGATGTGTCAGGGTTCTTCCCATGTTGGCAAGGAAGCACCCCTGTGCCACCCTCAAAACCCGAAAGCTGTGGGTGAACTGGGTTAACTGGGAACCTCAGTTAGGTATCAGCAGTGTCCCGCATTTCCCTGCAGCCTCTGCATCACCCATCCAGCAGCAGTGCCAGCTGCCAGCCAGCAGTGCACCTCTCCTGTTGCTGTCATTTCCAGCACCAGGCACAGGCACCATGCCAGCAGTGCCCCTTGCAGTGCCCCATGGCTGCACCCGGCCAGACCTCACTCCCTGTTCCCTCTGGGCAATCTCCCATCCCTCCCAACACCACTTCGTGTGAGAGGAGCTGCTCTGGGGCCGTGCTTCTGAAAACAACCACCACACTTTTCATTCCCAGTACTGTCCTCTTCTACATGTCCATAGAGTGCCCAGCATTCCGAGGCCCTCATCTCCTCCAGAGCCCCTAGGGGCTGCTAGATTGCAAAAAATACACACCAAAGGCCAGCTGGAGAGCACGCAAACATTCCTCAAACCTATCCTTGCACTCATGGCAAGCAGCTGAAAAACACAGCAGCCTTCAAATAAAAGGCTATGACTGAATATTGCAAGCGCAATGAACGTTTTATGGATGAGAATGCTCCCGCCCCGCAAAATATTTGTTTTCAATACCCACAAAGTAGTATAATGTCATTTAGCGAGGAGAATTCTGGCAGTCAATGCACAATCTGGCAGAGCTACAAGTACTGTAGGTGTTATGATACACACACAACATGTTTTACAAATAGAAAGTGGTTTCCAGAGTTCTTTAATATATTCTAATTTCCCCCACCTCTACCCAAAAAAGCTGCAGTTATGAAAATACTGTTGCATACTGAAATATTAAACTAGAAATCTGAAGAGAGTTGTTTTTTTAAAAAGCTCTCTTTTCAGCTATTCCTTCTTCTCTCTCTTTTTTTTTTTTTTTTTAAGTCAGGTATGTTTTTAGCAACTTAAACAGGTTGGGTTACCCACAAGAAGTAGTAATTTTTCCACCTAGCAGATTGAGGCATTCATACCCTCTTCAAACATTTCTAAATTTATTCTCCAGTATTATTCAAATAGAAATATTTGCATGTACACCCTGAATCGGATAAAACCCTTTTAGTACTAACTCATGTGTAGAAACCACACAAATGAAGAAGATTAAAAAATGCACCTTCTTTGAATCCAAGGAGCCTTTGCAAGAAATCCTTCCAAAAAGCCATCCTATCTCAATTGGTTATTATTTCTTCATTTTGGAGGAGAATCCTGCTCACGAGCAAATCTAGTACCTACACAACATGCAATAAGATACACCCTTACCTGTCTAACAGCCACAAGGGCAAGGGGTTATTAGCCTAATTTACAGGTGGGAGACCAAAGGAAAGAGAGACCAAGTGAACTTCTCAAGGCCAATTGAGACACCTGTGTCAGCTCCAAAACAATTTTTTTTTGCTCGAGTCCCATGCCTCAGTCACAACACAAGGCTTCCTTCCCAAGAAATCACATCAGCTGTTTCTTGTGGATTTTCCAGGTGCAGGAAAGCTGGGTTTGGACTTCTACAAATCTCTGAGGCCACCAGCTTCACTCTTAGGAGAAGTGACTAGACTCAGTTTCAGGAACAAACTCCCCTGTAGAGCAGTCAGATGTGAGCAGAATCAACCACTGCCCCATCCAACCTCCCATCCAAAGGAGGGCAAGTCCACTCCCCGTGTTGGGGCACTTCCAAACCAGACCTCCACACAAAATCCCAGTGGAGATCCCAACCTGATCCCAGGAGGAGCATGCCAAGGAGGTGTCATGCAGTAATATTAGCACTGTAGTGGCATCCTGCACCTGAACCAGGGGGGCCTTACCTTCTCTGGGCAGTGCCACAGGACTGTGGGCACATCACGGAGCAGGTCAGCACAGACCTGAGCCTTGCTGCTTCAGTCAGCACTAACTACACAGTGCACATCCAAACAGTAAAGATAGAATAAGTTACTTCTGGGAACCTGAATGAATGGGCAGATGTCTGCTGATGACATCCCAAACCACTGGCATAGATATTTTCATAATCCAAATGAAGATGTTTCTGGTTTGTCTCAGAGGATAATTGCCATGAACTGCAGTGTTCTCGATTCACCCACTTGGGATGAGGGATTAGCAACTAGGGAATGAGTTCCCCTATAGGGAGCAGAGCAAGGTGGAGGAAAACTGCAGCTACAATCGGGTTTGGCAGGCTGTGCTACCCTAGGAACAGGAGAACCTCAGGGAGCAGGACCTGGAACCTACTGGGGTTTCTCAGGCTTCGTGACCTGTTTATTCCCACACCCTACTGTGTTCAATCCAATACATCTGTTCCACAGAGAAGAGCAGCCTTTCCAATTGTAAGCTTCTATCCATGCTCCCAGCATGGAACATCTCCCAGACATCTTTTGATTGCTACACATGAGGCCACCATGAGGATCCGTGTAGGTTGTAATGAGGGAAAAGCTCTTATGCTGCACTGCTAAAGAGGGGATGATGTGATGCTGAGAACAGGGCAAGAGCAATGTGGGACCTGTGCATCAGCTGCAGATCATGGCCACAAGGTCTGTCTGTAGCCTCAGGACAAAAGCTGAGAGAATAAGTTGGTACAAATTACATGAATTACCTAAATAATGCTTGTTAGAAAATTACATCTCCATGCTGCCATCCGTTAGCCTGCAAGCAGCTCCATGACAGCAGAGGAACTAACAGGAAAATAAAATATTACACAGCAAAAGGTGGGGCTGAACGATTGTGCCTTTAGCATTTTGTACCTGCTTGCAGATAGACTCCCACCTTTACAACTCTATTTATTGGGCTGGATTCTCACCTGAACTCAACAATGCTGATTTAGACTGGCTCTGAATCAGTGATTTACATTTGCTGAGAGTCACTGTGGCCTGTTGTCTGTCTCCAGGTTGTTTGCTGAGTTCCACAGCATGGCCTGTGGTGTTTTCTGCTCCTGCTGCTGCCCAGCTGCCCCAAGGTAATGAATGGTGAGCCCAGCTTTGCAGCACCATCCAGCCATTTGGGACAGGCTCTTTAACCTCGCTCTTCCCCTTGCAAATCCGACCTGGGAGACACAACCCTGACCATCAGACCAGTCTCCAGTGGAGGTAAGTCCCAACCCAGCAGACCATGTGGATAAGTCCTGAGGGACTTAAGCATGTGCTTAAGTTCTCTGCTGGATCAGTGCCTTTGCAACCAGTCCGACTGCTTTGTTAGCAGTGCTGAGCACCAGGGCTGAGCTCCAACAGGAAATAGCAGCTTCCCTTTGAAGTCCTGCCACTGATGTTCACGTAGGTGGGACTTCAAAGAAGAGCCACCGCTTCCCCTCCCAGTATCGGAGGCCCCAGTGTTGGAGAAGCAGTACTGCTGGTTTTAATTGCATGAAGGGATGCTTTAGGGCGGACGATTCAGCCCTTCTCAGAAAAGGGACAACTTGAAAAAGTTCCCACCTGCTGGCAAGAGACCCAAGGAGAGGTGAACCTGCACCCCAAAATACCCTTTAAAACAAAGGTCTGTGGAAAGAGATCTTGTTCCCTTCTGTTACCTGTTTTCCACAGCGCCACTGAAAACTACCTTGTGAGCATCTGGTTTACTCTGGAGCTGTACTCCTGGCCAGCGTAAGGGCCCCTCGCCAACTGGGATGTGGATGAGGAATGGCCAATCTCAGCTTCCATAACAGAGATCACTGGAAAAACTGACTTAACAACAGCTGAACTGAGCCAACATGAGGAAATACCCCCACAGGCAACCTACATGGCTGATTCTGCTGCTGACTGACAGTGCAATCACTCACTGGAGCTCCTGTAATTTCTCTGTATCTCTTTTCCTTGAGGGAAAACAAAGCAGAGAAGTCCACATCCTAAATGGTGTCAATGAACTCAAATGACATCAAAACCTGGCTCCACCTCTTCTCCTCCAGATTGCCTATATCCATCTGTTCTCTCAGTCTTCAGCCAGAAGCAAGACCCAGTCAAAGGGGAGAGGGATCAGACTCCTAACACAGAAAACCCTGGGGACCATGGAACGCACTAGAAAAGCAGCCAGCATCCCCAGGATCAAGAGAAACAGTGCAGGGTTTACATGGATTTGCAAAACTCTTTCACGTTCATATTACTTGTTTTTCTCCTCCCTGAAGTCCCTTTATGTATCCAGATTCCATACATTTCTACATTCAAAAGCCAGCTACATGAGCAGGCATGGATTTTGAAGGAAGATGAGTTATTCTGTGCTCTTCAAGGAGTGAGTCCTTTGTGACCTCACTACACAGAGTTCAGCTGAGCTCTGCTGTTCTTGCCACCAATTTCCCATAACTTGGTCATCTGCCCTGGTCACTTCATGTTTTGTACCTCCTCACACAACACTTGCACATTGCTTTTGGAACAAATTCGAGTCAGCAGGAAAGCAGTGTATGCCAGTGGGGATTAATAAGAGCAGGAATTTTAACCCCAGTAAAACCAGCTAAGCAAAGATGTGCCCCAAAAATGCAGAGAGCTCTCAGTGCCAGACCCTGAGGGGCTGACAGCAGCAGTGCAGTGTGACAAGACTGGACTTGACCACTCAGATGATCCCAACCCAAACCCTGGTGTCTGCTCTGGTGTGAAGAATGCCCAAAAAGCTCAATTGAAACAATTCCTGGCTCAGGACGAAAAAATTAGCATGGAAAGTCCCTCATGTGCCTTTCAACAACACAGCCATGTGGCCATGGCTTTGCTCAACAGCAGAACAACTTGCATAGAAATGTTGGGAAAAAAATCTCTTTTTATCAATAGAAAAGTGATTTTTTCAAGACATTTCTCTTAGAGTTTTGAATTTCTACCAAAAAAAGTGCCAATGTGCATTCTCAGCCAAAACTATGCAACTGTTTTATAATCAGCAGTTTCCCATTAAAGATTTTTTGAGATTTAGGAGTCTGGGGGTTTTAATTGCTATTTTTTTTCTGAGTATTGAATCAGTATTTTCCACTGAGGTAAAAAATTATTCTGGTCAAGTGTTGGTTTCCTTGCAAGGTTGAGAAGGGCAAGGGGGAGGAGGGGTCACTGTATTTTTCCTTAAAGACACAAACATTCTCTCACAACTGAAGTCCCCATGCACTTGTGAGCCTGACAAATTTAGAGGACTTGAAATCAATCAATAAAAAAAGAGCTTGACCACAAGGGAAGTTCTGGTCAACCCTTCAGCTTTACATCATAGACAACATTAATTTTATCACAGCCTTAAAAAATTAAAATAGAAAAAGGCATCTTCTTGGAATACAGCAGTTATTTTCTTCCCCTGCTCAGATATTTTTATAAGCCTGGTTCCACCAGCTTCACTGCTGTTGAGAATCACCTTACCCTGCAGGGCAGAGCATTTATTTAGAAGTGAGATATTATGTCCCAAGCAGGACACTAAGATGCCTCCACCCAACAAAAACTTTACTGTGCAGCTAAGCCGGACCAGCTACATCCCAGGTCCGAGTCTGGTTTGCAGCATTCCCCATATGGATACTGGCCTCTATAAATAAACAGGCCAGAAGGTCTGGAGAAGAGGTGAAGCCTTTCTCACTAGCTGTGAGCAAGGAAGGAAGTTGTACGTCACCAAAGACTGCGGGAATTCACAACTCCCTCCTTCCCTTAATAGCACTGCTGGAGGCGGAGAGGAGCAGGGCAGAGCAGCCTGACAGGGATGGTCCAGCAAAACTGTTGAGACAACCAGTGAAATGAAATCCTGCACATGAGTAAGGGTGGCAGAACTTGCCTGACAGATACCTTTCTTGCTGGCTAATCAGAACCACAATTTATAGCTCTTTCCATTAAATCTCAGCAAAAGAACACAATGGCACAGAGACTGATTTGATTCACTGGCAAACATGTCTTAACTCTTATTTGTTCAGAGGATTGGTTTTGATAGCTTGTTGTCACCCCCAACATGTTTTTCTGGTTACTTACACACATTAGCTTAGCAAAACTTCCACTGGGAAAAGGTTTCTCTGGTCCAGGAGGAATCTCCTGGTCAAAACAAACCTGGCCAGAGCAGCCAAGGATTTCAACAGCCAGAAGATGCACTTTTGAAGGCCTGATACAGATCAGGGACTTGAACTTGGATCTCCTAAATCCAAGAGGGATATCTTAACCCCCAGGCAAGAGGCCATTCTTGGATGTTGCTTTCCTGTAGGAGTCATTTCACACTGGATATAAGTCATACAATATTTGCTGGTAACAGCAAGACCAGTTCTGCAGAACAGTGACCGAGAAAGAGAAGGAACATGACCCTGGGTCTCCATGTGCCAGACAAGAGACTTGGCTATCCACTGGTTTATTGCAGTAATCAGGAAAAACAACCCCTTTACAGACCCTGTGTCTTCCAGGTGGAATGGAAAAAACTGGAAATCTCATCTTGATTGGAAATCAGCACCCTGAGCAACAGGAGAAGCGTTTCCTCCCCGCTGTTATGGGGGGCAGATCCGCGGTGTTTATCACCTCTTGTCACCAGAGTTGAGATCTGGCCTGCTGCCTTCCAGCCTCATTCAGAATGCACTTTCATCTCTAGCATAAACACCGAGGAATATCAAAAGCCCTGTTGACAGTACTGCTCTCATTTTCTGCTTTAAGAAGTTGCCAAAATGTACAAAATTAAACTCCCTGAGTCACAGTAGGCTGTTTTGTCAGTTTATCCAATCGGTAACGTAATACTATCGCAACCTCTATGATTCTCACTCTTTTCTTTTTTTTCTTCCCCCTCCCCCTCCCTCCCTGCCTAACTCTCTCTCTTTCTTTTTTCCTTCCTTCCTTCCTTCCTTCCTTCCTTCCTTCCTTCCTTCCTTCCTTCCCTCCTTCCTTCCTTCCTTCCTTCTCAAGAATTTCCCCTGGAAAGGAACACAGTTCCTCCAAAAATTTAATCACAGCATCGAATTTCAAACTGGCAAGTATAAATCAAATGTCATTGTGATGACTCTAAGGAATATTCCTGTGCATGACACGTGAGTTGTCCAGGCCACAGGGGATACACTATGGATATTATTATGCTAAAGGAGCTTCTCTGGGAATTTTCTCTGGAACTGCAGGAGTCAGAAAGAGGAATGCTCCATTGTCCCTCACCCACTACCTCAAAGAGCATATTTGAGGACTGGCCCTGTATTTTTAATTTTCTTCCCAGTTCCTTTCAAAACTAATGGGAAAATGTGGGCCTCAAAAAATACAGAATAGGGTTCTTTCTTATTTCATTAACAAAAACAAGAGCAAAATGAGCACACCATTTTACAAACAGCAACTCTGTGGAAAACTTCTAGGAAAACAGGAGCAATGCCAAATGTTTCTCTAGCTCCGGAGTTCCTAAGTAAGGAAATACATCCCCATAGCAAGGCATGCATGACATTTGCAAATGACCTTCACTTGAAATCAAAGTGTAACATACATTACCTCAGTACATAATTCATTCTTAATCTATTAACGATATGACTCATTAACATATTAGTAGCAGTAGCGGTGTTAATAGGAGTAATACTAATAATCCTGTCATTGTGGTGCTAACAGGTCCCAGCATGCCAGTTCTTCTACAGGCCTTCAACAAAAGGATTTGTGACCCAGCACCAAAAAGGTGGTGAGACAGAGGTTTGAGAGCCCTACCAGTTACTTCATGGGATGTGTGCTATTATCTCTCCTTATCTCCCCGAAGAATCATGGAAGATCTAAATGTGCAATCATAAGGATTGTTCAAGTGTAAGATCCCTGATGGAATCATTGCTGGACATGAGATAAAACCCTAAAGCATGTTTGGGGTTTTTTTTTCATATTCCTTAAATATTTCTGTTAGAACTGAATCAGGTTTGAAATGTCTACTGAGCTCTTGCAGAGATTTCTGCTTCTCCAGGGTGCAAGAATATTCTCACCTCAGGGAAAGGTTTTATGAAGTAATTTTGCAGAATTTGTCAAGAACTGCTGGGGAGGAATAACACACAGCCTAAGAAATGCTGTTGTGCTTTCCTTTTTCCACCCTTGATTTCCTTGCCTGGAAATCTCACCTGAAAGGACTTGAGGAATGACTCTGGTAGTCTGGGATTTCCAGGAGCACAGTTCTTGTGATGCTGAGGGAAGGTCCCCACATGGCTGAGCCCATGAAGAAGAGCCCACTGAAGAGTATCCCTGGCTTCATGTGCTGACAAAATCTGCAGGCACAGGTCTGCCTCTGCAGAAAATGAACAGATATTCTGGGATATCTTACCATGTATCCCTGAATCTGTGGGATCCAAAATCCACACCACAATGGAAGGTAAGACTGGGCAGGCTGGGAGCCACAGCTGGGGTGGAAAATATCCACAGTAGCATTATATAAGGACAATAAAAAGCAAGTCTATAATTACCTCCCTGCTCACCCTCACCACACTACAATGAAGTCTCTGCCATTAACATGTCATCTACATATAAAGGTAGAGCATTGTTGAGTATATTAGAACAGGGAAAGCACTACAGCTCGTTTTGGGAAGAAAAGTTGTATGGTAAAAAGCACTTTGGCACCAAAATAACTGCATTCACATGAGGTCTTGTTCCAGTAGAACCAGTGGTTAAAAAAACCCCAAAACTTCTTCCTAACAAAAAAAAATTGTATCAAGGCAATTTTTGGTGTAAACCAGGCCTAAAAATGGTTCTTCAGAGTAGGTTCCAGGAAAATTGTCTGATACTCTAACTCTTCCCCAAGTGTTGTGATGCCAATTACAACTGTTAAAACTCCTGACACTGTGATGGCCCCAGCCAGCCTTGGGGTCTGCCCAGAGATGCTGAAGGTGCAAAAGCAGGGGACTGATGTGGGCTCCAAATCCAGAAATTCCAAAGAAGGGAAACCCTGCAATCATAGCCTATCCACCACTCAGGTGGGTGCTAAGGGACCCCCATTGAGGCTGATGCTGACACTGATGTCTGGTGCTAATTCAAGGGAGCTCTCTGGCCCCGAGAGCAGCTGGAGACAGGAGTCCAAACCAAGGAGTCCAAACCAACAGCCCTGCTGGAGATGGCTAGGGTCACCTGAGGAGCTGTCAAAGTAAACCTTCACAACTGGTTTATCTGGCTCCCACCTGCTGGCTTTTCAGACCCCCCAAACTATTATTATCAAGAATCTTGTATTAACTACTACGTGCCCGAGCGAGTGAGTAGACACGCTCATCAGCTGGAAATGACAGAACAAATTCTCAAAGACAGCTCTTTCCTCCTCCCTTTCCTCAGGCTTACCTTTAGTTTTAAATACAGAATCAAAATCAGCCCAGCTCACCCCACTCCAGGTAGGAGGGGAAAGGCACCAGGATCTTCCTTGCCTGTTTTTAGTCTCTTTCAGAGCTCCAGACAGATCTTCCAGTTGATGGGCAGAAGCCTGTTAATTGTGCGCTTGCTAGAACAGCCATAGCTCTCTGCCTTCCTCCTCTAAGTTAAACATCCTTCTGCAATCTCCACTGGGCTGAAGGATAGCAAGTGACATCCCATTCCTCACCATCCAAGAAAAGAGGAAAAGCTCCCTGATGCCTCTCTTCTACTGTATTTCTGAATATATGAACAGTCCATGTCTTGGCAGGGGAAATAAATGACCTGGATCACACAGTGACTACAACAACTTTGTGACATCTGCAGAGCTGTAAACTTTATCTTTGCAGTGCTTCTGTGAAGCCTATTTCTCTGAATCATACTCCTCTCCAGAGGTGGGGACAATCTTCCCAAGACTTCTGCAGTGCAAGAATATGGACTTTTATATTCAGACTGCCTTTATGGAGGCTTTGAGAGGAGAGCTCCTAAATTGAAACCACATTGCCCAGCCTGAGCCAGAGCCTGCTGCATGAGCCCTCTCTACTCCCTGAGTCTTTCCAGTGCTGATTGCTTCCCAGACAGAGCACAAAACAGGAGGGCTTACAGCTCCCGGGAATCTGCCAGCATGGAAACTGTACTTGACTAACAGTTTGCAAAGCTCCACTAGAGCTCTGGGATGGGCTTTCGTCTTTCCAGGGTCTTGGTGGGTACAGAGTGGTCTGAACAGCTCTTTGTGTCTGTAGCTCCTACAAGAGAAACACCTTTCCTCTTTTTTTTTTTTCAAAAGAGAAGCTGTTGGGACGTGCTCACCATCTCGCTCTCTTCTGATAACCCTTTCGGCATCCTTCCGTTTTCTGGTTATTCATTTGTTACCCCTGAAATCTGATTCCTGATCTCAGCCCTCTCTTATCAGCCCCTTTCACTGAGGAGTTCCAAAGCGACGGGTTAGTTTTAATCTTTGCGCTCTTTCTCTGTCCCCGAGGCCTCGTTTTGCTGGGGAGGAGGTGAGTGATAGGACTGACGTTGGAGGGGGGAAGGGGCTGCCGTCCATTAACTCCCTGTTATCTCTCTATTCATCTGCCCACAAAACAAAGGTATGATTGTTGCTCCAGCTCCCAGACCTGTGCTGGCTTCACTCCAGCTCCCGTGGGTCAGAGGAGACATGGAGGCATGGCCCCGAGCACAGCCCAGCAGCCAGGGGAAGGCCTCCTACACAGGCTCTGTGCCCAGGTCCTACAGCCACGTCCTGCCCAGCCTGGTAGCACTGAGTGCGAGCTGAGCCCGGCCTGGCTGGAGCTGGCCTCCCTTTGGGTGTACAAACCTGCCCACGAAACACAGCTTGGACTCTGCACCACCCCCGCATCTGGCAAAGCCGTTCTGGGCTGTGCTCTTATTGAAGCAATTATATAGGATATAGGGTGCTAGAACATGTGTTCCTTTATCTCTGTTTCCCACATTACACCCTTTCCTAAGGCGAATTGATGCAGCCCCATTGAAGCCGAGGCACTGATTGACACCAGCTGAAGATCTGGCCCCGATTCTACCGTGCCTTGCCTCTGGGGAGTCATTTACACCTGTTCAGAGTGCAAAAGCCAACCAGCAGCAAGCACTGGAGCTGCAAAGCAGTGAAGTCCCATCCCATCGCCCTCAGAAGCCCGACATGCCACGCACCGATCAGTGGCACAGGGCCCAGTTCCCTTTGCATCTCAGTTGGTTTTGGCGTTGCACATAGACATCTTCTCTTCAGCTTCTAGTAAACCTTGAGATCCCTGCCAAGATTCATGAAAGAAAAAGTTGTGACCCAGTTCCTGAAGGGTGACTTGGTGTAAATAACTTCCAGTGGCATGATGACACCCTTACGAAATCCAGCACCACACTGGTCGGTCCATGAAATGTGGAGCCAAGAACCAGTCCTGATCCAATGTTACATGCTGAATATCTTTTCCTTTCCTTGCACATGCAAAATCCCTGGCAATTTCCGGAAGACCTGCAGTTGTGCAAGCCAAACAGGGCTTGGCTTGCGTTCTGAATCATCCAAATAGTGCCAGTCTGCGTGGACAACATCAGCTTTTGAGCAAAGCTTGCCAGCACTGTAAAAACCCTGAGGTCTGAATTAGACCCCAGTTGACTGCAGCTGACTGGCTTGCCTGGGCTGTCCCTTCTGCCAGCTTTAACCATGTGGACAAGGAGTCTTGCAGGGACTAGGCAGACCAGTCTCTACACCTGCAGGAACTGAGGCTGGACTTTCTTTGTCGTTCTCCTGCTCTCAATGACACCCTGTCCAGCTTGGCACTATCTGGTGGCCTCTGCAAACAATGGTAAAGATGGACAGCCATGAACAGACATCATCACAACCTCTGTTATCCTTGGAGAGTTCCAGGCATGACAGTCTCTTCCAGTTTTTGACATTGCCATCCAAAATCCAGTGAAATTACTGTAAGGCCTCCAGAACTGATTTCAAACAAAATGGACCCTGCATTTAGATCTGAGGTACCATGTTTAGATCTGTGGGTTGCTTTGGGCTTCTAATTTCCATGGGGATTTGCATAATAAAATATAATAATAGGCTGAGCGAGTACATTGAGCAGTGGCTGTCAGCCAGGAGCTAATGAGCTCCATTGCAGACTGTTTAGCTCTGGACAAGTCACTTGACCTTCCAAAGTCACATCATCCCCACCTGTGAAATGGGACGGTAATACTTGCCTCACAGGGGTGTTGTGAGGATTAATTAGTTGCTGCTTGTACATCACTTTGATGATGTTAAGAACTACATGCCTGCTAAGTATTGTTATTGTATCATGGCTGGGAAGATATTGCAGTTAGGGCTAAATCCTGCCCTTGGAAAAATGATGTGTCTTTCCCCACATCTTGTAAAATCGACTGCTGGGCTTGTGCAAGCAGCTTTTATATAACATTGGTACCAAACATCAACATGCACTTTGTATCTCTGAGGCTGCCAAATCCCTGGAACAGTGGCCTGCTGGGAGTCGTGATGCCCCATCCCACCACAAACACCTTTGGGCAGGAGCCCAGCTGCAAACTCTTCCTCTCTCTTCCCTCACAAATTGACATTAGATGTTTCCATCAGGCACTTGAGCAGTGATCTCAGATCTAGGGCTTGGTGCTGTGCAGCACCTGAGCAGCACACACTGCTCACTGCTGATGGGACAGCCCGCCTGGGATGGGACACTGGGGACAGCCAGGCACACTCCTGCACCTGAGACAGCCACAATGGCTGCAGTGAGGTGGGATGGCTGTGGGAACACAGGGATACATGCACAGGCACAGATAGATAAAGGTAAGCTCCCCTCGCCGAAACTCAAAGCCTCGGGTGGGTGCTTCCTCTCCCGTATGCTCCCCTGAGAGGAGACACCTTTCGCTTCGGCATTTGGGCCTAGATGCCACCAAAGAGTGCACAAAGAAAATAATTCATTTTCTGCAATGGGCTACAGCTCAGGGTCATTAATAGGGCCAAACCACAGTATCCAGCCTACTCAAGGAGTTATGCATCCAAATCTTGGTGACATTTAGTGGAAGTCGGCCAAATGGCTCCCTTTGATTCCTTTGAAATCTGAAACATAAATGTCACTGTATCTTAGACGTGTGAACTGCTCTGAGAAGTCTCCCATATAGATTAGACTGCGATCAAAGTGGTCCATTAAACAGAATTTTATGAAGATGGAGGGTTGAGGCCAGGCTGATCACCAGTAATATTATCTGAGAAAACACAAACCCCCAGAGCCAGCAAGTTTGAAAGGGTTAAAGAAGAAGGTTGTTTGGGTAGCCGGTGTACATTAACTATCATTTTCAGGCAGCATGCAATGACTAGTTAGCAGGGCTTATCATCCCCAGCTATGTGAGGAATTACAATAAATGCCTGAAATGCAAGCAGGTTTCCGGCTTAGGTAGGTAAATAATGGAAGTCACTATTTTTGTCTGAGTTGCAAGAATTCCCTGCACACAGAGGCTCCCCACCCCCTCCCCACTGTAACACAGCTAACTCCACTCCCTGCTGCTTGGCAAAATGAAGTCCTTTCCTGCATCCTTGGGACTTTTGCTTTGTCTGCAGAAGGAGCTGACTCACGATTTCCTTTTTGGTGGTAAACAAGAGGTTACATTTTCTGCATTCATTTGTTTTAAATACTTCCAGAATGAAATGACCTAAGGGTGAGAGGAAGGAGATACAAGCTGCTCTGAGATGGGGACTGCATGATTTGTAGGGGAAAAGTAACAAAAGAAGAACCAGAGAAAAATTCTGGTGTTCCCAAAGCCTGGTAGCAGTCTTCCCATTGCCTTCAGCGGCATGAAGCACCATCCCATGCTGAAAATACTCCTGAACTGTTCAGTGATTGCGCTGCTATTTGAACAGCCACCGGAGAAAATTTCTGGCTGCCTCTGCAGGATAGAAATAGGATAAACTCTGGATAGCACTTAGTAGTAAATAGGGAATAAAGTCATTACAGTCAGGGAGTTGATTCTCATTTAGCCCAAGGCCCTTCTCCCTGCCCTGGCATCCCCAGGCACGTGCCTGACCTGGCCTCTCTCAGAGGCCCCTTTGAGGTCCGTGCGACGGAGGCTTTGCTAAAGGAAACACCGGGCTCCCGCCACGGGAGGGGAATCAGGGTGGGATCCCGAGCCTTGCGAAGTCCCCTGTTGACCTGGCCAGGCTCCAGGCAATTCCAGGAGAGCCTCAGCCGTGGTGAATGCTCACAGTGTTTGCGCAGCACTGCTGGGGGAAGCCCGGTGCAGGCTTGGAGACGGTGGGGCCAGGGAAGGGTTAAGCAGCGCCAGGCTGGAAGAGTGTCCTCCCTCCATGCTCCACACATGCTGTATTCCTTAGGAAAGTGAACATATTAACACTGGCATGCTCCCACACACCGCCTTGGCTCTCCTCCAGGAAATCATAACCCAGCTATTTGGCACACAAGGCCACAATTTTATTTACGCAATCAACTTCTTGATAAACACAAAACTTACAAAATATACCACGCCCTAAAAATAAAAAAGGAAAAAGTGTGGGGGAGAACTGCAGCAACTTGACCTTCTTGGCCAGAAGGGTCAACATGTTTTGATTTGATAGCCCCATCCACAAGGAAACTGCTTGTGGATCCATGAGGATTTGCCCTGGCTTTTAGGCAGAGGGACACATGGGGGTACTCTGTGGGGCTGGGAGATGCCAGAGGGGTCAGGACTGACCCAGGCAGGTTCCCTGCTGGGCAGAGGGGTCTCTCTGTCTCTATGAACATTATAATTTTCAACTCTACGTCCCCTAGTCAATCTAACCAACTGCAAATGGAAGTTGTGGGTTTTCTTTTGGGAGGAAAAAAAATTCTGATTTCATGTGGCAACCAGATTTTTTTGAGACATATCCCATTTGGCCAGAGCACCAGTCAATTCAACTGGAAAACTGGGAAGTCTTAAACCTTGAGCAGCCCTCCAGGGCACCCACTACCTTAGGTGAATTTCTGCCTAAACATCAGATAAAACTCCCCCAGCATTGCAATGAACTGAGAGGCACACATATCCATGTTGTTGGTATCTGGGGTCACCTGGACTCAGCTCCACCTCCTCTTCCACCTTTTGAGCTCACATTTCTCCCGACCCTTCAAAGAAATTGTCTTGCTTGGCAAAGGAGTCACATCCTTCTTCCTTCAACTTGTAGGCCCTGGAGACCAGGGTGGCATCGGGTGCAAAACCTCCAAAAGCCAGGGCTAATGGTAGTTCTGTTAAGCCTTACACTGGACACATGAAAAGAAGAAGATGCTTAAACATTGCCTAAATTCCACTTGAGAGATAATGCATGAGAAAAAATAATGAGCCAAGGCCATTAAACTGATTAATACTGGCTGAGGATCTGGTCATATCTGCTTTATTCCTTGCAGATAAAAAGATCTGCCAGAGGCTAACAAGCTTTTGATAGTTTTGGAAACAAAGATTGAGTCTTTCTTAATTTTTTTTTATTTTTCCCACAAATAGGAAGAACCACCTTCAAATACCTGAGACATACTGCAATCATTTAGACAGATAAACATCTTGATTCCTAGAGATAACAAGAGCCCCAAATGATTGGCTCCAAAACCAAGCATTCGTGACAACTCTGAAAATTAGAGCATTATTATTCTCCATTTCCACAATAATCTACATACAACTGCAATGGAAACCATTCTCCCTTTGCAGCTGGAAATACACAGTAAACAAAGCCTTGCCACAGTTCCTGAACATGCAGAGGTGGATGGGTGAGCAGGTATCCTGGGCCACTCCCCTGGCTGCAGCTCAGGGTCTGCATCAGAGCCTGAGACACTGATTTCTTTAGATGAACAACTGGCTGAGCTCGGCATCACCATGTGAGATGGGAAAGAAAGCCCCCTCCCAGGAAAGGATGGGAACACTGAAGATTAGAGCCAAGGGAAGAAAGTCTGCAGGACTGGGTAGGCAAGTACCATGGTAAAAAGCACTTGCAGAGAGTGTCGGAAATAATTTATTTGTTGTCTGCCAGACATTTTGTCTCCCTTCACAGGCTGGGAAAGAACACGAGTCCACCTAAGCAGATCAGAACTGTGATGGAAATTTCTCAGGGTAACCATTACGAAACAACTGCTGTGCATTCACTTCTCTCTCATGCTTCCCAGAAAGCAGCAGCTGAAATAAGAGCCACCAAGATCTGTCAGGGTCTTATTTTTGCCTCATCCACCCTCTCAGTGTCTTGCACACACTACAGTAGCAAAATATTTGCAAATTGTAATTTAGATCTGTCTGCTACATATTCAGCTGCACATGAACAAAAGTCTCTCCTTGTATTGTGAATAATTCCTTTAAATACCAGATGTTGCCTGACTTCTCCAGAATGGCCAACTCCTACAATTTTATAGCAAGAAGTACTACACACAGTGGCTTTCCACTAAAATAATTTTCTTACCTAAGGACCTCACCTCTGATTTAAAGTTTTTATACTGTGTGAATAAGAGCTGAGTGCCTCTAATGCAAAAACCAGAAGGCAACATTCACCCAGCTCTGTGTACTAAAATCTGAAGCCAATCTCAAGATTACACTTTTTTGGATGCAACTTGACTATTGCTGTGTAAAAAAAGAAACCAGGGAGAGCCAGGGCCCAAACTAGAAGTATCTCAGTTCTGCAAGTGAGGACAGGGACCTTCAAGTTGAAGGACCTTTCCAACAGCAGCACCGATGATTTCTCAGGAACAGGCTCCAAATTAGCCTCGTCAAGCCTCTTTCAGAGCCACAGGAGGGCAAGATGTGGAGGAGGACTTCAAGGGTGCTTTCAAACGAACTGAATCAGAGGTTTACCCAACCCCGCTCTTTCAGAAGTTTTTGAATAACGCACCAGCTTGAACCACTGGAAAGAAACAAATAAATGAGCTGGCAACTTTCACAGGGAGGAGCCTTGAAGCCCAGTTCCCAAGACCACGCCAACCAGCTCCGTGTGACAGCACACAGGAATGAAAATAGGTAGGTAACATTAACAGAAATACTGAAACTTAATAACAGCAGCTTGTCAGGACATGCACCAAAGAGAAATGGCTCATAATAGCTACAGCTTGTATTATGAATGTTTCATAGCCATCTGGCTACAGAGCTGCCTGAACTCAGCTCATGTGTTGTGTGTGCTGTGCTAACCCACTGGGCACGCTCTGGAAGGAGATTGTCAAGCTCAAGTCAAGCATCTGTATTAGAAAGAGACACCATTTCTCTTGTCAGATTGAAAATGCCTTGGAATAACAAGGCAGCAATGAACAGAGCTAAAGAGTTAAGGCTGTGTCCTTTAAATCTGTAAAGCTTTATTCAGGATAAATGGAGTTATCCCAATTTATACTGACTATAAGATCCAGCCCCATTGTAGCAACCCCTTGTTTCAGTCATAACTTCCATGTGTCTATCAGTAGCTTAAAGCAAAGGCATAGTTTAAAAGGAAAAGTAATCCTGCTGCCTTTCCTCTTCTGATCTGATTCACATACAAAATGGGCTTATGAACTCAAAAATTATGGGAGGGACTCAAGGAGGAGGAAAGGGAGACACAAGAGCCCTTTTATTTTGCGTCTTATTCACAATGAAAACTGGCACAGAAGCCAACCACATACATTAACATAGTTTGGGCAAGTTTAACTCTCATGAATACATTTCTGTGGAAAAACTATGTGACTATGGAAAAATCCCCTCTTTTTTGCCATTTGAAAAGATAACAGGCTTCTATGTGGAACATACCCAGAACCTGCCTGATTCAGAGACATGGAAATACAAAGATGAATAAGGCTGTTTCCCATGCTAGGGGCCCATGGAAACTGAGAGGGGAGGAAGAAGTAAGGAGGCCCATTGACTCGGGAGAAGGACTTTCATCCTACAGGTGAAGGAAGTATTTGAAGGCACTGGTAACATTGCAGGCCTGTTCCAGAGCCCATTTAAGTCACTGACATTGCATTGACTTCACTGTGATGTGGGTCAGGAGTAAATAGTTTTAAAATATAACCCAAGGCTACTTCCACATCACTATGTAGCGAGTGGGATCCAAATCAGTTCAAGTGTGCCCAGCCCTGTGACTTACCTGCCTTTTGTCCATATTTCTGGCTGCTAGCCTGGCTGTTGCTTGGGCCCTAACTCTTAATATTGCACTGAGGAAGAGCTGAGCTCGGGACCTTTTTGGAGGTCTGTCTCAGACTGGAATGCACACCAGACTGTACCCACTATGTCTAAGCCAGGCAGCCTGGAGGAAGGAAAGCTTTGGCCACATGTACTGGGGCATCAACCGCACCTCTCTTCTCTCCTCCCCTCCTGTATATTCATTGTCCCTCTCCAAACTCAGGCTGAGGAGAGCTTGTTGTGGGAGTGTTCACCAAGAGCAGAGGGTCTATCCACTGGACAAAATGGGCATTCATTTGTGTGATTATAAAAGTGCACCTGGCACCCAAAATCTGGAATTTAAAGCCAGCCCAGCTGCACTGACAAGCTCTGGGATCCTCTGGCCCAACTGCAGTTCAAGTGCAGCCTTAAGACTTCTGCAGAATTTCACAGGTATGCAAAAATAGTGACCTTGACTCCTAGATCCCTAATTGCAACCTACAAGTTACTGCCATTCCCATGAAAAACCCTTTCTCCTTTGCTCACTGGCACCATGCAGTGCTAGTCCTGCCTAGTGCCACATTCCTGGCAGAGGATGGTAACCTCAGAATGAATATTTTCTTTTGAATGAATCAGTTTGCTTTATTATTAGCCTATCAGATACAACAGTTTGCATTGCAAGTCCTTCATCAGATCACTTCAGAAGTACATCACTGTATCAGGCCTTTAACATCATGCTAATTTGTTTCATAAATTACTAATTGAACTCCATAAATGACTCATATTGGTATGGCAAGTATCACCATAGAGTGAACTCAGTGATGTCAGAGGAGGATAAATCACAGAACCATCCTCCCCTGCTATGTAACACAAAATTAAACAGTGGGGTAGGAGCAGGATGGGGAATTTTCCCCCCACCATTAGTCCAGAGCCCTTATCTCTGTGACGTTTCTCAGTACCCCATGTATTGTTCCTGTCCCAACGTGGAGTCCACTGATGTCAGTGTGTGGGAGAAGTAAGGTGCACAGACCCACACAATGAGGGTACAGGATCAGATCAAAAGGGAATATTCTTTTTCAAGGGCAAGTCCATCTGAAGTGCTCTGTTGCTTTATTGACACCTAATACACATCATCACTGATGTCATCACTGAGTTTGCTTCCACTGGAGAGATTGGGTTTGGCCAGTCAGCAAACAGAACTTTTCACAAATTGTCCAGTGCAATTGGCCACTTCTTGCCACACAAAATGCTATCTTTGTTTTTTCCAACGCAACTGTCTCCAAAGACAGCCTAGAAACAAAGTCACACCTTGCCTGGCTCGGCAGCTGGTGAAAGATTACTGATTATTTCAGGGCCAGTTTTCCAAAGGCACCACTCTGTTGCTTGCCGGGCTGGAGGGAGGTCAGAGGTCTTCAGGCAGGTTTGTCTGACCCACCCTTCACTCACTGACCTGCTGTTGTTCCCTGGAAGCCAGCCTGACCACCCCTTGCCTTGCAGCAAAGGATGGGGTATTTTTCCAACCCAAATCCCAACAATGCTGGTATCTACACCTGCTCAGCCACATTCACCTCCCACCAGAGTTAATGGAGTGAGTAGGCACTTCTGGGAAGAAAATCACCTGGCTTTCAGCAAATGCCTCCCTTAGGATGAGATCAGTATCACTCCCAGGCAGCTGCAAAGGCCATTTAGCATCTCATCAGCTGTCCCTGTCCACCTACATCCTGAGGAATTCCATCCTAGGTGAGTGCTCAGATGCAGCGTGGCTGCAGCAAAGGAAAAGCACAGTTGTTTTGCACACACGATTGGCCTTGTGTGCATCCTTTACTTCCCGCCCTCCTATTTTGCCTTGTTCTGAGCTGCACTTTATGACTGAGCCCAGGACAGGGAACCTGCTGCTGCTACTGCACCTCCAAAAGCAACAAGAACCTGAAGCCCAACATGTGCACAGGAGGTGCTGCTGCAGCACAATGGCTTGGCACAGAACTGGTCAGCCACGTTCCTGCAGGGAGACACAAAGCCCAACAGGGACCTTTGCAAACATCTCTGCCAGTCTCCTGCAGTCCTGCTCAGTGTTTCACCCAGCAGAACTCTGAAATTAGAAAGCTGCACAGTTCTGCACATGACCAAACATCCTGCATTAGCTCCTAAGAGAAAGATGTTATTTATTTTACCCACACAAGGCTTATCTTGTAATAGCCATCAATTTTCCATGGAAAGATCACACTCTACTACTATACATCAGTCACTAGGGGCAGATTTTAAACTTTAGTATCTCCAAAGGAACAATAATTGTGACCCTTTCCATATTTTATATTTACAGACCAGCAGAATGAACTCACTGGGATCAGCAGGTGGTGTATGTTCAGCTGCCCTCAGCAGTACTCAGCTTGCCTGTTCCCAGCGAGGGCAGCTGCCAATCAGGGGAGCAGTGCCCTGTGAATGTGCCATTCAGAGGGTAGGAGAGCCCAGAGTTTGTAAGGCAGACATCATAGTGGTCTGTAACATGCAGATGTTTTCCATGCAGGGGCTGCGAAAAGTGATGGCTAAGACTTTGTAAATCCCATGCTGCGTTTTTTCCTTCATTTTCTCCCTTACATCCCTCATTTCCTCGCCTTCTCTTATGTGGAAGAATGATACCATTAAAAATGATGGGCTATATCTCAGCTGGTATAATTTGTTGTGACTCCACAGAGCCATGCCTGTTTACACAAGCTGCAAATTTCTACCATCAATTTAAATCTCTACAGATTTACATCATGGGGAACAGCACTACATTTTTTCCCATAGCTAATAAGCTTCTTCAAAAAAGAAAAGACAAACAAGAACTCTTGACATCTATTAAATTTGTATTTGGAGATAAAGATTTCAGAGGATGCCTTCTCCCACCCTATCTCACGTCCTTCTTCTTGCTTCTCTGTTTATTAGAGGGTCCTCCCAGTGTCACATGGGCCAAAGCTGAGCTGAGTTGCCAAGGATGGTGCCCATGTATGAACCCATGGCTGGATCTGCTCCCTGACATGTAGCTCTGTTCCCTTTTCATCTCCCCAAGTAGTGCTGCAACGCATCCCAAACATCCCGGAGTCCTGCTGAGGACAGAGCCCTCTTCACTACCACCCAGGCTCACTCACAGGATGTAGGGAAAAATTCCTGCTGTTTGATCAAGGGCAGCAAGTTCAATGCTCAGCACCCTCTGCCCAGGTGAATTCCTTTACCAACAAACTAAAAGCTGTTTTTAAAAATTTCTCCATTCATTTAATTTTCATTTCAAGAAACATTTTATCTTCCTATGGAAGAAAAGCACATTGAAAACCTCACCATTTTTTATAGAATCCAATTCCTGTGTTCCCACTTGCCCTAACCAGAAGCACTGTAGCCCCACGTCTGCAGAACACATTGTATTGTGCTGACTTTGTTCTGTCCTGCAGAGAAACACAACAGGGCATTACCAAACGTGGCATTACCAACTCACCTCCCACAAAAATCTCCCTCCCAAGGATGAGTACCAATCTGAGCACTGAGCACACATGAAGACAGACACTTCCCATTGCGCAGCAGTTTGCTGAGCCTTCTGGAGAGCTTAAACACTTCTGAACCCTCAACAGCAACAACTTTTCTGCTGGACAATACTCTGACTGAGCCTGCTTTTGGGATACACTGAATTATCCTGAAGAGCCAGGTGAATTAAGTGCCAAATTCCTTACTACATTCACTGATTTAATTTGACCACTAAAGCTCTCCAGGCTTTTTCGGAAGCCCCAGCTGCGATTCCAGGAACCAGCATGTCCAAGATGATCCCACGGGTTGAACACTGTCATTAAAATCATGACCTGTTCCTGCTGGAGGCAAATGATGGAGTCCCTGCAGGAGGGCAGGGAGTGAGGTGGCTGTATCACCCATCTCAGCAGTGTATTTTCTGTGCTGTGGAGCAAGACCAAGAGCAATGGGGATCTCTGAGGCCACAGTAAAAGCCTTTCATTTCTTCTAATAAAAGCTGAGTCTACTGACCTGCAAAACATGTTGGAGATACATTTTCTGGATGAATTAAGGAGAAAGCAACCAAGATAATCAGGACTTGGAGCTCACAGTGACCAAGGAGAGGCTGAGAGAATCAGACTAGTTCAGCCTCTAGAAGAAAAGATGAATGGGAGACCTTATTCCTGAGACAGCAGCAAGAAGGCAGAGCCAGGCTCTGCTGGTCATTGCACTGACCACTTGTGTCTCCTGGAGGGCCCCCAGTAAGGCTCTCCCATAACCCACCTTCTCCAGCGTGATGTTTGCTGCCTTCTGTAGGATCTCTTGCTCCGAGATCAACATTTCCATGCTGCTCCTCTTTCCCTGAGACTGCTGACTTGCTGGGGGTTAAGCAGTCTCTCAAAGAGCCCCCATCCCATTTAGCCTGTATCCCGGGATTTTCTTCCATGAAAAAGGCACTGTAAAGGCTGTGGACCCTGTGCTATGATTTACACCTTTTCATCTCCTGCAGAAAGCCTGCCATGTATGTGATGATACCATTCAGCTCCGTTTACCTGAGAACTTAAAAAAATACCATCGGAGGTTGTTTTTTCCATATGGGTAAATAGTAGGGGTGGGAGTATTCCTTATGGGAAACCTGGAACAGTCGCACTCTGTCGGCCTGACATTTCCTGCTGTAATTGAAACTTTTGATGTTAAAAATTCCATTTACACAGTGTGTCTCTAAGCCAGGCGGGGAGAAGGGCAGAGGTGGGCTCGGCGTTAGCGCATGGTTTCCCCACCCCCCCACTGCAGCCAGTTAAATACAGCAGGTGAGTGCAGAGAGGTAAGGGCAGGAATATGAGGAAGGAAATTCCAGCTGAGTTAGGTAATTTGGGTCAGAGGAAGCCAGGCGTAGTTACAGAGGCAGGTATAGATCAAATCAACTCGAGGCTCTGAGTCTCTGCAGCTGCCCATACCCCTGCCCAGGCGGGCAGGGAACAGTGCATCCACGTGGTCCTGTGCTCATGGGGGATGTGTGACCCAAACATCCGGGCTCTGCCTCGGGGGGATGGAAAAATGGCTCCCTCAGAAGTGATGGGGACCAATGGGCAGAAACAACTTTGCCCTCTTGCAGGTTAAAGGACTTTTTGATGCATGTCTTTGAAATTCCCATCCAATGCTACACAACCTAATCCTCAACGAAATCAGCCAAGCAGCCAAATTCCAACTCAAATCCCAGCCGGCCTTAGGTGAAAATTCAAGCAGAGGGTCCCACTGCTGCCAAACATAGGCTTATCCCCACACCAGTTCCAGACCCTGCCATGACTTTATTCCTGAGGACCTGCACAAACCTACACAAGCCAGTCCCCCAGCCCCAGCCAGTGTTGGCTCAGTTCATCCCCAGGGATTCTTCCAGCTGGGAATACAGCTCGTGGGCCCAAAGGGGATTCATCCAGCAGGATTTGCCCAGCCTCTGCCTCAGGTCTGCAGCAGCCACCAGCCCAAACCCTCCCTCTACCTCCAGCTCTACCCCACCCCGGGAGCTCCTGTCATTCCCAACACTCAAGCAAGCCAGATTGCTCTCCTCCTTCCCCATGAAACCTTTCCAGGGGTGAGCAGCAGCAGCAAGAAACACCAGAACGCCGGTATCAGCCCCGGCTCCATCTCCTGCTAGCAGTAAATATGGGAATAAGACAAAGTCCAGGACAAGACGGAATCCCTGTGAGTAATGGACATAATTACATTAGCTAGGCAAAGTAACTTTATGTTAAGAAATATTTTTGGCATGCCATGAAAAGTTTGAATCCTGTCACACCCCAACAGTTACAAAAGTCAAAGGCAACATAACATGAGCTTTATTTTAACTGTTACATGCATTTGCATAAAAATGCTTCTTCAGAATGATAATGCAACTGTGCTTCCCTGTTTTGGTTTTTTTTTTTGCTGCTTCCCCTTTTGATGCAACTTTCTTGCACCCTCAAAGGCACAAAGTAGAACAGGAAGCAGTTCTGCTTGAGACTCTTTTCTCAGGCACCTTCAACAATTAAGGCTCAATCCTTTAAGCTTTTCTCACATATCTAAAGACAAGACAGTAAAAGAAAAATACCTAGACTCAGCAATCACTTCTTAAAATCTGGCTTTTCACTGTCAAATGTGACTCTGACCCTCCAGCCATGACAGTGACAGCCAGAATAACAGGCAAATTACATTTCTCATTATTCTTCCCAGCAATCCTTGGGAGCAATGGGCAGTATGGGGTGAGAAAAGTGGGCTGGATCTGCAGAAACAGCCACTTCAGAAAGCAAACAAATGCGTTATTTGAACAGACACTTGCATTGATTCTCATTTCTAACCCTGTAACTTAAATGACAACTGACCATAAACTCAATCAACTCCTTAGGGTTCCACAAAAAAGTTCATTCAGGAACAGAAGTAAAGGGAAGTAGGGAAGTAGGGAAAACTTTTTGGTCTCAAAAATACTAAAATACATTTTATCCCACTGACTTTCTCAAATTCTATCACCAAAGTAGTCAAAACTAAAACCCAAAGTTAACAGCTGTTATGTTTTAATGTTAGATCTAATATACAGATGCTCATTTTTATTTAAATATTTAATTGAGATATCACTACAGAAATTCTGATTTTTTTCATCTGAGAAGCTGCTACACAGTTTTAAAAAATAATAAATATTTTGGTTCAGATAGCACAATACATTTTATCTGAGACAAAAGTAATATTTTTCAAGTTTTTGACAGAATTCATATTTTGGGTATAAATTAACTTAGGAAGATCTAAAGCCCAGGATTGTCAGTGATCCCAGCGCCTACCAGTTGTTCCTGTATCTCCCACCAAGGAGTCTTTCATAGAAAAACTTATAATAAGTGTTTCCCAGGCAAAATTGTGAGGATAAATTGCAGAAATAGAATTTTTTCTACTACGGTGTCCTCAAGAAGCCTCCTAAGACTGTGGGTGCCCCAATATGTAGAGGACTGGCCCTTACTCGAGGAGCTCACAACTGAAAGAAAAGCAAAGATGGGAAACCAAAACTAATGTGACTTGTCCAGTGCCCCAGCACAGACTGACAGCAGTGGTGCAGAAAGAGTCTGGCTCACCCCGACTCTTCCCTCACTGACCTGTCTGATAGGAGCCTATGGTCAGACCCACTGATGAAACCTTTATTTTGCTTTCTCCTGCCTTATTTCGGCTCCATGGGCTGGCAGAACATTGCAGAACTTCAGTAAGTACAAATGTAATGGTCTTCAGCAAATAGCCAGAGGGAACCAGGGAAGATCTTTATCTTGATCTTATATTGATCTTGATTTTTTTCCAGCTGGAAGAAATGAGAATTCTCAGTGTGCCACTAGCAGAAGCACATACCTAAAATTATCAACTTTGAGATAAAGAAAAAAATCCGAGGAGGAAAAAGAGATACCAGGTAAATAAGAAGCAGGAAAGTGCTGTCAGGAACTGATGGCAATACTTAGCCCAGGAGTTGTTGGAGTCTCTGCTCTAATGCTATGGATAAACATTTGTCCAAATGACAGTACACAGTGAAACATCATGTGAGATGGGCCAGAACTAAGTCGTGATTGATGAGCCTTGGAAGAGCAGGACCTGGCTCACCAAGGTTGGTTTTGCAACCTTTGATCTTTATAGCCACGCATTATAAAGCGGTTTCAGCTTGTAACTAAATTCCTGACATACTCAGCTGTAAAATCCAGACATATCCTGAGTAATAAAACAAATACATAAACTGGAACTTAGGTGAGAGTCATCTTTTACTGTCACTTAATGCTGGAAACACCTAGAGCTTGTTCTGCCACATTCAATAGGAAAACACTGTTTTAAGAGCAGCGTGAAGGGATTGGGGCTGGAAACAAATTAATTGGGCCAGACAGCCTTTTTGACTTATCCTATCTGGATCCCCAATTTCCAGTGCCTCTAAAAAGCATCACGAACAGAAGGCAGAGCCAGGACTGTAACTGTACCACACAATGTTCATGAAATCCAGCTCCGTGTATCAGAGCCATGGGCCCTCTGCAAAAATATCACTCTGCCAACTGTGGATATCACCAATAAATCAAGGCAGTTGCACAAGCCACAACTTAGGTGGCATTAATTAGATCAGTGGAAGTTATGATCCAACATAATTATCGTTGCTACCCCACCTACATTTAATTTCAGTGTTTCTTCCCTATCTTTCCCCCAGAGGGTCCATAGGGAAGCACTACATGCTTCAACAGTGCCAGCCTCCAGAGGCAGCACGAAAGAGCAAGGGCTGGTAATTACATGAGTGCAAGTAAGGGGAAGGGGACTATCATGAGATGTGATCAGATACGATACAAGGGGAGAGAAATAAATTCACCCTTTGCCCCTTACACACCCCGTAGCTTTGCAGCTGTACATGAGGCCTGGGGTTTGGGCTGCCTTATCCGACCTGACAGTCCCCATTCACCAAGGTGTGTGTGTAAAGAAAGTGCTGTAACCACGTGGAGAGTCTCACCAAAGGAAACCTGATTTCCCAAAGTCTTACCTACGTGTTGGAAATGAACAGCACGGCCCAGGGGAGGGGAAGAAAGGTCAGTGTGCTTGGGTGGGACTTGCAGCATCTCTGACCACATCTCTAACAGCAAGCAGTGCAAAACAAGAGAAATACAGATGCAGAGAGAAACAGTTGGTGCCAAGGACATGACAACCACACAGGGCATTTCCATTCCCTCCTTTCCTTCAGAGAGCTGCAGCCTAATGACAGCAGCAACCAGCACGAGCTGGCCCATGCCAGCCCTGAAGCCATCCCAGAGGAATCCTTTTGATGTCCTCCATGAGTGCTCTGTGACATAAACGTGCAGTTCAGGGGGGATCACTGGGAGACGTTTCAGAAGCACGCTGTTACCTCAAATGAAATGCTAATGCCAACGTCACTCTTAGAAGCATCTCCATATGGGGCATGGACAACTGTCTGTCCTGCTGTAACAGGACCCTGCTGCAGCTCTACAGGGGTGGACGCAGTGTCCCCAGCCAGTGGCACACGGTGTGGCTGCACCACCATGAGGGCAGCCAGCTCCCCTGTACAGCCTGGGTGTGCTCTCCAGCTCTGGCACTGCCTCTGCCAGCACGGACAATCTGAGAATCCTGCAGCTCTGAGGACTCTGCCTCAGAAGAGGGAGTCATACGAGAACAAATACAAACGAGAAACCAAGCGTTTGCAGGGCTGAGCCCTGAATCACAGCCCAGGATATGGCTGTAACGACAGTACATGGCTGAAGAACTACTGCCTTTGAGCTGGCTGGAAGGACTTGATACAAAAAGGTACCATATCTTTCAGGTCACAGCAGTCCTTTCTGACTGAAGGTTGCACCATCACAGTGGTTGGAAGACAAAGAAATTTTCTGCTAAGAATCCCCAGAGATGCTCTGTTTTAGCAGGTCAATTGGTTCTCTTCTTCCTTGACCTTTCTTCTGTGCATCTGCTCTTCCCTACACTTACAATAAAACATTTTCCTTTGACACTGTGCAGGGCTCTGCTTAAAAAGAGCTTGGTATAGTCAGGTGTGTTCCTGGTGAGCTGCAGGCTGCAGTACAAAGACCCCACTGTTTTTCAGAAGGCCATTCACTAATGTTCACTCAACAGAGGAGACCAACAGTATGGCAATATCCATCAACCCCTGCATTTGCCTGTAATTAAAGGTCAGGAGCTGTGCCTTTCTGAGAATCACGCTTACCTTTGCATGGTCAAAACCCAAACACAGACAAACTTCACAATGGAGACATCTAGAAACATGAAACCTGGAACATGAAAAATATTAAATAGCCAAGTGTGTAACTTTTTCAAGGTTTGTGAAATGGATTTGCCCCCATGGTTGGGCACAGAACTGTTGAGATAGTGTTTGGTACCTAACAGCAAAAGCTGTTATGTTCCAGTTTTTTCATGCCTCGCTGCTACAGAAAGGCCCTGATTCACACCACGTCATTATCTTTCCTCATTTTTATAGGCAGCCAGAGGGCATGCTGGATCTTTAGTTTGTTTGTCTGGATCCACTCATTAGTAAATTACGTGTAGTGAGCAATGACGTGCACCTGGACATTTAGTGTGAGTAGATTCTCTAACGTTCAAATTAGTTGTGGTACTCCAGCAAGAAAAGCAACAGATCTTTCTGAAATGTGATTTTTTTTCTTTATGCTTTTTGTATTTCTAGGAGCCATAGCATCAGTGGAGAGGAAATACATAAGAGCAAGAATGAAAGAGAAGAAAGAAAAGCCCAGGAATTCTGCCTGTGAAGTGCCGTTAACAATCCCTTTGCTGTGAACACAAGGATCCTGCAGCCAAGACTGTGGCCACATCATGGTGACAATCTGAGTGGCCGCATTTACAATTTTTGCTGTACAGCTAGACAAGAAATGCCAAAGAAATATATAGGTGTTTAGAGATTTAGCTGGGAGATTTGCAGCAATGTTGAGTGCAAGCCTGGTGTGCTGCTCTGGAAATCTGGAAACAGAAACCTAGAAATCTGCTTTTAGCGACCAAGCCTTTAATTCCTACCTGGTTCTCTTGTGGTGTCACTACATATAATTTGCTCTTGTATTGAAGGGAACTGGAACAGACAGGGACAGATACAGGAGACAGACAAGGCATGAAGTATTCCATATCCTTCTGGCACACACCCCTTGGAGACCATGGGCAACTGGTGCAAGAATCAGAGAGACAAAATCCAGCACAACCCCTTGCTCTACTTTTCCCATCATTAGCTGGGTACCACAGAAAAGGTGGTTAAAAATGTCTTCTAAAATAGCTTTAAGGATTGGAAATCTGATAAGGCAAATACAAGTGGCAAAGCTCCACTGACGTCAGTGAGACTTATATAAGGGAAGATTTTGTAATGGTAAAAGTAATACTGGAATTGAAAAGTCCTGCACACTGAACAAGGAAGTTTTTCAGGTTAACCTCAACACAAGCCACAGATTTGTCCTCAAAACAATTTCCCCTCTGCCCTGCAAATAAAAACTGAACTTGGACTACTTCAGCAAAAAGCATCACTTTGCATGTGCAATCAAACAAGAATAATTCACTGCAAAGCTACTCAATAATAGGCAACAGAGATATTAATACAAAATTATATTTTTAAATGTGAATTTTGAATTTATACATATGAAAATGTTAATGAAAAGATGTGACTGTGAAATTCAGTACATTTAGCCAGTCCCGGGACAATATGGTGTGGGAGTTATTCTTCCTTCGTACAATTCTTCTTTTCAGGGCCTTCAAGTAAGTTGGTGTGAATTAACACTGGTCATTTGAAATCAATGGGAAAAAAAATGGAGCTATGCCAAATTACATCAGTGAGGGATCCAGCCTTTTGACTTCAAGTTATCCTCAGTTAACACTGGCGTAATCAGAAAAAGGCAACATTTACTTCCCTGCCCAATGAAAATAGCCTGGGTATTGGCTACTTTCAGAGAACTGCCTGAAAACATTACACAAACCATTAATTATTCACAGTATTAAACAAATAATTGTGAGTAGTAAATAAATATTTGAAAGTAATGGCTGGTTCATACACCATTCACACATTGTGTAAGGGGGAGATATTCATCATATGAATTACCCATTAAGAATTACTGGCTCAGCTCTAGTTATAACTGATAAACAGTCATGTGGATAACAAGGCAAGTGTTTGGCACGTCTCCTGCTTTCATTCCCAGCAATATGGCTTCCTTTTCAACAGACACACAAGCCAAATTACTTGTACCCCTTCTTCAAGAGAAACTGACTGCCTTCCACGCACCTGAAAGGCAGGAGCTGGCGCACAGTTTCCCCAATCCCTACTTGTCTGGTTAAATTCCAGGTCAGGCAACAGCCCTCTGACAGAAGCACATTCCTGCTGTAGTTTCAATTACCTGAATTATTCTTCACCTCCTGTCCTAAGCATGGGCATATTTTTGATGGCCTGAGCTGAGAAATGTGAATGCAAACTGCTACCAGATGTAGAGAGGAAGAATGATTTCATATTGGAGGCAGTGGCCTCTGAGTCAAAATCTCTGAGCCTCTGCTGTGCCACAAGCTTTCTGTAAGCCACTTAGGCCCAAATCCCCAAAGGTATTTAGGCTTTTAACTCCTGCTCATTTCAGTGAGAGTTAAAAGCCTGAATACCTCCATGGAGCTGGGCTTTAGCCTCTGTGGTTATGTCTACATAGCACGAGGGTATCCATAGTGCCGAGCAGGCACATCAGAACTGACTCCTAACACCCTGGCTCTGGGAGAAGAGCAATATCCTGGTGTTGGAGAGTGGAATATAATCTGATTGTGGACAGCATTCACCACAGCAGATTCACCACAGCATTCCCAGGAGCTAGCCTGGGTCCCTCCACACAACACTCCATTCTGCAGGGTGGGTGCAACCCACATGCGCCAAAATCACACTGCAATTTGGGTCACAGCCTGCCTCACCAGGATACAGGGATCATCCCATAAGGTTCACATGGTGCATGGGCATTCTGCTGGTGGGGCAACATGAAAAGAACAGAAAGCCAACAGGTTTGGTTCAGCTCAATGATCCTACAAATTCCATTTTAATTCAGCTTCCACTGGCCACAGAAAGGCAGCAGGGGCTGTGCAAAATGGTCCCAGATAAAATATTTGGCACCTTTCACTTAAAACACCAGCACAACATCTGACTGTGTCTGCAAAGAGAATCAGAGCAAATGGTTAACACACAGTTATGGTGGTTAAAAAAAGAAATGCTTTGCTGCTAGTCTATTGTCAGTTTTGGCAAGCAGCACTGGGGAAGCGGAGCACTGATAACATTGCTTTATTGTTCGTGTAGGTCCCAACCTTAACATGCTACATCTGTATCTTCTGTCTCAAGAAGTTGCTTTCTTTTCATCAAACACATTCCAGAAGTCAACAGTAAAAGCACTGACAAGAGACAGCAGATTGATCCATTAACTCTCACTCACTGCTAACAGTTCCTTGGCTGAAACCGGACCCTGCATTCCACTTGGGAAGATTTGGTAAGTTCAAAATGTAAACACACTCGCAGGATTTGGTTACTGCTCTCATGCAGTGCAGCCCCTGCCTCAGCATAGCAGGAGGTGCTGGGAATCTCCACAGGTGCTGTACCTCTTATTTTATACATGCGTAATTAAGGAACAACCAGGACAGGCCAAACGAGTCCTCCGTGCCTCATGTTACTATTATACTACATTCTCAGTTAGTGCTAATCAATGTGGTTGCAATGAAGGATATTACAGAACACAGCTCTTTCGAATATGTCTAATAATAATAATAATAAATAGTAATAATAATGAACTCTCCCTTCCCCAGAAAAGATGCAATTAAATGAGCATGTATTTTCCCGTTGGAGACAGGCCCTTAGCAGCAGATAAAATGAAGTCTTGCCTGTCATGGCTTTCAATTTGGTTTGCAAAACCAGGCATTATTTTAAGTTAGATTTATCCAACAGTGCTCCTTTGTTGAACTATTATTCTCCATCCATCCAAGCATGCAGAGTCTCTGCTCACTGACCAACACTCCAGTGCACTGTAAAAGCACGGCACAAAACGCCACTTCTCACGCATTTACTCCCAAAGCTGCAAAGCCCAGCGCCGGCTCCGCTCCGTGTGCGGCTCTCTGCCCCCCTCTACTGACTGCCACAGTCGGTCCCGGTCCAATTCCTGCAACCAGGGCCTCAGCCCGAGGTGCTGTTACCCTTGGAGAGGTGACAATACACCTTCAGAGAGGCGGCAAGATGCTGGCTTATCCTGGGAAGAAGCTGATTTTTCCTATGCAGTGGCTGGACAAATAGGGTTTTGTCCAAGCAGGCCTCCGAGTTCAGCTTCTGCCTTGCTCACAAAACAGAACGAGGGTTTGTGCTGTAAAACTTGACATGGAATTAAAACATCACTGCAGTATTCCAGCCAATCCCTTAATATTGGGACTCAAGAAGGTGTCTTTGGTGTCCCATCAGGTTTTTGGGATGAATGACATTTTCCAGGATGGACACCTACTTCAGCTGAAATTTACTGTTCTTCAAGATTTCACATATTTTAATGTGACAGTGGCACTTCTCAAAAAAAAAAAAAAAAACTTTTCGAATAAACACACCTAATCAAAGAGCCACATTTCTGGAAAAGTGCACATTTGTCTTTTGGTGCACATCTACCTATCACTGCCCTTTGCTCTTCATGCAGACATGGTACCATGCAGTCCTGGAGCTCATGAGCAGAAGCAGCAGATGCTATGGGGAAATGCCAGGAGGTGCTGCACTGACATCATTGGGATTCTTGCCACTGATTTCAGTAGAGTCATGATTTCATGCAGGACTCTGCTGCCATTGGACTTCGGGTTAAATTACACAACTTTTCACTAACTGGCTCTCTAGGTATCTACAAGGCTGATTTCCCTCCAATCTCACTCCAAGGGTTCGTTCTGACTTGTTGCAGAGGCCTGTTTGAAAGCTTTGTGCTCCTTATGCTTCCCTTCTTCCTCTGGTACTGTACAATTCCAGACACAGCTCCTGTGCCAGGTGTACCTGAGTATGCGTCATCCATATTTACATCTTAAAAGCTTCAATTTTCTCTCCTTTGTTGTCTCAAGTTTCCAATACTTTTTTGCCTTTCCCCTGCTTTTCTCTCCTCTGTGATCAGGTCTTATGTATTTAATATCCTTTGGTTACACAGATCTATAAACAGATCCTGATCTAGGGAAAATGACTTCTTGTTGTTATTATGGATCTGAATTGGCAATTTGGTCTGTTTCCAGATCATTTTGGTCTTCTGGCGTGACCATTCTGGCGTGGTCATTCTCCTGTCAGATCCAACTCTGCCTGCACAGAAAGATGTCCTGCACATTCCAACTGCAAGTACTTCAGGACTCACAGCAGTGAGAGCAATGGGACCTGAGATTAGGACAGAATTGGGAGCATCTCCATAGTAATTCTGGACAGAGAACATCCAACACCTTAATTTGCAGCTGCTTTGCAGTCAAAGACATGTCAGCAACACACTGACCAGCTTCAATCCTGCTCCTTTGGATACCTTAAGCAGTGGAGAACACCATGTTCCGGCACCAGCTGTTGAATATGCACATGGCATCCCAGGCAGGCTTGTCCAGCCTGCCCCAAACCCTGGGAAGATTAAAGCTGGTGGTTATTTGGTTATCTGCACTGCAATCACACCTCCAGTTGCACTGTAGGGGCGCAGTGGGTGAGCAGGGGACCATTCCCCTCTCTGTGCTGCACTGTCACGAGTAGCACGAGTGGCCAGAGCAGCAAGGGGAGCTGGAAGTCTGGACTGAGGGGTCCTGCCTGCCTGCAGCCTGCCTGGTTTGTCCTACAGCAGCTGTGTGTTGGATAGCAACTCACACACACAGTGATAATTCAGTCTCCCCTTTCCTCCTTACACTCCGGAAAAAAAGGCAGACTTAGGCCTGGAATAGCCTGGATTTATTTTAGCTGTTCTCTAAACAAGTGATCTGTTAAAGGGAGAAACATACTTCTGTGTGAAGTTGCTGTTTGCAATATGTATTTTAAATCCTGGAATGAGCATGAGAGGAACTATCATGGAGATTTAAAGCAATTTAATTACCACCTTTCTTATAGCAGTTCAGAGTTTACAACTTGTTTCCACTTTCAGAAAAGATGTGCGTATTTTACTTGTCTTGGATCCTGCAAAGGATTCTTGGGATCCTGGAATCAGAGGCTGAAAATCAGTGCACTGCACTGCTACCTGATGTGAAGACAGCAGCAGCTGATTTATGTATGAGCACAACTAATGTGAAATAAGAATAAAGCCTGTAAGTCCCTAAATCTGCAACTGTGCTCTAGCACAGCTAGACCATCTGCAAATTCAGATCCATAGATACAGTTATGTACCATTTCTGCACACAGAAATGCAATAGTAACTAAGAGAAAGGTAAGAGCAATTTGGACACTTCAGTTTTAGAGGCTACACCAAGAAGGCCTCTGGAGCCTTTGAGGAAGTCTCAAGTTCCAGACAGAGAACTTAAAATCACAAATAGCTTCTCATTATCTTTGCCCAAATTTGCAAAAGTTAGGACAGGGCTATAGCTGACAGAAAACCAGCTTTCCTAATGTCTGACCTGGTTATTCAGAGGCATTTTCAACATGAGAACTATGAAAAACTTAAATCCAATGAATTCCTGACAACTGCTACATAACTGCTTGGTGTCACACATTCAAAATGGTCCAACAATGAGAGTGTTAGCAGGGTTGCCTCAAAAGCTTCAGTGTCTCACTTTGGCTAAGCAAGTGTAAGTTTGGATACTTATTTAAAAGTTGTTTGTATCCCTCAGTCCTTGAAGCCAGGGTGAAAATTTTGTTGGAATAATCCTTCTCATGAGGTCTCCAATAATACCTGCATCCAGCTGGGCTAGAAAAACACTGGAAGCAACCTTTGAGAGACTTTCCTCATTTTGCCTTCCAGTTCCAGCTGAGACTCGGAAGAGCAATATTTTGTAAGCAGGACCAGCAGTGGGAGAAGGAAAAGTTTGCTAAGTCTTGGTAAACATATCCCTATGAGCCAGCTCCAAGTGCCTGCCTCTGCACATACCCAGAGTCCAGGGAACTACAAACAAGTGTAACTGGCTGTACAAATCATATATTCTCTTGATAGAAAAGTACAACTGCCTATGTGCCTGAGCCTCTGCACTTAAGTAATTGAGGAAAATAAGTCACTTTTAATTTCAAAAAGCTCTCAGTTGTGTCCTTAGTAATTAAGATAGCATGGATGCAATAAATCAGTACATGTGCCAACCCACAGAGGTCAAATATAATCAGGCAGCAAATTATAGTAAACATTTATGAATCCCTTGTATACGGCACATGACCCCACCCACTCGTTCTGGCACAGAGGTTTGCTGTTGATTGCACTGGTCCTTCTGGCATTTCATGTCCTCATGCAAGTCATACCAAGTAGCCACCCTGAAATATTGTACTTGAACATGATCAGACTCATTTTAATCATTGTGTGTATTTTAAATGATGACTAACACACCGAGAGGATGAGAGAAACCAAAATGGTCAGGGAGCTTTTTTTAAAAGAGGAACAAGGAACATGTAAATTGAGGTTTCTATTTAAGCAACAAGAAACTCGGTGCATCCTTCTGCAGGAGAAGGAAGGTCTTGTGGCTGAAGCACAGAGCAGGGCTGTAAGACCCCACTGACCACCGCAATTCTCCAAGATAGCACAGGAAACCCATGGCAGAGTCCCTGAGAGAGCAGAGTTCCTCGGCTCCCTGTCTGTGGAACAGGGATGATTACGTTCCCATCCTTTATCTGTCTTCCCCATCTACACCAAAAAACGCTTCATTGAAAGGGACTGTCTTTAATTAGGTGTCTGTGTGTGCTTAGCACAATAAGGTGCCAATTTTAGCTGAGGTCCCTGAGTGCTCCTACCTGGCAAATGAAACAGGCATTTACTGCAGGGTTAATGACCAGCTGAGATTACCTGATCTTATTATTTCATTTGTACTGCTGTCACACCTAAGAGCAGCAGCCACAGACCTGAACCTGTTCTGTGTTTGCATTTAATGCATACAGCACATAATGACAGTGCCTCTCCCAAACAGCTTAAAATTAAGTTTTACTTTCCCTTCCCCCATCACCAACTTGCACAGAGTTTGTTCAGGGAATGCTTTTCAGATACATCTGCCATTGTGACAGCTTCAAGCATCTCCTTCTGCCTGCTCAGATTAGATCTGGATAACACCTGAGAAGTGCAGATGAGACTCTGATCACAACTAGAAAGAAAGTGAGAAATATTTTCTACCAAAAGGTTTAAAGAAACAAAAGCATTTCCTGTGTTTTTAAATGCAGTAATGTCCTGCTGATAATTTTTTTGTACAAAAGGAAAAAGTAAAACCCAAATAAAAAAGACCAAA
Organism: Daphoenositta chrysoptera; assembly: GCA_013397915.1. Classification (NCBI taxonomy): domain Eukaryota; kingdom Metazoa; phylum Chordata; class Aves; order Passeriformes; genus Daphoenositta; species Daphoenositta chrysoptera. The sequence goes on along the minus strand of VZRO01003953.1, from coordinate 1,629,240 downwards.
GAAACAATCTGATGTTTTGTCTTTAGACATGCAATTAATGTTGATAGAATTGCAGAGTGTTTATCAGGGGTTGACTTGAGAAAAAGCATTCCTACTGTATTTCCCTCTAGAAAGCTTTGATACCAAAATGTCAGGGACTCACACAGACAAGCACAGAGGGTTTGGGCTATGAAATCCCCCCCCAACCGTAATTCTGACTTCAGTCTACAGACCTTGAAGCTTCTCTTGCATGTTAGTATCTAGAGAAGCCTTGTACAAGACAGTGCACGCTGCATTCAAGGATACTTTGGGTGCTAAAGTGGAGCCTCTGGTAGGGGATGAAAGAGATGGAGATGTGAGATGTCCCATGTTATGAGCCATTTCCTTTCCCTGTGGTGGCACTGATCCTTGGGAGAGAGTTACTTTCTTCCAGTAAAAAAACTTTTCAAAGGAAGTTCCTTACCAGCTGCAGATGAAAGGACAAGCTGGCAGGAATATCTTGTCAGCATCAGTGCCTGTTTTATACTTTGGACACACCTGGAGAGTCCTGGAATACAAGAGAAACCACCTCTACATCTTTGGTTACCAGAAGAGTTCCCAGAGCAAGTCTGGGACTCTTCAAAAATTGGCATTTTACCAAGAAGTCACAGACAGCAGGAAGAAAGTACTTTGTCCTTTGCCTTCTTCAAACTGAAAAGAGACCCTGCAGCTTCATTTGGTTTGTGTGTGCAGAGGTGCACAATGGAGAGAGCAGGGACTGAAGAGCAGACTCATCCCAGCACTATTCAGCTTTCCATAACTATCAAACAATGATAATTTCAGAAAAGGAAATCCCTCTTATTTAAGTAGCCAGCAACAAAAAGAGAAAATAATGATGTGACCTTCCATTCCACCCTGCATTAGTACCTCCCTAATATAAAAACTGCCTTTCAAGCAGAACACCTTTCTGAATATCTGAGTGGATAAAAGCTGGGAAAAAGACCCTGTGAGGAAAGCAAAGAATCCCTTTAAGAAGGGACATGATAGTGCCTATTATATCACATAATATTCTCTCCTATGGATGTCACCACATGCTGTTCCTCACCTAGTGCTCACCAAAACCCAATTCAATGGGTTTGGAATATTACATGAGAGCAGGACTAACCAGACATCCTTTTGGAAATGTAATCTCATACCATGTGAACCAAATTAGAATGATAATGAATTGTCAGTCCCAAAACCTGGAAATGTCTGGATCAAGTATCTTCCAAATTACCCCAAATGCTTGTCTTTAAAATTTTCAGGAAGTTATGCTCAAGTTTTTGAGTTAAATTTGATAGGCCAAAAGGCAGAAAGCTCTCTGCCAATTTTATTTTTAAGACCTTCTACGAAGACCCTTGGATACTGGTGTGTGACAGTATCAGGGGCAACAATCAGAGCTGCTATTAGAAAAAAAACCAAAGTAATAAAACTCTAATTCCCCCAGCTGCAGATAATGAAGTATAGAAACATGAACCTGAACAATCCCCAGTCAAAACCACCCACCCGAAGGTGTTACTTACAAAATCTCATCATTTTTAACCAGTGGTGTGATTTGAGAAGCTTGACTCATGGCATCTTAATGCTTTGGGTTAGCAAGAGTAGTTGGCAGTGCTAGTGGCTGAAGTGAGCTGTACTTTACACTGTAAAGTCAATCAAGTGTCTACCTGGCAATTAGCCAGGAATCCTAAAATTAATACCCCATTAAAACCTGTTATTATTTACATGGACAACCCCACTGAACCCAGGGCTGAGAACAAGGGAGAGGACCAGTGTCCATCACACGTTTTTCCCTCGTGGGGTCAGCTGGTTCCAGTAGGGTGGAGAGCAGCATTTCAGTGGGCAAACAGGTTAGAAACGGGTCCTACCATGCTACAGCTCTCTCCTGCAAAGGACAGCTAGATTTAGGATTAGTGAAATATTTCTCAGTAGGCCTGAGATGTTTCTCTGGAAATAAACCCCAAGCCCGCAGATGTTGCTGGTACAAACACGTTATAAAGCGCTGCCAATTTCGGCCCCACACTGAGGAGGGTTTGTTGTCAGCAACATGATTTGGGAGAGCAGCAGCAATGTGAGCCAGGGTTACATGAAGGAAAGTAAGTCCAGAGCTGATTATGTCTTTTCATTGATTGAAGGGGACTTCTGCAGGATCAGACAGTTTTTTCCAGCATTGCTGATTAGAACTGGGCAAGACTTCTGTTGAAGGAATTTGGCATCTTCAACTAACACAATTCAACTGTCGGCAAAATTCTGGAGTTTTCATTGAAAACTCAGTTTCAATGAAAATCCCAAACTAAACGCTGTGATTGCGGATGAAAAAGTATTTTTGAACAAAAAAATTAAAGAGTATTTCAGTTGTTGAAATTCCCCTTTATAATAGTTCTTGCTTTTGATTCTTGTTGTAACCTCCTCACAAAAGAAATTTGGATAAAACATACATCAAAAGTAGTAGAGGAAGGGATGTTTGAATTGTATTTTTCTACATGGAAAAGGCATCTCTAAGGCAGTCCTGCTAATACATGTAGAGACAAAGCAACATTAGTAACATTGCTAACATTTAGGAGACATGGATATCATTCATCTCAGGATCTTGGAGAACAAGGTTTTTTATTCAAAGAACTTCATATGTGGGACAGCAATGTTTGGAATATATCCATAAAAACTAGATGAAATTAAAGAAGGGAAGTACTGAAAAAATAATAGTGAATTAAAATCCATTGGACTTCACTCTGGAGCTCAGATCAAATATTCTTCTCCTAGGAAGAGGAGAGGCATTACAGCCTGGCCAACTGTTATTTGGAAATAGAATTGTAATTGTGTATTGAGTTCTTATCTTCAGATGAGGTAATCCACAGCATGCTGATGAACGTTTATCAACCAGGCTGGTTAAGCCCCAGGGAATGACAAAGGAGAGAAAGAACGGGAAGGAGACACATTGGCTATGAAACACTCCTTTCTAGAACAAGAAACAATAGGGTGCTGCAACTGAAAAGGGAAGAGACACACTTCCTGGGACAAGATGCCTTGCTGAGGTACATCACTACCGAGAGATAAAGGTATTCTCAGTGACAGGTTGGGGCATTGAAACCTCAGCAATTCCTGCAGCAAGACACAAGGTCTCTCTGAGGCTTATGTTTAAGGTTTCTAACATCAAGTGACTCTTGCTTTAGATCAGCAAGTATTTGTTTCTCAAGTAAAACTGTTTAAAACAACTTGTTGTAGGAAGCAGTTTCTAAGCAACTCTTGAATACCAGAGACCAGCAAAATCTTTTAAGACACCCAGCCCGGCACACTGCTTCAGACTTCTCCATGGGTTTTCCTATAGATGAACCAGTAATTGTCCAGCTTAAGCAAAGCATCACACTTCAACATTTTAGTTCTTATTTTCTGGCTACTCTTAACTAACTAATTACACTCTCCATAGTAAACAGCAAATTTGTTTCAGATCTGCTGCTGGAGTCAAGCTCTCCATAGGAAGGGAGTTCAAATTCAAACTCAGAGAAAGAATAAACACTATTCCCACTCAAGCATTCTCAAAAGGGGCTTGGGATGGAGAGACCACAAAGGAGAACTATAGAGAATTATGTTAGAAGCAAGGCAAGAAGAGTTTCACACTCAAAGCATTTCTTTTTCTAAAAAAGCTTTGGCCAGTGCTGGTTAGATCTTACAGGACGCACCACAGAGCAGAACAAGAATTGACAGCACACGTGCTGTTTGTACTGATGCCCATCCTGTTTCAGAAGGAATTTTGCACTCTACACCCACCCCCAAATTTGAAAATCTTTGCTTTAATCCTTAACAGAATTTCCATCTGATTTCTGTAACTTCTGTGCAGCCTTCCGTTGACTCAAGTAAGCATCAGGGTCCTGTTACAAAAATCATTTCCAAGGAGGAATATGGACATCACATTAATTAATAAAACACGTGCAGCTGTAGAGGAGGATGCTTCCCACAGCTTCACCTGCAGAGCAGTGCACTTTCCTATTGGAATAAGGCTCTTCCCTGGTGGCATCACACAGGGTGCAAAGCAGGCACAGTCCCATTACACCTTCCATGGTAAGAAGAAAACCCTCAGCCAACCTCCTGCTGCAAATCCTGCCCTTAAGCAGAGGTGAGGCTTGCTGAGAACTCACTCGCTAAAGCACCAAGAAGTTCAATTCTTTGGTGCCTGACACAAGAGAGATTAAAGGGGTCTGAGGTTTTATTATCCAATTATCCTGTACTGGGCATCCAGACCCAAGACCTGCAACCAACGATAATCTTATTCAGAAATATGTTTCCTCATTCCCCGAGCTGCATCCAAAGCAGCCTGAGCAGCAGGCCAAGGGAGGGGATTCTGCTCTCTTGCTCTGATGAGACCCCGCCTGCAGTGCTGCATCCAGCTCTGGAGTCCTCAGCACAGGAAGGACATGGAGCTGTTGGAGCGAGCCCAGAGCAGGCCACCAATATGAATAAAGGGACGGAGCACCTCTCCTATCAGGAAAGGCTGAGAGAAGTGGGTTTGTTCCACCTGGAAAAGAGAAGGCTTCAGAATTACCTAATTGTGGCCTTCCAGTGCCTGAAGGGAGCCTATAAGAAACATGGAGAGAGACTTTTTACAAGAGCCTGGAGTGACAAGACAAGGGTGAATGGCTTACAGATGAAAGAGTGTAGGTCTAGATTAGATATCAGGGAAAAATACTTCCCTGTGAGGGTGGTGAGGCTCTGGACCAGGTTGTCCAGAGAAGTTGTGGATGCCCCATCCCCGGAAGTGTTCAAGGCCAGGTTAGATGGAGCTCTGAGCAACCCGGGACAGTGGAAGGGGTTGGAACTAGACAATCTTTGAGATCCCTTCCAACCCAAGCCATTCTATGATTCTGTGATTTCCAGCCCTATTTTTTTGACAAACAGCAGGCTACAAAACCAACACAGCCTCTGCCAGCTGGTTGAGTAATCCCACAGAAATGTGTACACAAAGTTCTCCCAAATCCCATACATCACAACAAATAATTGATGACCCTGGTGACATTTATGACTCTTTGTCAATCTGACAGCTCTTTCACAGACTTAACAAGCAGGAAAATAAAGAGTAATTTAGCAGAACTTGTGCTTCTTGTTCATGCAGGTCACCGCTGTGACAGTCACCCAGGCACAGACAAACCCTGGCACATGAGCAGCTCTCCCTGCTGCCGAGCTGGACAGCCAGCAAGTGACAAAGGCAGCGACGCTGGCACTCCTAGAACTTGCTGAATACCACCATCTACTGGCATAAACTGTGGAGGAAGGGAACGAAAGGAGTGGGGACAGCAGGAAAGCAAGGAGGGGAAAGTGAAAGAGGCTGAAGAAAAATATTGGTATGAGGAAGACAAAACCAAAGACACCTATCATAAAATAAAAGGCCATTTAGATGAATATCAAGGGAGCAAGAGACAACAGGGAAAGGGGAAAAAATACAGTAGAGGCTGTTTTCCTGACAAATTGTCCCCCACACCATGCAGCTGGCTCTGAGAGCTGGGCAGGAACCTGGGGACACAGCACTGGAGCCCAGCTGCTGGTAACAGCTCTACCACAGTAGGTGCAGGCAGGCCAGCCCATGCTAGGCAGGCTTCCCACAGCCCTCAGATCACTCTGGCTGGTCCTGTGTACCACAGGCCATTACATCTCAAAATAATTTATTTTAGTTCAAAATCTTCTGTTTGCTTCAGGTACCTAAAAGGGTACATCTGGCCTTAAGTGAACACAACCAAGAGAACTCTGGAATTGGTTTGAATGAGTGGTCACCTCCTTCTCACTGCAGTTCCCATCCATGCCAGTATCCCTGCAGGAGCCTTTGGCCCACAGACCCCAATTGCTCAGGCCTGGCCTCCTGCCTTGGGCTGCTCCTGGACCTGGCAGAGCTGTGCCCAGCATGTCCCAACAGCCCCCAGCCTCTGGATGTCTCTGTGCTGCAGAACTTCTCCACAGGCAATACTGCTCCCCCCACTGTTGATGGCAGCTCAGTTGGAATTTGTCTCCAAGATAGGGAAGGCTCCACATGTCATTACCATAGTGCTCAAGTCATCCACCCACTTGGACCTGCAAGTCTGCTATCACACTGATTGCTGGATGTACACCTTCCAGGAGTGACTTTACAGTTGTCTACTCACACAGAGCAATAATTAGAGACAGGAATGTAGTGTTGCAAAAGAGATTTAATATTCATTTGAATCCTTGACATGCATTTGTTTCAGTCGCGTGCCAGCCCCCTTTCCGTATTTGCTTTCAACGAATATTTTACCAAATTAATTTTCTGGCTGGAATATTGGTGGAAATGGTACATTTTAAATCATTACAGAGGAATGCTCCTGGGAAAGAAGCTCAGTGTTCATAATTGTGCATACTCCCAAAAGAAACCCAGCATCAAGTCTGTGCTTATCCAATCCCATGTGCTGGGCTGTAGTTCAAGAGGCCTCAACTCAGTCCCTGTCTGTGCAAAATTCCCTGTCTGATCCTGGGCAACTCCAGCAGTCTCCCCAGTTCTCTGCTCCTGGAGCAGCACAGCCAGGCACAAGAGCTCAGGGCCTCCAGCACAGCCAAACCCTCCCGTGGTGACTGCACAGGGGTTCTTACCAGAGCCGAGATGGACGTGGCTACAGCTGCCTAGCACAGGGCAAGGCTAGAAATATGTCCTTGTAATTGGGCTGGACATTTCCAGTTAAAATAACAGTGACGGCTCTCAAATTGCCCTGGTTTATCTGGTTTAATCTGAATTATCTAGCTCAGGTTAAAAAATCCAAATCAAGAACACACTTGCATTTTTTTCTATGGAAAGACCTATCAGCCCTACTTTTTTTTCCACCATGTTCAGGTGACAAAAATTACAGGAAAGCCTTTACCTTTTCTTCTTGTCCCTAATTATGCCACAATTTATTCCCCTCCTAGACCACAAGCAGCTCTGAAAATCCACTCCTTCTCCTTAAAAAGGACCCTAAAGTATAAATCCTAAATTTAAAAAATTGGTATCTCAAGTCCCTATCTTTCAGCTCCCTTCGCAAGAAAAGGGCTCAGCCACACAATCAGGGATTTCATCAGTTCTCTCAGCAAATGCTGGGGTTTTCCTCCGCATGGGAAAGGCTGGAATATTAAGGAAATTACATTCCACTTAAACTTTCTGCTGCTGTGACACCTTCCTCTACCTTTCTGTTTGTTTCATCTCTTCCCTTGTTCAGCCTAGCAGCATATCCTTTCTTCTTTTTCCACATTTGCCTATTCCTTTTTCTCCTGTTCCCCCTCACTAACTTCCACCTCCTTGTTCAGTCAGTCTGCATCATCCTCATACAAATGTAAGAAGAGAGGGTAGCACATTATCCAGTTATTTCTTCACACGGGTATGTCAGACCTCACCAGAACCTGTGGCCTAATACACTCTGACTTTTCCTTCTCCTCCACCAAATCCCAGGACAGAACAGAACCTTCAGTCTGTGCCATCACACCCTCTGTATATTGTCACTACTCCTCTACCTACACGGCAGCCAACTTTCTGTCCTTTGCCTCATCATTCTCTCAGGTTTTCTCACCTCAGTCAGACTCCTCCTCTCTCCTCCTTACTTCTCTTTATTCACCCTGGGCTGTGAGCCAAATGCCTCAGGTCTGATTGTTAAAAAAAAAAAAAACCAGAGAGAGAGAAAAAAAGAAGAAGGAATAAAAAGCACCAACTCCAAAGGTCTGCATAGGATTAAACCCCATTTGCCCCAGATGGTTTGGAGACAATAATAAAAGGGAATTCAGACACAGAAGGACTAGATAGTCAGACTTCCCAAGTAAGCAAGTAATGCCAGAAAACATACTGGGCTAATTTCATTCACATGGTATCAATGCAAATTACTGGTGGTGGGGATCAAGGCTGGGATTTTCAAAAGGGTTAAAGCTCATGTTTTTAAAAGCTCTTTACTGACTTAGGAGTCAAAGTCCCATTTTCAAGAGGAAGTTAAGAGCAAAAAACCCCTTCTGGAGTCAGTCCGAATTCTACTAGTCAGACAGGCATTCCCAGATGCTGACTTTGCCAGCCCCTTGTTTTCACTGGGGAAGTCCCCAGGATCTCCCTCAGTGGGTAGGCACAGGCCATGCCTTGGCAGGGTGATCACCCGCTAAATTGGGTGACACAAGGGACACACAGCAGCCTCCCCATATCCTGTGCTTAGAGCTGCTCTCTGTGACAGGGGTCAGTGGTACTGGGCAGCTGCCTTTGAACCCCTGATCACAACTCTATCATCAGCTGAACATGGAGCAAGATTTAACTAAGGGCAGTCCATGGCCAGAGGTAAACACCTACCTGCTTCTGGCCATGAAGGTGGTGTGGGAAAGCCCAGTCCTTGCCTCTCCCCGTGCATGTGTTCCACTGGGCATGCCCAAGAGAACTCCAGAACTCTATACTGTTCCATAAGTGCCAACTCCCTCACCAAAATCAGTGGCACTTGCTCTCTCCCAAGTCATTTAGGGTACAAATTTCAGAGGTATCTTAGGGCCAGATGTTTACAGATATTGACTTCTCCAGACTGCACTTACCTAAAATATTCCTCAGTGATTTAGGAACATGGTACACTTTTCAACTGAATTTGCACCTCTGAGTTCTAGAGGTGCTTTTTGAAAATCCCAGTCCTGTAAACACCGCCAGCAATAAGCACCAAAAGACTGGTTTTGAGATAGTTCACCATCCACACTGGAGGACACATTCTCACATGCACCCTGATCCCTGGCTGGTACATCAATGGAATGCCCAGATGTTCAAATATGCCAAGAACACCCAACCATTCTTCACCACCCAGTATTCTCACCAGGGAGGGCAGAACTCATCACTGCTTTTCTGAAGTGAGCTTGGTGTTGAGATCTTTTGAAAGCCAGGCCCTACTATTTACTACTGCTCTGAACAGCTCCAATCTTTTAATATTTGCTGGCAGAAGCTGTACCTTTGTCTCCAAGGCAGCCTCATCTTCCTTTCCAGACATCGTTTCTGACTTCAGTAGCAATAAAGGTAGATTAATCAGCTATTTTGAAAATCCCACCATCTATACCATGTCACAGCAACTCAACACCAATTAAATTTTGGATCTCGAATCTTTTCAACAAACTGGCAGTTACTGATCTATAAGCAAAGACTGTTTGACAAGCATAGCTGAAATGTAAAGCCATATGTGAAAATCACCATCTTTTCACACACAACTTGTGAAGAGAAAAAGGAAAATATGAATCAAATTAGCTATCATTATAAATAGTGGTCTGGAAATGAATCGCAGATGTTTTGATGGAGAATGGGTTTTTTCGTAACACAATTCTTCTGAAAAGTGCCCATTCTGCATGAAAAGGATACTTTTTTCCCTGAAGAAACTGATTGTTCAAAATATTTAAGTATTCTACCCATGCACAAAGACATTTTTGCATGCCTTGCAATGTTCCATGGGAGTTGGATTTTATTCTTTGGTGTTCATCTAAGCCAAACTCCTTAAATGAATTACATTTCAAATGTCATATATCTATCATCTTTAAGGGAGGAGACCACAGAGGATCAGTCCAAATAGAAGCCAGGTTTAAAGAAGCTTAAAGAAAGAAGTTTAAAGCCAGGTCCTATGGCAGCTTTTCCAAACAGAAATACTCTGGTCTTTCACCTTACATTTTCTGGTTATTAATCTTTTCTTTTTTCCTTCACTATGGTTACAATTCTTTTCCTAACTCCGTGTTTATGCTAGACATGAGTCAGTAACAGCATGTGATAAGCAGAAAAGCAATTGGATAAAGGTCCATTATATCATGTACCCTTGGCCAGGAGCACTTAGAGTCATGTCCATTTCTGGGGCATAACTAAACGCAAACTATAAGAAAAATGCCTGAAGTTTAATTTAACATGTAGCCAGTGTGGCCATCTATTTTAAAAACAGTAATTAGTATTTGTGGGGGATGTTGGCAACATGAAATTAAGAGAACAAGGTGATAAACTTCACAGGATTGGGCAGAAGGAATTACTTATAGTCAGAGGAATATGAAGGTACTGTAAGAAGGGTAGGAAATTCAATTGTACCTTAAAACCTTTGACGTTGAACACCTAAAGATTTTAGTTCACAGGCATGACAGTGGAAAGTGTGTGGGTTTTTCAATACAAAAACACTTTGATGACTGAGCTGGGAAATCTCCACAAGATAAATGACCAGACTGGACCAGTAAATTTGCATGTCTCATTTTTGAAGAACACATAGAAGGACTCTGAACCCCAGGCAACAGTAAAGTCAACAGCAAAGCACAGGCTTGTCCAGCTTCCCTTCCTGACCTGTGGAAGAAGATGCCTGCTCTCCTCTAATACACCATGTGGGCTAGAGCATTAAAAATCCTGATCTCTCCAAAAGAGGTACACTATCAGTGCAGCTTCTCCAAAGGGAGAACCAGAACAGTGCATAATGTGGCATGATTCCTTCCAAAGATTTTTTAATCAAGTAAAATGGAAAAGTGGTAAAGCCCAGAATAGAGCTCAGCTTAATATGTTTTAATAAGAAACAAAGAAGGCCCTGTTTTGCACTGTATTGTTCAGGCTTGCCTTTAGGCACATGTGGAAAACTGTTTACTAAATAACTCAAATGCTTAGCAGTGAGATGCATTTTATTTCAAACCGAATTTTCTGCAAGCATACACACGCCAAAAGGGAAGCAAAGGTCATCAAATGACTGCAGGTACCAAGCCATCAGTGCTGTTCTGCAGGCACAAACCCCTCCATTGCACCAAGAATGAACCGCATAAAAACCCAACCAAACTGATTCCTCTCTCCAAAAAAAACCCCAAAAACCTGAAAGGAAAAAAGTGTCCCAGCCTGAACTATGAGCAGGAGTGGCACAGAAGGGACTCATGACTCCAAACGTGTGTAGCAGCCATGCATTAGGAGATTGACTCTTTAATGGTAGGGCCATGATCCAAGCTCAATCCTCACTCTGCCAGGTGAGCAGGCATTTGAGAAGTGCCTGACCAGAAGAACTAGATGAAGAATAGCTCCCTCTGGCCTAGATTAATTTTCTTGATATACTTCCAGCAACACCTTCAGCACACTCAGCCCTTAAGCCAATCCCAAAACCAAATGAAAAATAGGACTCAAATACCCTCCCATTTCCTCCCCCATCCTCAACAAATCAATTGTAATGTTTATAGCTGACATAACTGAGTTTCCTTTAAAAAAGATGATTTTAAAAAGCCCCCAACATCCAAACTAAATGATTATTCCAAAATATTTTAACTTCAAGTAAATGTTTCACTCTTTTGTAAACAACACCTCTCAAAAAAAAAGTCTGATCTCCTTTGCATAGGACTCTACATCTTGCCAATCAGACCGAAATACCTGCATCTCTAAGTCACTTCAAAAAATAAAAGGAAGGTGCCATTTTAAACATTATTCTTGCATATCAGATCACCCACCATGATGACATGGTTGGAGTTTGAAACTAATGCCAGGCAGACCTCGGGCAGGTCTGAAAACACCAGTAAGGTACAACATGTACTTGCCAACTGCACAATTTCCAGCTAAAGTCTATGGCCTTTTTAAGTTATCTGTTGCCTTAGTCATCTCCTACTTGTACTTTCCCATTTTCCTACCAGACACAGCGAAATCTCAAAGGCTGTATTTTAAAAGGTGGCACTTGCAGTACACTCGACCTTTGAACCACATGTTGCTGAACAAGTCACTGCTATTTTAAGTAGAATGATCAAACATACAATTTCCTAAGATAAACACAGCATGCTGAAGTGACATATTTCAAAATCTTCTGTTGTTTGGAACAATCACTTTCTGAGAAGAAAGCAGTGATCCAAATCCCTGCTAGTAATGAGCAGAAATGCTGCCTGAGTATTATCAGTGATCCTGCAGTTACCATCCTAAGATGTCTGTAACTACTGCCAAAAACAACACCACTTACCCATTCACAGAATATTCCCAACAACTGCAAGTTTGTTCCTGACTTCAATATCCCTTTTCGTCTGAAAAGAAATTACCACACTGATTTATTCTATAGATCTACTGCTTCCTGTGGGTAATCAAAGTCTTCATAAGCATCTGCAGCTTCAATTGCTTAATTTCTACCGCTCTGGAGAACACACATGTGTGTAAAGGAGCCAGCTGGATTCTGCTGGTTGTTTGTGCATCCTCACCCAGAATCATTCCCATCAGTTACAGCTAAAGTGATTTATACTGTGGTGGGCCCTCAGGGGACTAGGCAGGACCAAGGCACTGTACAAGCTGCGGCAAAGGGCAGTCCCTGCCTGCAGAACTCAGTCTATATGCACAAGGAGAAGCAGATGCAGCAAGGCAAGGGACTCATGAAACATCTGGCAGCAGTGAGCCCAGAGTGAAGGTCTTCTTTCTCACTAGGGAGTTTTGTGAGCTTTGTCAGCTTCAAACAGCCTCTTCCCCAGGATATGTGGGTGGCAAGTTGAAAACCACTGTTCTAGATCCTAAGATTTCTCCTTTTGTGGAAATCATTGCTAACCACGATGACTCTTGGGGAATACTGCAGGAGAACACCCAAAGTCACATTAGTGGCTACTGGCAGAGTGAGGAAATCCGGCCAACAAGCAGCTCCTGTGGGACTGCCTCTGCTAGCTGGGACCAGACAACCTGATGTCTCAGCCCTTTGGAAGAAGCTAAGCAGAAGGACTCTTTTTGCATATGTGATTTGTACAGCCAGGACACTCTTGCACAATAAAGCTGCCCTCATTCATGTGGACTAGATTCAAAGAAAAATGTCAGCGAGAGCCACTCCATTTCTTCAGTGGATTTGAATTAAAAAAGCAATTTAGAAAGATCAGTTGCTTTTCTCCAGTCACAAGACCACATAATGTCTTTTAAGGCCACTTCCCTTAATTCTGTTCAAAGGCTGGTACCTTTCCCGAGTTAACAGGAGCTGTGCACTCAGCAGCTTTTTCATATGTGAAACTCTTCCTAAATCAAATGGGAAGGCATCTGCATATGAGCTCCCGGGAGGCAGCATTTGTCATCCTCATTTTCTGTCTCTTGACATGAAGAAAAATGGATTTATCAGCAAACTAGAGAAAACAGCCTTTTGCATATTTTTGTACAAAACAATTCAAATACTGAGGAAAAGGGAGGTGCTTTTTCACCGTCTAGAGGTAGAAATAATGTCCTCTGGATACAATGACATCTGAGGGACATCGTCAGCTGCTCAGTGTTTAATATGGGACTCTGGTAGCTGCTTTTGACTTCTAATGCTCAGGCTTGCAATCAAAGACATCATTGATCCTGAACAGTAAAAATCCCTCTGTTTTTCATTTAAGTGTCTATGGAAGGTTTTTCCCACCTATTGACTTGCTGAAATGAGATGGATTTTTCTCAAATATGAGATACCTTTGTATTGTCAGGAGCACAGACTCAAGCTTCTGTTAGATTGGAATTTAGGATATATCCTCACTACCTCTGGTGAGCAGGACCTGAGTTAGTTGGGTCTAGATGTGAGCAGCCACAATACAAAGCAAGTGTATCCTAATGATCCTACATCACCACACAGCTCTCACCCAGGGAGTCTCCAGGGAATTGGCCTCTCTTTTAGACGAAGAGTTGTAAAAAGACAGAGAAGGACAAGCCAGGCTGGAACGACTTAACTTCCACCCAAAGTGTGACTATCCCTAATCAACCCAAAGCCCATATTCTAATCTTGCTCCAAGGTCTGTCACAGTAATCTGTGTTGATGAAAGTGCCAAGCTCACTGCAGCATTTTGCATGGGACACAGAAAATATGAAGTACAAGTACTAAAAGCCCAACCTGACTGTGCGCTGAAGGCACAAGCTGCAGATCAAAGGTGCCGTGATAAAAGAGAGTTTGAACATTGCAAAGCTTGCAAAGTGACACTTGAGTTTTTCAGAAAGTTAAATCTGACAAAAGCCTATCAGCTTCCCAACAGCAACACTGCTGAGAACGCAGCTGCAAATGGATGTCCTACAAGCAATCAGCTGTGGATCTCCACAAAGAGGAAGCTCCAACAAGCTCCTCAGATCTCTCTTCAACTTCTAATCAACTATAAAGAACAACAAAATTATAGAAGCAGGAAACCATGCTTCCTACTCTTTCATGACAATCCTTTGAAACTCCTCCACTAAAGCAAAGATTTAAATATTTTCCTAGTCATAAAATAATCTTGCTTGTTTTCATCAGTGTGCCAGTTTCAGACGCTTGGAAAACTCTCCTCTCACCTCAAGCAAATAATACCCACATGCAGCTACTGAGCTTCATGAGCTTTTGTTTGCCACAGGAAGCCCTCCTAGCACAGTGCAGATGGGTAGAAAAGGAAGGGCACCTCAGGAGAGCCAAGTCAATGAGTGAAACAGGAGTTGGGAGATGCAAATGTGGGGTTTGATTCTGTCTCATGGTACCTGTGTAACACTGAACAGGTCACAACGAACCTTGCTCTGCCTTAGCTCCCCAGCTACAAAATGGAGTGGTAATTCTCTGCCTCAGAGGAATACCATGGTGCTGCAATCATGAAGGCTCAGCTACTGTGGGGATGCAGCACTCATAAATATTTAAAGAGAATGAAATCAGAAGAGAGCAAAAGAGGGGGGGGGTTTAATCCAGTTCAAATTTACTTTTTCCACTATAAGTACAAGTATGGAATTGGTAAAATCAAGTAATCTGATCTTACTGCAGTGATGCCACAACAGGCAATGTTAATCGTAACGTAAAGGCAGCTGAGTGTAGAAATATGTTTCTTCTTGGCACTGTCAGTTCTGCTGGTTGTCATACACCCCCAGGAGTTGAATGAGTCAAGATATGGAAAAAAAGCCCATCAACATGACAACACTTAGTTTGCCTGCTACTTCCATGAACTCTTAGCTAAGCCCCAGGTTTTCCAACTCTCCAAGGTGTGGAAATAACATGTTTGCAGATGCTTCCTCTTTGCTCACACTAAAGTTGGAACTCAACAGCTGGTGGCATAAGTAATAGGGGCCCAGAAAGATCTGAAATGAAGCTTGATAATCACATGTACCACCACTGACTAAATAGCACACCCCGTCCTGTAATGGATCCTGGAAAGGGTCACACCTTCCATTCCTCACGTCCAAAGTAGCAGCAAAGGCTGTCTCTGACACGATCCAGATGTTTTGGGAGGCCAGTTGCAGGTGTGGATGGTTACCTTGTGTCACATCCGCAGGTGATGTGAACTAACACCGAACTTCCAGCAGGTTACAGCCCTGAGCTCTTGGAAGATGGCACCATTCAAGAATTTGATACACAAGACTTCCAGTGGTTAAACTGAGATATAACAGCAACACTGCATATGTGTTTTTAAGGACATCAAAACATTCCACAACTTAAGGAGCCATATTCTGATGACTCCAGCTTCTGCATTTCCCTTGACTGGCTGGCTCTTCCAAGTAAAATCTCTTTAAGAGTGCTCAGACAACTCTAGGAAGAGCAAATTCATTAGCCTGATGTTCTATACAGTGCCTTTGTGACAGTCCAGCATGGCAAGATCCTGCCACTTCAGCAGCAGGTACTCGATGCAGAGTACTCACAAAGGTCTGCTTAGCAGTTATTAAATACACATTATTTTGCAGAAAGCATAAAACTAACAAACGTAATGGATGTTTGGGGTGAGACATGCTGTGACTGCTTTTCCACCCAATGCCATATGTGCAGAGCTTTTCTTTTTGGCAGTACAATACCCAGCGTTTCAAGTCCACAGAGACCCAGTGTTTATTGTCTGCCAGATGGGCTGTGAAATGTATACTGTTCATAATGGGATTATGCAAGTTGTCCATTGTTTGAAAAATAATCTGAGCATTATCCTTTGTACCCTTTTAATGGGTTTTCCTTTTATACAAATTAGGAAGTCCAATTTTTCTTTTTAAATACTTGCTGTAGATATCTGCTTTCAGCTTTACAAATGGCATCTTATTGAGGCACATACTTCAACAGTATTAAGGAAAACCAAGATTTTTTTTCATAAATGAAAGTACAAAGAACATATTATTGTATGGAACTATACATATTCACTCTGATGACATACCTGTATTTCTCAGGGTCCCAGAAATAATGAACAATATATAATGACACAGTTGCTACGATTCACAGCTGTTAGCCCCAAGAAAAAAAACAACTACTTTTGGGTATATTCTTGCAGTTCCTGAAGCCAATAAAATTGTGCTTAAATGATTACCTGAACTACAAATTGTGCAGCTCACCTAAACTTCACATGGTGATTTTCTTGTAGTCATTGACACTCCCAAGGATTTTATGGGATAATACAGACGTCTTCAAAATTAGGTGACTCCTCATGATC
Organism: Daphoenositta chrysoptera; assembly: GCA_013397915.1. Taxonomy (NCBI): domain Eukaryota; kingdom Metazoa; phylum Chordata; class Aves; order Passeriformes; genus Daphoenositta; species Daphoenositta chrysoptera. The sequence continues at coordinate 1,612,962 of VZRO01003953.1, read as the reverse complement.
ATATTTTCTTATTCCTCTAATCAACCATTCTGTCCATCAACAAGAAACTGTGACCTTACAAATAAAACTACATGCCTTTAAAAGCAAGACTCAGCATGACCAGTGCTGTTCCTTTAGCTCCATACAATGGTGTCTCTCATCTATGAAAACTCTGCCTGTTTCACACTCATCTCTTGCTCATCCTCCTCTCTGAATCCTGATAGGAAGAGCCTTTGAAATCCACTCACACTTCAGCCAGTAGTGAATATGGACCATGCTCTGGGATATGTCTTCAGCACCACCAACACCAAGCAGGGCAGGTCTGCCTCTTACACCACACTCCCAGATTTCTTGTGGGATCAAAGGCTTTATGTGATTAAGCCCTGGGGCTGGTTTGAACTCAGGAAATTTACTGCTATTTGGGAGTCAGGGCTTTGGAGAACTTCCAGAGCTCACCAAAGAAAAGATTCAAAGTCCTGTTGATTGCCACTGGGTTTGGATCAAGTGTTTGGGAACCACTTCTCACCACCACTGCAGAAATTACCTGGTGCTCTTGTGACAAGGTCCCAGATCCAAGCTCCGTCCTCTGAAAGGCACCACCAGGAACACCTGTAATGTGCTTTGTCTGCATGAACAGGCCCTCGAGCTCTGACCTTCAAGGCATGCCAAAAGCCAAGGCCACTGGTTGCACCTTCCATCTGGCCAGTCTGCTACACTACTCTTTTATTAGCTATAGCTTGAACTAATTGTATTAACACCAATGCAGCATCAGCCTGAGGGCCAAAGGGTTGAAATGTCCCTTTTGCACACAAAACTAATGTGACATTCCTAAGTAAGCCTGACTGAGCTTTGAAATGGTGCAGAACAGACATTTTTATCACCCTCTTGGAATCGTCCCCTCCCGCTCCCCCTGCCATGGGGAACCAGGGCTGGGATTGACCCACAGGTGGCAGTGCTTCAGTGGCAAACACAGTCACACCACAACCACACTGGGATCCTGCAGAGCCAAACTGGCTGCAAAAGAGCATAGGTACAAATGGCCTGCTGTTAATATGGTTCCTTAGTCAAAGCAGCTGTAAAATGAGTGAAAAAAAGAGATTGAGTTTCTCTGGGCTAAAGATATTACAAGGGAGAACAAGAATGAATAGTGGCCTGTAGCCACTTAGAGCGAAGTAAAATGTGGAATATTACCTGATTTAAAATCATGAAATTGAAGAGAATTAACTGGTAGACATTTTTCAGTTCCCCTCCAACTAAGAGGAACGAAAGGATTTGATAAGCTATGGAAACTCACTTACAAAAACCACAGCATTAATTCTTGTGATAAGGAAGCAGTTATTTTTCTTGAAAGAGTTCATTGTTCAGAAGTAATTTAAGGACAAATTCCAATTCAGGAAAATACATTTCATATCAAAATTTAATACAACATCCAAGAGTGACAGGAAATTCGGGGCAGCAGGATTAATTTTTTTAAGCCCAATTCTTGAGGTCTATTTTTAATATTGATTCATAAAACTGTTGCTTTAGTCAAACATTTTTGAAGCTGTGATTTGCTAGTGGTTTGGCTCCTTTGCGGAGGGGGAAAACTTGAAAACACTCTTGGCTTGGCCAGGAGGTATGAACTTGTTCGTGCTTTTGACCTCCTCTGTACTGCACAAATTCAAATATTGGTGCTGCAGAAGAAAAGTGAAGTGAAAATGTGAAAAAACACTTGAGCAAGGCTCTGCTGTGTTAGACATTGCATAACAGCGTCAAGTACTTTGTGTTGGCAACAATCGGAACATCTCCATCTTTTGCCCACTCCAACATTCCTCAAATAGTGCTCTGGACTTTTTAAGGCATGGACTTTGTGTCTTTTTATTTCATTCTGAGTAAGTTTTAAAACATCCGATGTTTTCCTGGTTTTCTCTACAATCATTTAAAACTGGAAAGTTAAATTCTCCTGTAAGTCCTGGAGTTCATGCGTTAAGAAAGCCTGTGACAACTGATAAAACATGAAAACAGAAAGGTATGGCAGACGCAGGCCTGGTTTATTCTGTTATAACCTGAGCACTGAAGAACTGTTTGTGTCCCACGCAGTGGCAGGCAGCTGGCTGAGGGAACCTGGAGCATGGCAGAACCACAGTCTCGGCTGCAGAGCAGGACTGGCACAGCAGGAGAAGGAAACTCCCCGTGCTCAGCCCCGTGCAGAAAGCACCTCCCTCACACAGGGTGTCACCGCCCCAAGAAAGGGCTGTCACCAGCTCGGGGTTCTTCCCCTCGCACTGCAGGTTGGCAGGGCCCTCTTGGAGCTACATAATCAAGCCCTTATTTTCCTGCTGGCTTCATGATGACTCTGTTTCTCCCAGACCACTCCTTCATTTTCTCATTTTGCCTCTCTATTTTCTACCATTCTTTTAGTAAAGGTTAAGCCAATTTAGAGCTGTCAGTAGGCAGCATTCAGTCATCCAGCTCGCTGATGGTGTCTGTCTGTCTGTCCTCGAAATGGGCATAGAAAAGGCAACAGCAAAGGAAGCTTTTCCATGCACTGTCGCACTCGGCATACTGAGTACCTTGACCTGCAGATCTTCTCCCATCAGGACACGAGGATACTTCATTATCTTGTAGCACCTTTAGGTTGCTCAGTGAGAGCTACAGCATCAAACAAGGGTGGGGCTGTCAAATGCTGCCAGCTGGGATGAGATCATCTGGCCAATGACACAGACCAGAGACCATTTGCTTTCACCTGGACTTGAAAGGCCACTTCGCTTCCAGCCAGTAACCAAAGCCTACTTGATTCATACAAATGACCCACTGATGAGGCACTTCACATTTCATTATTGAACCTCTGACCCACCCATTGTCCAGACCCTAATTTTCCCCTCAACCGTCCAACTGGATACCCCAAATAAACCAAAGCACAGTGCCCAGGAGTCACACAGTGCTGACTTTCCACTGCTCTGAAAGGCAAATCCTGCACTCGTATAAATATTTCTGAGCTCCATGTAAATAAACAGGCCCTTCATGGAAGTGTAAAAATAACTGAACCATGCTCCAAGACCTTTCACATTGCTGGAGAGGTGCAAAGAGTCTGCAGTGTAAATAAGAATCAGATTTGCTATTTCTATGCATGCTCTTGTTTTCAATTACATTTAGATTTGTATTAGTTAAAAATGAAGCTTGAACTGATGCCAGATTTCTTTTTTTTTCTTAAATCCCAACACATTCAAGATTAGCTGTGAACAACAGTTATTCTTTTCCATTCTCAGGCTACCACTTTTAAATGTACACAGAAGAGTAGCTCAGATTTCGGATCTGCTCCAGTGGAGGACCTGATCTCTTGCCATGAGCACAGGTGCTTCTGTATTGAAGCATTAATCAACCCAAGTCCCATCTGACCACTTTCTTCTGTCTGTATGGCAGGCAGTCAGCTGTGGGCTTTCTTCAGAAGCTCATGAGGTCAGTCCATCTCTTTAAAGCAAAAATAATGACTCTCCAGCAAAGAGTGAGAGTTGGCAGCTGTGATGTTGAGATGATGTAATTGTACACAGTGGTGATGTGAGATTTTTCTTGGTTCCTAGAAGCCAATACTGCAGAGGCAATCATACTAACAACAGCATTTGGTTAAAATTTTTGGACAAGGAAGGAGACCGAGTTTCTTGCACAAACCGACAGTGATCGTAAGAGAGTGAAAGGTCAGGAATTGGCTGTCAGAATTGGAAGCAGTCAGGGCCAAGCTCTGGTGCTGAAAATGCAAGGTAGCAAGCAGTGCAAAGAGCTGGTTACTCTCCTGCACTAACACATGTATCTTTATATCCTGAGCACCCTGGGCTACCTCCCTCTCCACAGCTCCTCTGCTAACAGCTGGTTATCTTCTTAGTCTTGCCATGGGTAAAATGAGGGGATGGAATTATTTGCTATTAGCAGGCTTCCCTAGAGTAAATACATGGCACTGTGTACCTTGGCAAAATGAGGTGAACATTTGACACTGAATCAGCTTTCTTGGGTTTATTGGTGTGGGTGAATTCACTGAAAAATAACTACTTTAAAAAAAGAGCCATGTTTCTTTTTTCTACAGCTAAAGACAAGAGCCTAGCAGGACTAGGCAGGTTGAGCAACTGGATAATGAAAATACCTGGTCACCTTATCTCTGGGAGATTTCAGGAGTTGAGCATCTTGTAGTACCCCAATCCTTTACTTCTTGGGTTTGAAACTCTAGAATGGTATTTAACAGAAACAGGTAGTGCCTGTAAGAAAATGCTGGGCTACACTTGTCTGACCAAACTTTCACAGCATGGCCCATTCCATTAGAGCCCCTGATAGCTGCTGCACAGATGTTGCTATTTATAAGTGGCAGTAGAGGCACTCTCAGCTCCACTAAACTTCCCAGTCTGCTCTGCTGCTGGAGTTCGATTTTAATAGAAATGGATTCACCATCCTAAAGAACTGAAGGATAAAGAAAAGAGTAAACAGAGGTCACTTTGCTAATCCTTAATGAAGTAACCAGGAAATCGGGGTATTTTCTGCAATGGTGGTCACTCTGAGCGGCAAATAAAACTTCTTATGCTATGCCACTGTGTCTCACTGGCTTTTGTGCTGCAACAGTTTGTGAGGCAGAACATCATGTAGGTATAAATACTTCTTGTCACTCTAAACTCCTCCTAGATCCACACAGACTGAAAGTTGTGCATTATGTCATCCAAGAGGTAAAAAGCCTCAACTGAAGTCTGGGGTGTGGCCTACCTGTCAGATTTCACATTACAGGGAACAAATAAACACTGCAGAAGGGGGGGGAAAAGTTGGTAAACTTTTTTTTTACTGCCAATTAGGAAGAACTGGACTCATATATTTTTTTTTGTTTGTTTTAAATCTAAGAGATTATTTGCAAATGATGTAATAATACTCTTACTTGTTTCATATCTGCTTTGAGTTGCTTTTAGATTTTTTTCTTTTCCCCATGATTAAAGTTAGCTTACTGAGTGCTAGAGTTATCTCTAATTATTGTAGAAGTATTGGAACACAGATAATGTAACTCCTGGGAGGAAAAGGAAACTTTAAAACTTTTGGGTTTGGTTTACTGCTACGAACATGGATGACTGGCATTTCTGTTAAAGGGGGTCCGGTAAAGATCCCTTTTATTTCCTTTCAGTTAGTTTATCAAGGGCTCTTGACAAATGTGTAAATATATATATTTATAAATATATATCCAGTATATCCCCTGCCTGTGATCAATGCTGGACAATATAAGGATTCAATATTTGTAGTGTAAAAACAAAGCATAATCTTTGCATAATCCTAATTATTTTAGTCTAATTAGTCCAAATGATTTTACCATTGATAGAGGTACTTATCTCAAAAATTGAGCAAAATCAATGGATGTGGCAGGTGAATCAGCTAATAAAATACAACAATGTTTAAGAGAGAAAGATCAGCTTCTCTGGGTTGAGAACCTCCGCTCTAGCAACTGATTCCCAATTCCCACTCCAGTCTGTCATGTAGATGGGGCATGGCAGCACCTCTCCCTTCAGAAGAGGAAAATCCAAAGTTCACATAGCTGTGCCCTTAAGATTACTACAGGAAGAGAACTGGGAAACTCCAATCTAATCTAGTACATAGCTATTCCATATTAGAGCTCAGGACACTGAACCACGCTGCTGCACCACATACACAGACAGAAGTTACGTTGGTTATTGACCACTGTATATTTTCCCACTGAATCATAATTATAGATTCTCCTATACTGGTGCTGCTCAGTAATTCTGTGATTAATCTGCTTCACTATGCAAATACAGCATTCACCAGTCCTCAGAATGTCTTGTCTAAAAGGGAAGTGCCATTTCACATCCATTTCTTTTATCAATAGACTACTAAAACTCCTTATTTCCTATAGGTTCCTGCCTCTGAATGCCCATGGAAGGAGGCATTTTGCAGAGGGCCAGGCTGGGCACTTCCTATGCCCAGCTCCCAGGGCACTCACAGGGAGCCCACGCTCTCAAGCGGAGGCTGCGGGTGCTTGAATCCTTTTCTGGACTCAAGCTGCTCAAGAAAATGTTCCCATTACTTCACATGCTAAATCAAATGAAAGAACATGACTCACAGTCACTTTTCTCCAGCTTCCCTGCCCACCACAGAGACTCCTGAGCTGGCAGAGGCCAGTGTCATTCCACCAAGGTCAATGGAATGATGCCCATTTATATCAGCTGATGATTTAAACCTCTAGACATTCTCTCTGGCACACATCTCTTTTCCACCAAGCCTGGATATAAAGCAGAGTCTAGAACATACAGAGGTGAAAACACAACTGGTTTCAACTCACACTTCCTCCCTGGCAGCTGCATCACAACAGCAGGAATTTTGCAGAAATCACTTCAGTGTAGCCATGTCTCCCAAGGGAAGGAGGAAAACCCAACATGTCCATGGTAAATAGGTAGCAGCACAACCGGCATCAAGGTGAGGTTCTTACTAAACCCCAGCTTTTCCTACTTTACTTTTGTGCACAAGCAAGCACTAGAACAGGAAGATTGAGGGTGCAGAAGTGAGGAACAGACTGTCTGAGGGGCCCTCCCTTGTACAGAGAAGTTGCTCTATGGGAGACTCACAAGCACTGTTGGCTGAGGTAGCTGTGTACTGCTGTAGCATGTTTGGGGAGGGATTCTAGCTTGACTTCTGCAATGAGTGTCTTATGCCCTCAAGCATGAGATTTTATTACCCTTATCTTGGCAAGCATGACATTACTTATTGGCCACAGCCTTACTGCAGAGAGGGAGGACTGGCTTGCTACCATTCCCCACTGGGTAGCTGCTAAGCAACTGTCCCAAAATTTGGAGGGAAAGGAGAGAATGCCGATGAGATCATTCCTCAGCCCATCTACTTCCAGCTAAAGCCTCAGAAAAGCACAGTCTGAAAGGAAATAATGACCCAGGGGACCCAAGTGACCAGGCATCTCCTGCATTTGGAAACCAGAGTCACGTGGCTGGTAAACAACATAGAGGGATGTTCCCAACAAAACGAGCCATGCAAGGACAATTCTGAGTTCCCATTTCTGGGAGGCTGAAGTCTATAACAAGCTGGAAAGTGCATCCTAGCCTGCTGCTCAATTAATGCTGCTTCGGACATGTTTTGTACATGGAGCAAGAGTGACATAAAGTGGCCTGGTGGGTTAATCACAGGTAGAAGGTGGAGTCATTTCCAAGAGACCAGGCGGTGTCATAGAATCACAGAATGGTTTGGGTTGGAAGGGGACGTCAAAGATCATCTAATTCCAAGACCCCTGCCATGTGCAGGGACAACTTCCACTAGACCAGGCTGCTCCAAGGAACATCCAACCTGGCCTTGAACACCTCCAGGAATGGGGCATCCATACCTTCTCTGGTTCCAGTGCCTCACCACCCTCACAGGGAAGATTTTTTTCCTAATATCCAATCTAAACCTATTCTCTTCCAGTTTGAATCCATTGCCCCTTGTCCTGCCACTCCAGGCCCTTGTAAATAGTCTTGCCCCTCGTACCTTATAATGTTATTCTACCTTATTCTTTACAGAAGGGACACCAGAGCCCTGCACATCTGGTAATGGTGAATGGCCCAGAATCACCTGGGAGGAGGGATCTGAAACACTGCCTGCTCCTTCCCATAGGCAAAGCTTCCCAAGCAGGAGAGGCAATCAGGAAAGCTCAGGGTTAAATACATGTCAAAACATGAAAGGTTGTGACAATACTATATTCCACCCAGATACCTGGATCTCTATTGGAAATCAGAGATACATCTATTGGAAAATAATCAATACGAACAATAACAACAAAAACTCACTCTTATTTCAGTCAATATGCCCACAGCCTGGTATCTGACTGCCACATTAGATCAGAATAGGAAAACGAACCTTTGGAGTAATGGGAACAAAAGGAAGTAAAACATAAAGGATCATTCAACTGTCTGGTCTTCCTGCCAGGACCATCTGATCGCTTTAAGTTGTCTGCAAATACTGATCAATAGCTCAATATAAGATGACACTATGAAATGTCAGCACAGACAAACCAATTTTTCACACAGTTCTTTGCTGCCCATTGTATTTGCATATGCTTATTATTTGTGTGGGTTTTATTCAAATTCTTTCCAGAACAGATGTGTCCCCAGGCAGCACACAGTGACAGATATTGGGGTTTCTTCAGGATTATTTGACACACATTTTTTTTGTTAACATCATAAGCATTAGATCTAATTACAGGGAAAGCCATGTACATTATAAAATATAAATTAAGGTTTGTTTTATAGATTAAAAGCAAATCAATATTTAGTCACAACATTCTCAAATATATTTTCTATAATTACAATATGACACTGATTAGTAATTCAGGCTGGAATTATGGTTCTTAGATATATTACCTAGTAAACTGGTAGGGAAATGCCTGCCCTATGAAACCACAGTCCTCTGGGTGAAAAAATAAAAGATCACAGCTGGGCCCTCGATGGCTTCAGAAGCATCATTTGTGTGTTAACAGCATCACTGAGTTCCCTGGTGATATTGTCAATGGTCAGAACTGGAAATAAAAGCTGGAAATTTCAAAGATTTGGAGAAGGTGATTTTAGAAAAAATAAAATCCTTTAACATGCTTTGCTTCTCACTGCTAAACATGGTTTAGTACTTTAAAAAATTGTACTGTATTATATATTTATGTTTTGGCAGCACACGGCACAACTGTGAGCATACAGACAAGGCAGAAAATCTTACTGATATCAAGTAATCAGAAATTAATTTGAGCTAATTGCAAGTACACAAGCTGTAGAGATGCACATTAAAGTGCTCCCTGTTCGCTTCTGGCTACCTCTGGATTTAGAAAATTAATAAAAATATTGGAAATAGAAATCAACAATTAATAAACTTATGATTGCAACAACAAGCAGAGGAATGTAAAGAGAGAACCACTGAGAGAAGCTGCTTCACAAAGAGTTTTGAGGGGTTATCTTCTCCTGAAATTTTAAATTTCCAAAATGTTAGTGGTTAGAACACAGAAAAATAAACCAAACTTTTAAGATTATTTTTCCTTATTTCCTTTTATTTCTTTTCCTGGAGAATAAAGGCTCTGTTTCTCTGCTACACAAAGACTCTTTAATTGCTTGGATCCTGAAGTGTTAAGCTAGCTGGTTACTCTGATATCTATTCACACTGTCAAGAATGCCCTAAAATCAATCCAGTGTGAACAGGTTCCACAGATCCTCATGGTTGGACTTGCTACATGTGTAGGCTCGAGCCAGAGCCTTGAGGTGGATCTGCCTCCACCGTCTGTCCTGAGCAGCTCTCCAAGACTCAAAAATCAAGTTTGACTTCAGCAGCAACTAATGGAAAAATGATTATGTCACAGCAAAAGGGAAAACTCCACAGGGCACCACATCTCACTAACCAAAACCCCATCCATTCTTTCCTGTTTCCTCAGCAGAACATCCAAAATACCTTGTTCTACATTGCAACAAGCCTAACTCCAAAGGGTTTGGACAGCAGAAATAATGACACAGGTTTAAGAAGGTAAAAAATCCTTCCTGCTCTTTGATTAACTGGGCTTCTTGATGGAGTTAAGTGCAAACAGCTGCCTGGACTTCAACTGAAAAGCCTAAATCTAAACACTCCGTGTTTACATAACCCAAACTTCTAATCAGGCAGCTGGATAATCCACCCATTTAAAGTATCCCTAAGAGTTTCAGGGAAATGTGATTTTCTTACAGCTAAGCCAATCAACAACCACTTAAAAAAACTCCAGCTACCAAGTTACTACATTGGAACAGAAGTCTCAGCGGGACAGGGTCATGACCCCACAGTGAATCACAAAGCAATTTTGGTGGGATCCTTCCCCCTTTTTCTTTTTTCTTTCACTCTTTTTCCTTTTTTTTTTTTTCTTTGAGAAGTAAAAATCTGAATCTCTAATTTCCTCTGTATTCAGATGCTGCAAGGTAATAAATGAGAGGAGGAGAAAAGCATACAGCAGTGCTTACACACATCTGGCATCTGCTCACAGGACCTTAATCTAAAATCTCGCGAAATCCGCACCACATCCATCTGGAACCATGGAACTTGGGAAAGACAAAGTACAATCACCACCTACAGAGCCCAGAATTTTTCAGAGGAAAAACGGGAAATAGAAGCAGGACTTAAGAAGTTTTTACAGAAGAAAACAGTACAGGTATTTACAGGACCACTTACAGGATTCAATATTCCTTAAACTGACAGACACATTAGTAGGGACTCTGCGTTAGGGCCCCATCTCATCTCATCTCACCTCACCTCACAGCAGTGTTTTACCACCATAACTCATTCTAAGGTCAGGCTCTCAGATTTGTTTTTATGTTTGAATGAAATATTTTCACCTTATTGCAGTTTACTTACCAGATACCACATGGTTTGTCTTTCTTTTCCTAACTCAGTAAAGACCCTGTGCTAAATCACATCCAGTCACACCTGTTAGGTAACATGAGTCTGAACACAAATATTTTCCTTGGCCAATTCTACAAAATTTTAAGTGTCCCGAAAAAAGGTGATGCTTCTTGGGCTATGCAGAGAAACATGGGGTTTGCATCCTGATCTACAGGATGATCCTGGACAGTTTACCTGATACTTCTGCACCTCCACATCCCTACCTGTAAAAGGCAGTTGATGTTGGTGGTTTTCCAGCCAAGACTGTAAGTAAAGTTGTATTTTAAAACTAATGAAATACATTGAAAACAAGAAAAACATGTAACTTTTTGCAAGCAGGAAGAGATCCTTTTAGAACACATGGTAATAAAATAAAAGGACATGCTTTTACACTGATAAAATCTGGCCGCAGAGGAAATAAACCTTATTCAGCATTTCTTCATTTTGCCAAGACCCCAAGCAGAGCAACAGATACAGCACTGGAGAAACAGCACTACATAAGCCTCTTTCAGATTACATGCTAAATATTTTCATTCCTAGCCAAAGAGGTTGAAAAATTTGGGATTTGATACAAAAATCGTGTCCTTTACTTTCCTCATCAGAAGCCAGATGTCCTACCTGCTCTATTCTTAGCTCTGCCTGGTTCCTACGGGGACTAGATGGCAAATTACCTTCCCCCGGCTGAACTGCACACCTTGCTCCTACCTGTATCCCTAGAAATCTCCTATGCTTTCTTTAGGAGTCTATAGTTCCTTTCATCTTTTCAGCTTCTTTTCCACTCCTGTGGTTGATCTACACACAAAGCAGAAAGTCTGGGAAAAAAAGGGTAGCAGAATCCAGCACTAACCCTACAAGAGATGAAGTGGCAAGTGATAGGAAATTGGAAGATTATTTATAAACCACCAAAATAACTTCAGTTCCCTCCAGTTTAATCCTCTTTTTCATCTTAAAGATGGGACCACCTCTCTTTGGGTTTTTTTTTAGATGTGTTTGAGTTTAAGGTTCCCTTTTAATTATTTTTAAAATGTGGGAGGGGGATGGTTGGAGCACTCTGAGCTGCAGAAACAGAGGCAATTTATATTCTCTTCTGTGTGGACAGCAAAAATAATAGAAGTATTATAAATCAAATAGCTGTGTCATAAAAAATAGATACATCCACAGTATTTGCTGTTGAACAATCAGCCAAGCCAAAACATTACCTCATCATTTTGAGAATTAAAATAAAATGTGACAAGTTTCAAGTACTCTTTCTACACACACATTTACACCGTCTCATTTTCTGTATCTTGTTGATAAGTTGCAAATATAACTTTTTCAGCAACAAATCTATCACATCAGACCCCTGTAGCCCCACACTTAGATTGTAAGACACCTTCGGAAGAAAAAATCCTTTTCCAGAGTCTTAGCACAGTTGGACTCTTCCACCACCTGAACCTACCAGTCAGTGAGAATTTGTAAGTGAGAATCTGACTCATAAAGGCCATTCAAAATGGTTTTTAGCTGTGCCAACCTCGGATAGCACAGTTCACTTTTCCCTTGACTGGTGAGCAGCAACTTGTTACAAGAAAAAGCTCTCGTGGTCCTGCTTGTTGTGGTATCTGACCCTCACACAGGCTTGGTCTAGACTGCAAATTGAGATACCAATGTGAGCAGTTACAGCAGTGGCTCTGTCTGCAGAAAACAAGAGGCAGAATATCTGGATGTTTTAAGACAAGTTTTCCAGGTCAGCCCTGTGAGCTAACACACAGTCCTGCTGTGTGCTCACAGCTGTCTCAGCCCCAGTTAAATCCAGTTCCTCCACAGCCCCAAATCCTATTTAACTTGCTTGCATATCCTGCATTCACACCAGCGTGCCAAGAGCCCCCAGCCAGGGGCAGGGTGCAGAAGCAGATCCTATCTGCTCCCTGACTCTCTGTGGCACCATCCACAGAGGAAATGCAAATGCTTTCATTCCATAGGGGTTTCTAAGAGAATTTATTTGAATCCTGAAAGTGATAAAGGGTAGTTATTCTGCAGAGTTTACAATTTTCTATAGTAAACAATTACATATTCAACATCTGCTTATCTTGTTCAAGAAAGAGCTTTTTAAAAATAAAAACAGGAGGAACCCCAATCAAATATTTAAAACTCAGATTTTTTTTGAACAAGGTCTGCTTATAGAAGTCAGAAAGTAACTTTTTTTTAAGAGGATAACACAATTTTCTAGAATTGCAAGCATCTTTACTAAATTTTTGCCTGAGCTTCTGTGTAGCTGAAAATGGTTACAAAGAACAACCTCACGAACATAGAATCACACTGCCAAGATTAGGCATATCTTGCTCATAGTTTCAGTGGGTGCCCCATAGTACTTCTGGGGACCACATAATGTGGTGGTGGTGACCCAGGCCCTCTAAAACAATTAAGTGTGTCAAGCCACAGCTACTGAAAAATAAAACGAACAAACAACAACTAAAACAAAAAACCTAAGGCAGAATTTTTAGACTAATCAAAAATACCACCAAACTATTCACATGCACATGTTCACGATAGAGTATCCCAAGCAATTGGTAACAATAGGAAAGTAAAAATAAAACAGAAGCTATTTGATGTGCATAAAACAGGTTTTCACAAAAGAGGATAAAATAGGTTTTCACAGGGATTCCAAGTTAAGCTATCTACTATCCCAAAGGAGAACTAGCTACTGTCTGTCATCAGTGCACTACTAAGAGTTTATTAGTCTGCTGACATCTCCATCTAGAAAATACTGGTAAATTGTCTCAGGCTGAGAGGCAACCACCAGTGAGAAGGACTTGCTGTGATGTGGTGGTGGCGAGCAGGATTTTTAGACATCTCCACTTACTCTCTGATAAAATGCTTCCAAGATGGTGTCACTTCCCTCCCAGACGGCCCTGCTTTTCTTAGCGCCTGATATGGAATCAGTGGCTTCTATGAATCGGAGCTAATCTCAGGATATGTCACATCTGTAGCAGGAGGAACAGCTGAGCAACACTTGTCCAGGCATAATTGAGCCTCAAGATTGCAGAGCAGTGTGTGATTAATTGGCTGAAGGATTCCTGATAAAGGGCAAGAGGATAATGACCTGCCTGGGTCAATGGGAGGTGCTCTGCTTATCTGGAAGCATAACAGGCATTAAGAGAAATGCTCCTGATCAAGGTCACAGGGAACGGTGACAGATTCTGTGTGAGTGTGAATTTGAGGCATTTCAAAATCACATTCCACAGATGTGCACGGGGGAAGTGTGCTTAGGAAGAGTATTTTAATGCCTTTTATGGTTCTGGTTCCACGATCATTATTCCCAAAAGTATTGCCAGGAGCCTACTCTTGAAAAGATTCACCGATCAGCTTTGTAAGTGCTTCCATGTCAACTTGGAAAAGGTAAGCCTAAACTAAGAGGATTCTCACTTGATTTTCACGTGGATATTCCAGCTTGCTCCAAGGTCCTCTTGGAAGCAAGCAGGCAATGTTCCCACACTGGAAAAGTGAAAAGAGCCACATGGAAGAACTTCCCTAGACAACAGTTGTGGTGGCACACACATGACTCTTGGTTTAGGAACTACTTTGGCTCTCTAGGCCTGCTCAGCTAAGCTGAAAAGAGCATATATCACTTCTAATCCCCACTCGTGGCTTCCCAGCAACCACAACATCCTTGGTGCACTCTCAGGAAAGGGAAGGCTTGGACTCTTCTCAGGATGGACTTGTAGAACAAGTGCTGAGTGTAGGTCCATCACAGCCTTGTGCTTCAGCCCACCAGGATGTTTTATGCAGAACAACTACATCTTGTCCAGCAGGTTTGCAGCAAAAAGCTGCTGTAAACATCAGCTGAGCAAGTTCAGGTAATAAAATGATGCCAAGCACTCATTTAAAATAATAAAGGCAGCATGAAACAAAAGATACCTTTTTATGACACAGCAGCAGCCTGTTCTGCCATGCAGAGGAGTCCCTGTGTGTTATGGACAGTGCATCTTCTGGGACACAACGCCCTCAACAACCTGAGAAAATTTGGCTGTCCAGATGGAATTACAGGGGGTTCACACTTGGCTGATCTAGCCAGATCTCCTCAACAATTTGTTTCGTCAAACAGTTCTCCGTCTTTCCCAGGTTTATAAGAATTTCACTTCCATCAAACAGTTTATTTCTCCTAAACTCTAAATATCCATGAAAGAGATTCTATGGGAGCTGAGTTCTTTGCACTCTATGACTGCACTCCAGCTGCCTCCAGTCTAATGATGTTTTTTTCATCTGCCACACAGATTTTCATACACTGAGGTTACTGCTCAATTACATGCTGCTTGTAGAAAATTGAGAGGATGGCAGTTTATTGGAAATAAGTGTGAGGTAGAGTCCTGCAGGGAGGGAAGTCACTCTTTGAAGCTTCAGTCGGCACTGGTTTATATAGGCCACACAAGAGAAGGTGTTTCGGGTCACCAGCTGACAGATGCTCAGAAGAAATCAAAAGTCATACTGGTTTTGGCAAAAATACAAATGGGCAAAGCATCAACTAGAATGGGACTTTTAGCCTTAATTCAAAGTTTTCCACTTCAAACAACCACAACAAGTAGGAAAAAGATCTTAAAAGTCTTTCAGGACCGAAATAGTCAGACCATGAACAGCAACAACGTAGAGTTTGCAATCTACAGCATTTTCACACCTTTTCTATGCCCTCTCTGGGCAAAAGTGCCCATTCCAATGAGTGAATTGTATACTGCTAATGGTATGAGCCAGGCAAATGGGAGTTCCCAATTCCACACAGTCATCCCATCCCTTTCCAGGCCCATCTGCAGCATGTATCTTCTGAGCCAACTGGAAATGCCCAAGTTGCCATGAGCAACCCATAGCCTCACCCCAAGAGAAAAAACAGAATTCAAAGTGGGCAGCCCCTGAACAACAGCACAAGTACTGCCCATCTCCAGAGAGAAAGGATTTGACTACTTCCCGTTTCGCTCAAAGAAGATTTATGGCTGATCATCATACAGTAAGTGCTGGGTAAGGGTTATTAATCTTTCCAAACCCACTTCACATTAGCAACTAATTCAAACTTATTTGGTGCATAAATCACACAGTACTAAAGCATTATGTTTTTCCTCCTCTTTGGCTGTAATTCTGGGTCCTTGAGGGTGTTCTTTTACAAACCCCTAAGCTATTTATGTGGCTTCAAACGTGCTGAGCTGAACTCTAATTTATAATCTCACTTCTTGCTCTTGCAGCACTTTCCCTCTCCCCAGCACCTGGCTTTCAAGAGTCCCACTTTGTAGCGCCCAGCCCTCCGAGGAGTTCTCAATAATAGAGCTCAAATCCAGCTCTAAAAGCAGTTCCCCTTAGTGCTACAGAGCACTTCAGAGCCCTCACATCCTACCAAACACAGAGATGAGATTAACCAAGGGAGTTTGCAGGGTGGGACGCATACAGAAAAAGCTCAGCAATATTTCTGAGCTTCGAACTCATGCAAAGAGTTTGGTTGTATTAAAAATGCACATCAGGTTACATGGCATTTTTCTTCATGCTCTGGGGACTGAGGTGTCCTCTGAAATGTAAGGTACTGAAGTGGTCTTGTCCTCCTTCTCCCTTAGACATGGCTGTTCCCTTTTACACTGAAACAATCACACAAGGAGAATGTAGCTTCCTGCATGTGTAGAACAGGAGCGTCATGTTCTCAGAATTAAGCTTTTGCATGAAGCCATGCAGATTGCTATTTTAATTCAGATCAACCTATGCCTAAACTGTACTGCCATGAGTGTGGTCGTTCTTCCAGCAGCAGCCAACTGTCCCCCTCACAAACTCATAAAAACACATGTTTTGGCTCCCTGTTAGGAGGCTGGCATTTATCATAAATACACAAGAAGCTCTTCAGTTTCCTTTAGATCAGTGCTTGGGGTTTTTACCTCTGAAAGTGTTGTTACAATTCACCACAGATCTACACATGGGCTACAGTCATTGATTAATTCAGCCTACAACCCTTACTCAAAGATTTTATATCACAGAAAATTATTCCAGAGGCTCTGTCTACTAATTAAAAATCAGTACACTTGATTTTCTTTTATGGTATTTGTCATGCCTTTGGTTCTATCTGAGCTTTGCTGTTAGACCAAAAGGACACAAATATAAAATCTTTTGTCCGTACACTACAGTCTTTCCAAGTTGTCCTAGACAAATCTAGGTGAGTTAAAATACTCACTGTGTGTAACACAGATGAAAAAAACAGAATTACAGTTATTTTCAGCAATTTCCATCCAGGCAATGCCATCTACAGTTCTCATTTTTCTATAGCAAAGAGACAAAGCCTACCCAGCATTTGAGAACTGGGAAGCCACCTGCACTGGTGGGACAAGGGACATGTTGGTCTCCCAGACACTTAGAATGAGGAAATGCCTGGCTCTAAAGTGTCTAAAGACTCACTCTTCTCTGGCATTTTTCATCTGGGGATAAGTGTCTCCCAAAGCAAATCAATGTAATCTTTCCTATTTTTCTTGTCCAAGGTCATCTAGCATAGAATGAATGTTAATGCTCTGAAAGATCATTCGCTCTCACACAAGCCATGCTCTCTCCCCTAAAGAGAGTAATGTTATCTTCGGAAAGATGTAAATTTGGGATTCACAGTATGAATCTAAAACTAAGTTTCTAAGATACACAAAAATAAAATCAGAGCAATTATAAATGTAAATTAAATAAGTTGCAATTTATCTGGATTGGCTTTTAATATACCTGCCTTGAGATTTTCAGTGCAGAAATAACATTGCTCTGACATTACAAGTATGTACTTCTGTGCATTGAGAAAATCCTGCTGTTTATTTGGAACTTTTGAAGTCTAGTATCAATATAGCTTCTTAGTCCCCAGAGCGTCCTCAAGGTCTGAGATGTGTATTTTTAACTTCCATGCTTACTGACATTCCATTCAGGCTGTTTGGCTGTTCTCCCCTTCAGGGCTCCATCAGCCGTCGCTCTGATTTCGGCACCACGGTGCTTATTTGCTTTACCCTTTCCTAAAGGCGTGTGCAAAGAGGTGTGGCCTGCTCTGGCAATGAGTTCAGTCTCACAAGAACTGTGTTAACTCAGGAGCTGAAGCTCTTTGAGGGCACGTTTCTATCAGTGCAATCAGCACAAACCAAGGAAATGCTCAGTTAAGGCAGTGCTGCTGCTCGGGGTGGTTGCACCCTCCGTGTTTTACGTGCCTGGCTGCCCGCACACTGTAACACCAACAGGCTCCCTCTGGTCCCCTTCCCCCTCACCTTCAGGATTCACCCATGCTCAGGCCTCATCCTGAAGCACGCCCACCACCATGGAGGTAGTGGAAGTGGCACAAGGGAAAAAGTCTATGGGGGGACAGCACAAAGCAGTAGCTCAGTGTCAGCTGAATGTTGGCATCCACACATTGCATCCCCCTCAGAGACGTGATCCCACAGATCCCCAAGTACACAAGGGCTGTTTGATTCCACTCTAAACAATTTTAGCTGTGCTCAAACAACATATTCACTTAAAAGCTTCAAGAATTCCCTTAAAAAAACCCTTTGCATCTGTAACATTTTTACTGTAATTTTCAAATCATGTTGCCAAAAAAGGAAATAAAAAATTAATCAAGGAGTTTGTTGGTTGGAAAAGCCAGTAATGTTTAGCCTGAATGCAGAATGTTTTAGAAAGCTTGTTATAAAACAGGGTGATGCAGGAAGAGGACAGAAGGCTCTTCATTCCTGATTTATACTAATGTTGGATTTCCAGGGTGCCATTAGGGAACTGCAGGTTGTGCCTGTCAAAGAAAATGTCACCACTTGTTTTAATAAGGCAAAGAAGATTCAGGACTTGCAGGGCCTGGTATTTTATGCCACCATCAGAACCAGAAATGCAGCCAGGAAACAGCAGTCCTCGAGATGGCACTGCTCAAGTATGGAAAACTATGGGACACAAGTAGAATCTGGTCTTGGGAGGGGTGGCTAAATAAGGATAGACACAGTTTGGACTTCAGCATTGTCCAAGTCACTGCACATTGCCCTTACAGAGTAAAATAGAAAGGAGAAAAGCAAGCTGGACACACCAGGCTAGTTGGCAGGAGCGCAGGAATTCTATTTTTTTAGCTGCCATAAAGACCTACTGAAACAAGAGCTTCCCAAATCTCTGCAGGTATGTCTGTGACTTTTCCATCATCAGTAGCCTGCTGCTTAGGGAAGCAGAGCATTAGGCTTTCTTTAAAGGAGCCTTAAAAGCCCCTCTGTTCACTTTCAACTATTCATCGCAGTCATTTGAAGTTCTTTTGCACGCCTCCTTCTTCTTACTCACATCTGGTACTGCATGTTACTATGCTGCAACCATAAATAATGAAGGAATGATATGGAGATACTGGATGCTCTGTTCCAGTGTCCTCATGGCCAACCTCCCAATAAAGTCCTTACATTTTCACCACAATAAACACATAAGAGAAGGGATAGAGGGACAGTGTTCCCCATTCTAGAATGCAGCTTTTAAATAGTACTTTATTTGCAGGGTCAGCAAACACATAGGCTGAAAAATAAATAGCATATTTGAAAAAGAGGATTTTCTCCCTCAGTGAGTACATTTGCATTGAAAACTCCAGATAGAATAGACAAGAATTAGCAAAAGCATTTCAGGAAGGGATGATCTCTGTCAATAGTTGGGTCTCCTGGCAAAACCTGGCATTTGCATCTCCTACATGCCAGAGGCTGAAGTGGGAGAAGGCTGCTTTTAATTGTCTTTGCTGCAGATATATGACATGGCAAAATGTTGTCCCAACACACAACTTGTTAGGAGGTTACACAGATCATATCACATCTTTGCACTTGCATTACTGTAGCTGTGTGACATTCTCTCTCTGTGCAAGCATATCATACTCCATGACTGATTTGTCATGGAAATGGAGTGAAAACTGCAACCAGTTTTGTAATTTTTCCAAGTAACAACTGAAATTACCCTGACAGCACTAGGCCTGGAATCTTCCATTTCCATCTTCATCACAAGCTCTTTACTGCTGGTGTACAAGTTTCTCTGGAGAAGCCTTTTTAAGTGGAGACTTGAAGAAATGGGGTTTGGTCAGTGATCATTTAATGGTTCTTTAAATAGAGGATAATGGAATATGGCACTTTCAGTATAGGCAAACTGCGCCAATCATGAGCACTTCAAACTCTAGACCAGAGCTGTGAACACTGTGCTGACCTCCTCCGAAAACTCTCATTCTCATACCGTTATGGTGAAAAAATCTCAGGAGAATAAATACATTAGGGCCTATCTTCTCTGTAAAAGCTATTTTTGGCTTATCACTACAATACACTCATTCTGGGTATTTTTTGAAGATGTCTTTCAGTTCCATCATCTTGAAGAAAAGTAGCACTGTAGTATTTATGTACTTGTGAGAACTGACCACAGGAAAAAAATTCCAGTTCTATGATCCACAACCTCATACAAACCAGGTCTTGCACACAACTTTAAAGAAATTAATCCCTAGAGCTTGTCATCACCTCCAGAGTTCCCAAGGAAATAATGAGAACTCTTTTGAACTGTCATAGTGGACATTAGGACCTTACCTTTCTTGAATGCCCATCCTAATTTCTCAGCCTTGTTTTACTAAATACTCCTTATAAAAAATTACTTGCATTACATTATAGCAAATTGCCTGTGCACTTGGACAGCAAATGGAATACATGAAACTCCAGAAAGAGGCAGAAGCAATGTAAGGTAGAGTAAAGCATTTGGAGTGACTCCTGGCAGCGAGGCACTCAGAGGTTAAACTGGACTGCAGTGAAAGAAATCCCTGCTGAAGGGTTCATTTAGTTACACTCCCATTAGAGGAGCCTACAAAGATGTACGTCAACAGAAACAAACCATTTTAGTACGTCCATTGACCGAACATCCATCAGTGAACACGATCTGTGCCAGCATGTCTTAGGAGTGACAAGATATTATTATTGTAGTGCCAGAGGAGGAGGGGGGCAGGGGAAGCAACAAAAGGGAGCGCTGATCCTTGCCTTAACAATGAGCCCCTATTCTCTTGCACCGCACCTGAGCTCCAAGGCTTCAAACCCAACAACCTTTTTCCATTGGCCACTAACAGCTCCTCTGTGGTTTGCCTCACAACTCCCCTGTTTCCTTCTCATGGCATCTCTGACTACTGTATCACCTCTGCTAAATAAATGACATCACCTCGCTCATCAGCCACACGCAGCTTTACTCCTTCCCACTGTTTGCACTCACTGTTTATTTTTTTAAGCGCCTAACCCTCTATTAATCCTCCAGACAGCACAAAGGATGCATTTGCCAGAGACAGTGATTAGAGCTGTGAGCACTGAGGCTTCCTGGGAAACACCTGTTTCCCTCAAATAACCTAAGGGAAAAAACTCAGCAAGCAGGACAAACTGCTGGCAGAAATGGAGAGAAATGGGAGCAAAGTCCTGGTGTGATAAGAGCTACCAAACTCCAGATGGTGGACATCTTGCCTTCCTCAGTCACCAGTGCAGAAACACACTCAGCATCTACAGTACCTGTTGGGGTTTTAAAAAAGAAGGGGTTCTCCGTTTTTTTTTTCTTTTTCTCTTAAAGAATTTTTCCCTATATGTGTTGCTAGGAAACAAATTGCTGAGTACTTAAGAAAGACAAAAGACCTGGCCACAGGGAGGGCTCCAAGTGGCTGCCCTCTTTTACCTGGGATTTTGTCCTGCGAGATGCCACAAGATTTGAACTGAATAAAAGACCGTAGATAGGACCCGTAACTCTCTTGGTCTTCTGGCATTGGAGAGGAGAGTAGCTGCTCTCGTGGAGCAGGGAATTCATCACTCTTGTGTGCTTGCTGCCGGAAAGCCCCGGGACTCCAAGCCCGCCTTTCCCTGCCCCGCCAGGAGCCGGGCGGCACCACCGCCGTTCCTCTGGCGCTGCTTCGCTGCCCTGCACCATCACACACACCCCTGCCTGCCGAGACCTCCCGGGGTTCCCGCTGCAGCTCCAGAGCTTGGTACATCTCGCCTGCCACCCGGGATTGTTCACCCCTGCTGTTCCAGCCTGCTGTTCCCGAGGGTCCGGCTGGGCACCGGGATCGGCTGCCCCAGGGGGTTTGTGAGGCTTTTCCCTTCCCTCCCTTCCCGGCCCGGCCCGGCTGCCATCGCCGCGTGCTCCCCGCGCTCGCTCCGGAGCGCCCCCTGCAGCCGCGGGGGAACCATCGCACCCGCCCTGCTCCCCGGAGCCGCCAGCGCCCCTGCCGGCCGTGAGCGGAACTGCACCGAGGGGAAAGGGCCTGACAGGCGGGAGAGGCCGGCTCTGGGTTCTGGTTCTGTTTGGGGTTATTGCCACAGCTATTGTTGGTTGTTTGCCTTGTTTTATATATAGATATGTATATTAGTAAAGAGCTGTTATTCCTATTCCTCATATCTTTGCCTGAAAACCCTTAATTTCGAAATTATAATAATTTGGAGGGAAGGGGGTTGCATCCTCCATTCCAAGGGAGGCTCTTTGCCTTCCTTAACAGACACCTGTCTTTCAAACCACGACAGTGCCAAACTCATGTGCCTGTGACATTTGGTTGCTCCTGATCAACTGTGCCTCCCCTCTTCAAATCTTACGAGTGCAGAAATGTATCAACTACTTAATGGAAATATTTTTTGCAGTTATTTCCTTTATTACTTTTTTCCTTTGCCCAAAATTTATATTTAAAAAGACCAACAGCATCTTAAAATTGGAAATATTTCAACCAGCTCCATTTCTGAAACATCATCAGTACCAAAACTGGACCTTACCATTGTTCCAGGTTTTGTGGGATTTTTCTTCCAACTGCACCAAACATCTGTCCCAGTTTTGAAAAATGGTTATTTTAAGAGAGTATGAACAATTTCATAATCATTTTGGTGAGTCACATAGAG
This sequence comes from Daphoenositta chrysoptera, assembly GCA_013397915.1. Classification (NCBI taxonomy): domain Eukaryota; kingdom Metazoa; phylum Chordata; class Aves; order Passeriformes; genus Daphoenositta; species Daphoenositta chrysoptera. The sequence goes on along the minus strand of VZRO01003953.1, from coordinate 1,590,760 downwards.
GTAACAGGCAGCCTTTGGGCACACAAACTCATGTAGAAAGGGTCAGTAACTGGATGGCTGTTGGATTTAGCTCCTTTGAAAACACAGATAAGTGACAACATACAAACAATACCAAGTGTCATAGCATGGCTCTGAGTCATTCTCTGTTTTATGAAATGAGAGAAAATTATGTTCCAAGCAGGTTATATAAGCACCACAGGCAATAACTAAAGCTGGAAGAAGGCCAGGCTACATTAATAGCTGCCATTTGATCTCATTCCAGATCCCTGAACACTCAGTGCCTGATGAAGGCAGTGGAAAGGCTCCTACCCATCCCAAGAGATGCTGTATTGAACCCAATACCACTGGCAAACAACAGCACACAGAACAAGGAGCAGAGCTGGTGCTACAGCAGCTCAGTTCATCACCACACTGGAAAGCAGGCTGTGGCCATACTCCCCATAATCATAATTCAAGGCTGATCAGCATTTCCTCTTTTCTGGGGAATCTGTCCTCTTGAGTACTTTTAAGCCTTTGAAATTAATGGGATTATTCAAGGAATAATGCACCGCAGAACCTGAATATTTATGGTAAATCTGCCACAGTGATTTCTAATGTACTGTGATCCAAGAATTCTGAATAAAACATCAAGAACTCAAAGAGAGATTTTCAACTGATATAAATCAGCTGTTCTCCCTTTCAAAGCTATGGAGCTGCAGCAATTTGCAACTAACAAAACCACAGCTTACCATTTTCAAAATTAAAATAATTTTTGCAGTATTTACAGCTAAGAAAAGACCCTTGCTTTTATTTTCTTATTGTAAAATAATAGTTTCTTTCTTGTAAAATAACAGGTCATCTGAGCCACAAAGTACAGGGGTTTTTAACTTATCACCAAAATTAGGCATTGCAAGACACTATTTAGATTCCCATTGGTTTCTTAGAAGTTGCACTGCTTATACATTAGTAACTTCTTTAAGAAGGCCCCAGAGGAAATGAAGAATGTATTAGGTAAGAAAGTGTATACACGGGAATAATATAAAACACACGCTTCCTTCTTTTCTAAACCCCTTTTGGAACTGATGCTGTTAACACCACATAGAAACAAATGCATATACGTGTGTGTGTAATATATAAGTAGATACACATTTTTATCTATCCACATGTATTGTTCTAGTAACAGTCACCCTTTCATGGGGCTCATCAGTCACAGGTTTTACTCACCTGATGGGCAATTTGCCATCGGGCCATCCCATCTGTCAGCACACCTTATCTGCCTTTCTTCAGATCCATACTTATAAGCAAGGAAAGGTTGGATATCTGTCTCCTCCTAAACACAATAAAATTAAAGCTGTAATTAGCAGCCTGCCCTGGACACGAGGTTACATTCCATGCCACATGTAGAGCCTGGGCAGGAGTGGCAGGTCCCTTGGTACAATCTAGGAGCCCAAAGGAGAAAGTTAGCCCTGATGTGTGCAAACAAAGGAGAGCTGAGCTTGTCCTTCCTTCAGGAAGCTCAATTATAGACAGGAGCTCGTGCTTGGATGGCACTGAGATTCCTACAAGACACTCTGGGTGGAAGAATTAGGTTTCAGGAAAAAGAACTCACAGCGAGTATCTGACTATTGATGCCTGTTTAAGTAAAAAAATATTAATAGAAATAAACTAAACAAAATATTATTACCTTTCTGAAACAGGGAATTTCAACAATTTGCAAAAAAAAATGCAGGAATTCATTAGAAGTCCTTCAGTTACTGTTAGTTCAGTGCATATGCTGCACTCAGGTGAGCTCTGGGGTGGGGCTGCTGGAGCCGGCCGTGCCCGGCGGGAGCAGCCCCTGTCTCCCCTCAGAGTTTCCGAGAGCCGCCTCCTCTCCTCACAGTTTGGCCAGCCCCTTTCCCTCCTCACAGCTTCAAAGCAGCCCCTTCCTCTCCTCCCAGGCTCAGGGAGGAGCCCCCAATCTCTCTTCACACGCTTCAAAGAGTTCCCTCCTCACAGCCTCAGGAAGCCCCTTCTCCCCTCACATCCCGGGCAGTCCCTTTCTCTCCTCACAGCCTCAGGGAGCCCCTTCTCCCCTCACATCCCGGGCAGTCCCTTTCTCCCCTCACAGCCTCAGGGAGCTCCCTCGTCTCCTCAAAGCCCGCGCAGCCCTCTCCTCTCCTCACAGCCTCAGGGAGCCCCTTCTCCCCTCACATCCCGGGCAGTGCCTTCCTCCCTCACAACCTCAGGGAGCTCCCTCCTCTCCTCAAAGCCCGAGCGGTCCTCTCCTCTCCTCACAGCCTCAGG